>CM037851.1:77626118-78034559 GCA_021234595.1 Delia radicum
TTTGTCAAAAACCAAAACAACAACAAAAAAAAAAAAATCTTAATATCTTGTTTTGTTTTAAGTGATCTAATAATCAACGATAATAACGATCACTGCTTTTATTGAAAGTAATTTTTAATATAGGCTTAAAAAAGAATTCAACACCCTTCTAACTAAGAGAGAGACGACAGAAGTAGAGGAAAGGAAAGGAAAGTTTTGGTTTTGAATTTGGTTTTGGTTTCAAAAAGTTAGTTGTCCAGTTGAACTAAAACTAGAAGTGTTAAGTGTAACAAAAGAAAAAATTACTACAAATTATTAAAATTACAAACAAAAAATATTGAAATTACAAAAAGAAAAAATATTGAAATTACAAGAAAAAAAACTAGTTTTTTTATAGCTAATTCTAAATTTTAATTCTACAAGTAGAAGCAAATTATGCAAATAAAAAGTTTTACAAAACTCAAAATTAAAATAAAAACATTAAGAACTAATTCTACTAAATCGAAATGAAATAAAAATATTAAATAAAAAACTTTAAACCAATTCTACATAGTAGAAATTAAAAACAATTTTAAGAAATTATACCCAGCAAAACTTTGGTAATGGGTAGGACTTATTTCAGACCTTCCAAAGTAATGACTATCCATTCCAGTTTTTGTTATTTTGAAGGTCCGAAATAATACCTTACTAATATGAATATACAACGCCTTACTAATATTGTGTTAAATATCTGCTTATTTGGAATAGCAAAAATAATAAGTTACTTATTATCACTTATTTCAGACCTTTCGTAGTAATGACTATCCATTATTTGTTGTTATTTTGAAGGTCTGAAATAATACCTTACTGATATGAACATACATCACTACTTATTTTGGAAGCTAAACAATTATGTCTTACTAATATTGTGTTATATAACTGCTTATTAGGAAGGGCCAAAGAAATAAGGTACTTGTAAGGTAATAAGTAACTACTTTTTTGTAAGGTATATTTATAAAGATTCATAATATATCATAATTAATAATTTAAATGCAATTTATTTAAGCAAACAAATATATTGTTATACATAAACGACTCTCACAAAACAAAAGCTATTAATAACTAGTTATAATTGTCCTTATTAATAACTAGTTATTTTATTGCCTATTAATACCTTCTTATTTAGGTACATGTTAATACGTACTTATTTTTGCACCTATAAAAACTACTTATTAACATCCTTACAAGTAATACGTCATATAATGGCTTTAAGCATTACTTTTGATGCTACAAATAAGAAATGAAATAAGTACTTATGTGTAACTGGTGATTTCACTACATATTTTGTAACGTCTTATTTTTGTCCCTATATGTAAGCACAAGGCAAGGCCTTGCCTCCTATGACACCCCCATGTTAAAATCAGGTGTTCTTGGCCTCAACTATAAGTACTTCTGATTCTTGTTTTCTTCTTCCATTTCCCATTCTATGGTAATAGCAAGTTTTCCTGGGTATCTTGTTGATTTCATATGCAGTATTTTCTTACATATCCTTTAAAGGTAAGTATATGATATTTGGATTTTGAAACAATTTTCTTAAGCTCACTCTCATTATTTTGCTTTCAACTTTTCACCGTAAAACGAATTTTCAAACTGATTCTTTATATTCAATAATTGATACTATAAGGTGTTTTTTGGATATTTTTTAATAACTTCTTATCAATTGCGGTTTAGATATTTTTAATAGCTTCTTATCAATTGCGGTTAAGCATTGATATTAAAAAAGTATACAAAGTACAAAGTCCAGACGGTGCATCAGCTGTTAGCTGCTGACCGCCAATCGCGTGTAACATACGCTCAAGCCATCCTTAATCACCACCAAGAGGAAGATGATTTTTCATCAAAAATAATCATGAGTGATGAGGCCCATTTCCATCTTAGCGGGTACGTAAATAAGCAAAATTTACGCTTCTGGGGCACTGAAAATCCGCGTGTAACCCACGAAGAGCCATTACGCCCGCTCAAAGTCACTGTATGGTGTGCTGTTTTCGCTGGAGGAGTCATCCGACCTTTTTTCTTCAAAGACGTCGCGGGCCAAACGGTTACTGTGAATGGTGAGCGCTACAGAGCAATGATCAACGAGTTATTTTTGCCGCAACTTGATGAATTAGGATTGGAAAACATGTGGTTCCAACAGGACGGTGCAACGGCACACACTGCACGTGCCACAACCGATATGCTGAAGGATGCATTTCCCGGGCGCCTAATCTCCCGTTTTGGCGATTTGCATTGGCCAGCAAGATCGCCTGATTTGACCGCTCCAGACTTCTTTTTGTGGGGCTTTTTGAAGTCGCGGGTTTATGTCAACAAGCCTCAGACTCTTGCAGCTCTTAAAGACAATATCCGTCAAGAATGTGAGGACCTATCGCCGGAAGTTTTGGCCAAAGTGATGGAAAATGCCTTAAAAAGGGCTCAAATGACAATCAACTGTGGTGGCGGCCATTTACATGACATCATATTCTCGACTTGATGTAAAAAAAATTAAAATACCAAATAAAAATAATCCACAAGAAGAATTGTTCGCACCGCGAACAAATAGTACCAACAGCTCATCTCTAATTGTTATTAACGCCCCACTTTAAATGTCATCGTAAGTTGATTGCCAAAAACTGCAACCAACTTACTTACGTTTTAATCATCAGCAAAGCAACAAGCAGTTTTTCTTAAGTGCAAAATCAACAGCCATCGTGTGTATAAAAAAAGCCCCCCAACATAATAGTGTAAATTGGAAAAAAAAGTTATTCGAAAATTAAAGATTTAAATTCGTATATTTAAATATATAGTGCGTTGAGTACGTAACTTAAATATAACTTAACCCTTAAAATCATTAATCTACTTAAAACTAGTGAATTTAATTTAATTATAACTACAGAATTAAATTATCTTAAACCCTAAACTATTGAATTGATTTAAACTATAGCTATAATTTAAATTATCTAAAACCCTTAGAATACTAAAACCCAAAAATAGAAACAAAAAAACCCAATTAAAAGTTTGTAAAAATAAACATAACCTTGAAACTAAATATACTTTATATATTTTAAATATATAAAAGTTAAATATATTTATAACGTTTTGGAAAAAATCATATACTACTTTTTCTATTTATTTCGAAAAGTAAAAGTTACCCCTCAAAGGTTTGTTAACCTCAAACTATTTAACCCGCAATTAAACATTGGTCCTCCGTAAGTGAGAGTGAAACAGTGCTAGTTTTTTAAAAAAGAAAATAAGTTTAAAAAAGAAAACTTAAATAAATAAAATTAAAAATTACGCGCGAAAAATTCTACATAAAAGCTACCTATATACTAAAAACAATTATACAGTCCACAAATTAAAAATAAATTTAAAAATATCCAGTAAAAAAAAAAAAACTTATAAATATAAATAAACAAAAACTAAATATTACAGGTTTTTTAACAGTGCTTATACCTATAAACGACAAAACACAAAACAAATTAAAATAAAAACAAAGTTTTAGTTAAAGACAAAAGGTTAAACAGTGAACAATAGAAAAATAAAACTTGTAAAAAATAAAAGCAAAAACAGTGTAACACAAAAAACTAAAAGAAATATTTAAAACTACCCTTATTTTAAAGTGTTAAAATTTTCTACAAAACACAAATAAAGTTATATGTAAAAAAAAAAAAATCTTGAAGTGCTTATATACTAATTTAAAATAAAACAAAAAATTATCTAAAATAAATTTATAAGGCACAATAAAAACAAAAACAACACTACCCTGTTAAAAATAAAATCAAGTGCAACAAATTATAAATTTGCTACCCTCAAAAGTAAAAATCATTGGTAAACTTAAATTTTCCCAGTGAAATATAGAATTTAAATTTAATAATAAATATAAATTTTTTAAAAGCCAAAAAAAAAAGTATACAAATACAAATAAAAATTACCTACAAACTTAAAAAAGGGAATATTAAAATTAGCAAAAAATAACCATTTATTGTTGTTGCTTAAAATACCCAAATTAGTTTTTCGTTGAATTAGTAAACAAAACAAGTGTTTAAGTTACTAACAACAACCCAGTGCATTTCAACAATAAGCGGGAATATAAACAAAAAAGGGAATCGACAAACAAAAGTATACACACACACACGTATACTAAGGCAAGCAAACAGGTACCCTATACCCTAACAAAGTCGGTAAGTTGGAAGATTTATAACTTACTCAAATTTTTAAAATCTATAAAGTTGAAATTTTTTACATTTTTTACACAGCTGTCTGTACAAATTTAATTAAAAACCTGTTTTTATTCACCCACCCACCCTTTTCGTAGTTATTAATCAGGTTTTTTAATATTTTGTGTGACAAACTGATATTGCCGTTTTACTTTGTGTAGCGCATATCATTAAGTGTAAAAACACCCAGTTGGACAAATCTTCGACTAAGACTTGTTTTTGAGTTGCTTTGCCAATATTGTTGGAAAACCCCTATTTTCACTCGTAAAGGCGAGTAAACATTGGAATAGTGCTTTTAACCCTTTTTGCACCGCAAACCCATATTTAACCCGCTTATTACCGTAAACTCGGGTTTAAGGCAATTTTCAAAGATCGTTGCAAGACAACACGAATTTAACCCGTTTATTGCAGCGGACCCATAATTTTAAGCACATTTAACCCTTTTTGTGCAGGTTACCCGTATTTAGCCCATTAGTTACCACTGATTCATATTTTAAGCACAATTAACCCTTTTTGTGCCGGCAACTAACATTTAACCCGCAGTTAGCTAGACTTTTAGCACAAACCCATATTTAACCCAAAATTAACCCTTTTCTGCACCGCGGGACAACAATTAACCCGTTTTTTACCGCAATTTTGTATCTAACACATTTTTTTTACGTTTTTTGCACGGCAAACTTGCGTTTAATCAGTTTATTACCGTTTACCCGTAATAAACCCACTTTTAAACCCTTTTAATTACCCATAAATTTTACAAAACTCGAATATGGCTCAATTAAAATCTTTGTGCAAAGGTTTTCTCCATTTGACCCAAGGAGAATTAAAGTCGTTTGAAGAGGAGTATGCAAGGCTGAGAGACCATCCACGATCAGCAACGGTGATAAGGTGCCAAATTGGTGAATTGGAGGAGCTATGGCAAAGGATTAGCACCCGATACGTAGCCATACAGGAATCCCCACTGTTAGATAACCCAAAGCAGGTAGAAACCGTGGATCTAGACACAGTAGACCTGGAGTATGTGGAAGCTAAGGCACATTTTAGGAGTGCAAGATACTCCTTGTTGGAAGAACTTGAGGCAGCTACAAAATCTGTAGCTTCTGTAGGTTTAGACGCTGATGCTCTCAACCAAACAAACCCACCCACCAAAGAGGATTTTACCTCAATTCGAGTTTCACCCTGTGAAATACCCGTTTTTGATGGGGACTTTAAAAATTGGGCAACTTTTAGGGACTTATTTAAGGCCGTCATTATTGACAACAAAAACAAAAGTGGTATTGAAAAGTTATGCTACCTTAAGGAAAAAGTCCGAAAGGGGGCACGCACAATAGTCGAGGACGCACCATCGACGAATGAAGGGTTTGATATTGCCTGGAACGAGTTAACTAAGGAGTATGAGAACGTTCGCATGCAGGGTTAATGCGCAGTTCAAAAAATTACACAATTTACCCATTATAAATGTCCAGTGTGGAGTATCTATAAGGAGACTTCAAAGGACAATTAATAGCTGCATTGCGACACTCGAAACGTTAGGGTATCGGAAGGATAAATGGGGGGATGCAATGATTGTATTCATTTGCACTTCCAAGTTACCCAAAGAAACCCTTGTTATATTCGAGAGAACCCTCTCGGATAATACTCGAGTACCTGCGTGGAAGATTTGGATAATTTTTTGACTTCAGAATATAGGGGCCTTGAGTCAGCACTGATGCAAAAACCCTTTTTACTACCCCAACCCAGAACCCTACACACAACCCAAATTCCGAGACCCAGACAATTTATCGATAACCGAAATCAGTTTGAGAAAAGAGGTAAAACTTTTCTCAATGTTACCCAAGCACCCAATAAAGACACTCATTTCAGGGGAAAGCCTCAAAATGAACAAAATATTGCAAATTCTACCCGAACGCACCCTAAAGCAGAAAGGCCTGATGGATCAATCTGCAAACTTTGCAAAAATAAGCACACCCTAAGCAATTGTTCAGCATTTACTTCAATGGGAGTAAATGAGAGGATAGAGTTTGTCAAAAAGAGCGGCGTTTGCTACAATTGTTTAGCAATCGCTCACTCAATTAGGATTGCCGTAGTACATTTACGTGTAAACATTGTGGGGGGTCGCCACAATTCCCTAATCCATAAAACCCACACCCAACTCAAATACCCGATCCAACCAGGATGATTTAAAGGAGCAGTCGACTTCAAGAATTGCTGCACAGACTTTTGCAACGACCACACCCTCAAAATCGCTTTATGATAAAAAAAAGCTCTTGGGAACTGCCGTTTTGAACGTAGAAGTTCAAGGTGAATTATTCCCAGTAAGAGCACTTATTGACCCCGCGTCAGATTACAGTTTTGTGACTGATCAACTCAGACGCAAATTAAGATTGCCTTCTTTAAATATAGCTGCTGAAATCACGGGACTAGAAGAGCTTGGTTCAGCTCGATCAAATAAGTTGTGCGATGTAACATTAAGGTCTAATACACGGAAAAGATTTAGTTTGAAAATTCAGGCAATTGTCGTCAAAGGAGTCTCAGACAATTTGCCCACCCACCCAATAAACCCAAACGTTGCTGAAGGCTTGGATGATATTCAATTAGCGGACCCGAAGTTTTACGACAGTCGACCGGTCGATTTGTTAATCGGCAGCGACTATTACCCCCGGATTTGCCGAAATGGGGTAAAGAACGGGTTCCTCGACACGCTGATAGCTCAGGAAACCCAGTTCGGTTGGATCTTGACTGGACCAGTAGAAGAATCGCACAAAACCCGCACACCCGTGATATCTAACTATAACACGGTTACACTTGATAATTGTTTAACCAAATTTTGGGAAGTTGAAGAAATCCCAAGAGTACCCATAAAGTCTTTGGAAGACTCCTTTTGTGAGGAGAACTACAAAGAGACTACACAGCGCTTACCCAATGGTCGCTATCAAGTTAGTCTTCCATTTCGTACCCCTCAAGTTGAGCTAGGGAACTCCCGCCATATTTGCGATGGCTCAATATTTAAGAAATGAGAAGAACTTAATGAAAAATTCTGAACTCAAGGCAGAATACGACAATGCGCTTCAGGAATATGTTGATTTAGGTCACATGAAACCCGTTCCTTTTAACCGAATATTTCTTCGAATAATTACTATTATTTACCGCATCATGCTGTTGTCAAACCCGATCGAGTGACTACAAAAGTTCGAGTAGTTTTTAATGCATCGAGCAAAACCTCGAACAGCAGCAGCTTAAATGATGCGCTTTATACAGGTCCAACATTAAAACAGGATCTGGTAGGTATTAATTCTAAAATGGCGCTTTTATAAGATTGTTTTTAATGCCGACATTACAAAAATGTACAGGCAGATCTTATTGAACCCAAAACACACACCCTTTCAGCGAATTCTATTTCGTAAAAGCGTCAATGAACCCATAAAAGATTATGAACTGCAAACAGTCACGTTCGGTGTTAATGTGCACCCTATTTAGCAATTAGAACCCTTCACGAACTGGCTGATTATGTTAGAGCTACCCACCCAATCGCATCTCAGGTTTTAAGAGAGAGCATGTATGTTGACGATGTGTTAGCTGGTGCCCATACGTTGATGAAGCTAAAATCGCTCAACAAGAATTGATCGCAGTAATGAATACTGCTGGTTTTCCATTACGAAATGGATTTCCAATACACCCGATCTTCTAGATCATTTACCCAAAGACCATTTACTCGATGTAGATTTGCTCACCCTTTCAGAGTCAAATAACGCCAAAACCCTCGCCATTCGATGGAATGCAAAAGAAGATTATTTTTCTTCAACGTACCCTTAATCGAGAGAAAATCTTCATATACAAAGCGAGCAGTGTTATCGGATATTGCTCGTCTCTTGATCCAGCAGGTTGGTTAGCGCCAATAGTTATTTCTGCTAAAATAATTATGCAGCAAATATGGCAAGATAACACAGACTGGGATGAATGTCTGAAGCCACTCACCCTTATAAGGTGGCAAACATTTTTGCGGTATTATGATAATATTAATAAAATTTGTATTCCAAGATGGATACAGTTTCTACCCTCAGCTAAATTGAGTTTCATGGCTTTTCTGATGCTTCTGAAAAGGCCTACTCTGCAGTTTTGTATGCACGAGTCACACCCATAGACGGACCCATTTCCGTAACCCTACTCTTCGCTAAGACGAGAGTTGCACCCATCAAAGTTTTGTCCATACCCAGGCTAGAACTTTGTGGTGCTGTGTTGTTGGCAAATATGGTCAAAAATTTGCTGTCTCAGCTTAATTTACCCTTACATCAAACCTATTTTTGGACAGATTCATCCATCGTTTTGGCCTGGCTTAAGAAGACCCCTAATTCTTGGAAAACTTTTGTCGCAAATCGTGTAGCCACTATATCGGAGACAGTAGGAGTTGACAGCTGGAACCACGTCGTATCTCACGACAACCCAGCCGACATTGCCAGCCGTGGATGCACTGCCGACGAATTGATGGAGAATACCCTATGGTGGAATGGACCTTCATGGTTAAAAGAATCTGCTTCCAACTGGCCAACTACAACACAATCGTTTGAAACTCAGGCTGAAGCAAAAATTCAATGTTACGCGAACACAGTAACTATTCGAACGGACATTCTTAAAGATTTTTCAAAATGGTCTAGAGCTCTTAGAGTTTTATCTTATGTTTACCGATTTTGCGATCGTATTTCGCGTACCCGTACAACCCAGGATCGTCATCAGGGGGCTGAAACTTGCCGTATCGAAAATTCCGTCAATCAATGATAGACTAGCTGGCTTATTAAGCCACCCGAGTATTCAACTGGATGCAGCAGAAATAAAATCGACAAAAGATAAACTCGCAGTTCTCAGTCAAACTCTTTACTTTAGAGAGGAGTATGACTGCCTGAAGTCAAATAAACCCTTACCCGCTAAAAGTACCCTACTCACCCTTACCCCTTTCTTAGACTCTAAGAAAATAATGCGCGCAAATGGTCGTTTAGCAGGCTCCAATTGTCTTTCATATGATGAAAGACATCCGATTGTAATACCCTACGGCAGTTGTTTTGCAAGATTGTTGGCAAAACACGTACATTTAATAACCCTACACGGAGGTAATCAGGCTATGTTAAGGATAATTCGGTCTGGCTTTTGGATCCCAAAGCTTAAGAATCTTATTCGCTTCACAATAAATCAATGTTCACCCTGTACGAGATACAAACATCATCAATCTACCCAATTAATGGCAGCCTTACCTCCAGAACGTACTGAGTTGTCAAAGCCGTTCACAAATGCTGGAGTCGACTTTGCGGGACCTTTTGAGGTCAAAGCGTATTCTGGCCGAACGTGTAAAATCACGAAAGGCTATGTATGTATTTTTGTATGCTTCGCAACTAAAGCCATACATTTAGAACCCACTTCGGACCTGTCGACCCAGGCCTTTATGGCAGCGTTCGCTCGATTTTTTTCGAGGCGGGGATGCCCTGCCGCTATTTACTCAGATAACGGCACGAACTTCATAGGTGCAAGTCATCTACTTAAGAAAGAGCGGCAAGAGTTCATAAAAGGCCTAAAGGATTCTGTCGTTTCAACGAACAGTTTTCAAAACTTGCAGTGGCACTTTATTCCACCAGGTGCTCCACACATGGGAGGTTTATGGGAAGCTGGAGTCAAAAGCTTCAAGTTTCACCTTAAGAGGACGACTACCACCCGATACACGTTTGAAGAATTATCAACCCTACTCGCTAAAATTGAAGGATGCCTAAATTCGAGACCTCTTAGCCCAGCAAGTGAAAATTCTCAGGACTTAAATCCATTAACCCCAGGCCATTTTCTCATAGGTTCGCCTTTGTTAACCCCTGCAGAACCCGATTTAAGCAATGCAAATATTACTTTGGCGAACAGATGGCAGAAACTGAGAATTCAACACCATTATTTCTGTAGACGATGGAAGGATGAATATCTTAAGGAATTACATAAAAGATATAAGTGGAAACACCCTCAGAGACAAATCGAACTCGACGATTTGGTTGTCATCAAACAGGATAATTTGCCTCCTAATGAGTGGTCTCTTGGCCGCGTCATCAAAGTTTTCCCAGGGTCTGATGATCGTGTGAGAGTCGTGGAACTACGAACCTCAACGGGGACTTTGACCCGACCTATAACCAAAGTTGTAGTGTTACCCACTAGTTAGTCTAACACTTTTGTCGACAACTAACCCTATTCACTTATACTCTACCCCAATACATTTACTAAACTTACCCATTATTAACCCTTCACCCTAACACACTAATTTCATTCATTCATTCATCATCTCATATTAACATATTCACATTTTATTTCATACAGAAAATGGCTCCTAATCATAGAAACCGTCGCGTAAACCAACGCTCATCAAATGGTAACCAACGTCAAGGTACTCACCGTTCGGCTCAAGCCTCTCGTCGCCAACAAAATACGAGGAAAAACAATACCCAATATTTCGGTTGTGGTATTTGTAAAGCTGACCACCGAATTATTACATGCAAAAGTTTCTCAACCTCAACTTGGCCCAAAAATATAAAAGGTTCTTCAGCTTCACTATTGCGTCAACTGTCTGGCAAGAAACCACGTGCTGAAAGACTGCAACAATCAAGCTCGTTGCAACACTTGTGGCCAAGAACATCACTCTCTTTTTGCATGGTCATAAAAAAGTTTTGCAAAATATACGCACCGAACGTACCCAACAACCAGAGCCACGTACAGCAAAGAGGCAGCCCAGTTTAGACCAAAGACCGTCCACCTCTTCCGCGTCAACTAGAACCGGCTTTCCATCGTCGGTTGTACGAACATTGATTCCAACGGCTGAGGTATATGTCTCATCAGAAGAAGGATGTCTACCCGTGCGTGCTGTGCTCAATCCGAGTCTGCCAACATCTCGCATTGCTCAGTCCTTTGTGCGAGAAAATAACCTGGAGACCTTTAAGCTTGATGGCAAAGCCTACGTGCAACTGGTCTTCACCCCAAATATGACGTCTCTACAAAATATGATAGATGCATGCTAGTAACCAATGAATTACCAAAAAACCCATACACCCGTCCATTTAATTCATCCGTCAAGGATAAATTTGAACACATCGCTTTGGCGGACCCTTATTTTTATTCTGATGCTCCTATTATCATGGAAATTGGTGGTGATATGTACACTACCACCTTAAAGACCAACACAATTCATGTTGGTGGTGGATCTCTTATCGCCCAAGATTCCACTCTCGGATGGTTGATCATGAGATCGTATTCAGGCTAAAACTACCCATTTAAATACCAAGTATTTTAAATTACTTGACATACACTTGACTTACCCTTTAGTGTAAACCCTTACTAAAGTCCTTCTTTTTCATTTACAGATATGTAAAGGCGGGGAGAATGTTCGCACCGCGAACAAATAGTACCAACAGCTCATCTCTAATTGTTATTAACGCCCCACTTTAAATGTCATCGTAAGTTGATTGCCAAAAACTGCAACCAACTTACTTACGTTTTAATCATCAGCAAAGCAACAAGCAGTTTTCTTAAGTGCAAAATCAACAGCCATCGTGTGTATAAAAAAAGCCCCCCCAACATAATAGTGTAAATTGGAAAAAAAAAAGTTATTCGAAAATTAAAGATTTAAATTCGTATATTTAAATATATAGTGCGTTGAGTACGTAACTTAAATATAACTTAACCCTTAAATCATTAATCTACTTAAAACTAGTGAATTTAATTTATTTATAACTACAGAATTAAATTATCTTAAACCCTAAACTATTGAATTGATTTAAACTATAGCTATAATTTAAATTATCTAAAACCCTTAGAATACTAAAACCCAAAAATAGAAACAAAAAACCCAATTAAAAGTTTGTAAAAATAAACATAACCTTGAAACTAAATATACTTTTATATATTTTAAATATATAAAAGTTAAATATATTTATAACGTTTTGGAAAAAATCATATACTACTTTTTCTATTTATTTCGAAAAGTAAAAGTTACCCCTCAAAGGTTTGTTAACCTCAAACTATTTAACCCGCAATTAAACAAGAATCAAAGTTTTTCATTTTTTTTTTTTAATTACAGCCAAAAAAGATCGGAAGGTTACTTTTGCGCCACCTTGTAGTAAAGTAGAAGTACCTAGAAAAAATAATATCCACAATTTTATTGACAATCACTTATGAATGAACACATGTGTTAAGGGGAATTTCTTTAAAAAATCATGCGTTACCAACGGTAAACCACACATCAATAAAAACAAGTGCACTTTTCTTTTTTCCCTTTAATTGACTGTGAACTGACTAGGTGTCGTAAAGGAACAATTAAATTTATAGGCGATATGAGTTTGCTACCGCAACCATAAAAATGAAATAATCTTTTTTATTACTTAATTTTTTAATTCTTAGAATCATAAAAAACTAACTTATTACATACAAACACTTACCCATTAGAAAATGTTATTTTTGTATGGAAATCGCGATTTATATCAATTCAGTAAATCGTGAACAAAATCAAAAGTTGTGCACCGATGGCAATGAAATAAAGCTCCTTTCATTCGAAATATATTTATCTAACTGTTTCTAGACCAAAACTGTGATTTTTGTCCCATTTTTATTTTTTAGGAATTTTTAAAAAACAAAAATTTTTTTTTTTTAAAAAAATTTTAATTTTTTTTCAAACTTGAACGATATCTCTAAAACTACTTGGAAAATTTAAAAACAATGTAAGCACGGCTTAAAGAGAATATTGTTTGCGAGTTTCGTTTTTTTTTTTATTTAATATGATGAACCGTTTTCAAATTATTCCAGTATATGTAGCGGAAGTGCCTTAATTTTGAACATAACGGTATATCTCGAAAAGTCGAGCTGATAGAAAAAAACCAAGTGCAGATTTGGATTCAGCGTCCCAAATAACCTAAAAACAATATTCAGTTCTTAATCAACAGAACCATTGTTCCCTTGTGTAATCTGTTTCCTTACCAAGATATACATACAATATGGGTATCAAATTAAAAAAAGAATATGCCGCCAAAAAGTCGTGGATAATTTTTATTTTCTTTCTTTAGTTCTATTTTTATCCATACATGATCTAGAAACTAAATCCGCTATCATATTACAGTTACCACAAAATTGCATATATATATATATATATATATATATATTCAAGAGCACCGTGTAAAATGCATCTAATTTGCAAAAGTCTAAATTATTTACATACAAAGATTATGTACTTGGCAATAGAACAAATTTGATACCCATATTGCCCTATTTAAACCAAGAGTTACAGTTAAAAGAGTTAAAATTCAAAAACTGTTTTTTTTTACAAAATATCCTTAAAAAAGAACATGGATGATCGTCCTTTTACAAATTGTGTATACAGTTGGACGCGCCTTAAAAAAACCTTTCTTATGATACCCATATTGTATATGTTGGTAAGGAAACAGATTCTTAAATTAACAAAACATGCAAAAATGGACCCTTTTTTCAAAATAGTCCAGCTCACGAGAGGTCAAAGCTAGAGCCGAAATATGTTAGATGTCATCATAAAAAATACCAATGTTCATTTTGAGGGGGGTACACCTTGCACGAATTTCGCTTCCATACAACTTGAGTCGCTCTAATATATATACGATATAAAATATTTTTTTAACAAAAATATTAATATTATTTCAAAATTTCTTTTTCTGTTTTCTATTGTCTTTTTTTTTTGTTTTTATAAAATTGAATATTCTTTCATTAATTTCGTATTATTATATTAAATTTTAAACATTTCAAACAAATTCTCCAACCCCCTACACCAACTTCCTTCAAAACTTCTTACAAAACTTCCAACAAAACTTCATACAAAACTTCCTACAAATTAGGCTTTCCAACCAAAAAATCTTAATTCGAGAAAATCTTTTCTCAAACTCCAACAGCCTTTCTAATATCCTCAACGTAGATCGTTCTTGTTTGAATATCCTCAATGTAGATCGTTCATGCAAATGCATATTTTTTTTCTTAAGTCTGAGAACATGGTAAACAAAATATCTTTGCGAATACCAGAATTTCAGTTCAAATGTCATCGATTTGTTACTGCATATTTTTGCATAATTTGCCATAAATGCATATTTTGCTTTAAAAGCATATTTTTATTGCATATTTTACTTAGAATGCGTGATTTTAATTAAGCACTAGGTATTTGCGAATCACATAAGCAAATTAACATAAAAAAAACGTGAAACGAGCGCCACTATTTATTTACTATTTTTCATGGTTTTAAGCAATTTAAATTAAATTCTAAAGTTGATTTTTATTGCTTAATGGATATATTATTTACATACGTTTTGCTAAATTAACACGAATTTTTAATTATTTAATTTTTAATTTTTAGTGCATATTTTAATATTTTTCATGTTTATTATTTATTTAGTGCATGAAGTTAATGTCTCATTTTACCTGAAGAAAAATTTCATTCGTATTTGAACTAATTTTGGGACCTAAAATTAAGTAATTCGTGATTCTCAAATTAAACAATTTTACAAGTAATTTAAGCCACTAATAATTTATAGTGTCTCCGATATCAGTCTCACTTTTAAATTGCGTTATTTTCAGGTATTATGCTATTTCTCGGAAACTAAGCGAGATAGACCAAAATGGACCCAAAATCGTTTTTCCTTTTTAACACAAGACCTGAACTCTGGGGATTGAGTAAGCTAATTTATTATTTAATTTAACTACAGCTGTCAGCTCAAATTTGTTTAGGTCGCCTAAATTTAGCAGACTGTGATTCTCAGCTTCATTCAAAATTCTGCTGTAGCAAATTCAGGTACAATTTTTTGTTGTCGTAGCTGAAATTTCAACGATTCGTACGGGATTTTTTTTATTTGTGTGGGGGATGTTTTTGAAAAGTTAACAATTATTAAATTTTTAGTAATTTTTATGAAAAATATAAAAAAAAAATTAAATTACATTTGTAGCTATTTAAACCGTTTGTCCTCTCTCCTTTTTTGTTTTACACATTGTTGTCGGGGTGTATTATACCACAATGTTAAGATGAAAAGTTACCCAGTAAAAAAACTTGTGAACAGACGGACATTTTGTCTAATGATGTTATCATTTTGGGATTGGAAAAGCACTTGTTGACAGTACTTTTACCACCTGTTAAAGTACCTTGCCAGCGGAGGTCCGTTTGTCTTTTACTGACTGGGTTACCTGTAATTTTTTGTAATTTATAATTTCAACATTATTAATTGACAACACATTTTAAGTTTGAATAAAATAACATTTATTTAATGAATATTTCTTTAAAAACAATATACTTACAGTTGCGTGCAATAAAATATCAGTACCTTATATTCAGTATTAAGTACTACTATTTTATTGCACGCAACTGTATATAATATAATAAGATATAAGTGCTTAACTACAATCACACTTAAGTTAACGGGACAGTGCAAAACCGTCATTTATTTTAACATTTTTTTTTTTAATTGTGATTTAGTTTTAAACTACGCTTTAGGTTATTTCTATTGAAAAGCAGGGACCGAAATTTACTGTTATTTTTAAATTTTGAAAAGAAGCTAAAAGAAACAGATCCAAGTATATAATATTGGTACTTGTGGAATACGTTTTCACAAAATTCTTTGCTTTTTATAATTTTGATTTTCATTTTTAACAAAAATAAAAGTTATTTTTTTTTACTTTTATTTTTTAGAGCAAATGTTATCTATTTACAAGTACTTCACATTTTTTTTGCTGGGTTATGCTATAAATGATAAGATATGATAGATATATTGTCATATATAATAATACACTTATATAACATAATATTTAATCATTTGTGGTGACATATAAGCTATACAATTAGAGATATAATGGTATATCATGTCTTATAAAAAACATTTTTTTTTTTTGACCTAAGATATGCTTATATATGGTGCCACCCAAGCAAAAAAGAGGTAAATTATTAGCGCGGATGCTTATATATCGACTAACTCATACACAAGTGGTTATTCATACCATTCAAACACATTTTTTTTAAATGCCTGATATCTCTCCCTTTGACGACTAATGGTTGATATATGTCCCATTTTTTTCTTTTCTTATTTGAGGAAAACCCTCAGGACGATTTTCACAAAGCTTGCTGTAATAGATACAAGAGAGATTTAGCTTTTTAGTCTTACCTATAAACTGTAGCCTAGCAGTCTCAAAATATTTCAAGAGCAACAAAAATCAAATTTTTTTTTTATTTCTAGTGCTTCTAATGTTAATAACTCTGTTTGAAGTTTATACTAAAACCATTAATGTTTGTGGATTAGGCATTATTTAACACAAAATTTAAATTTAGACAAAATCCTAACCCATTCAGGAGCGATAGGGGCGCAGTAAAACGCAAAAAGCAGCACAATATTTTTTAGACATAGACCAAATCTGCATGACGTTTCATCAAAAAAGCGATAGAAGTTCGATCGCCAAAGGGTTAAATGACAAATATCGTTACGGTACAAAATATTTTAAATTCTGTGACTTCTGATTACAAATCTGTTTTGGAAATTTTCATATATTTAAAATTTTAGAAAATTGCGGTTTAATTTGCTAAAAATTTAAGTTTTTATAACCCTCAAATTCAAAACAAATGGAAGCATTAATGTCCGATGTGTCGAATTTGGTATAGAAAAGATTAAATTCGGCTGTGCCGAATTTTTTTATACCCTCCATTTCGGTGTTTGCATTAATCAGGGAAAGTTGAAACAATATATACATATATATTCTTTGTAAAACTAACAATAAGAATGTTGTTTTTATAAGTTAAATAAAAAATGTGGTATCAATTAAAGTTTCGTTCGTTAAAAGCGAACTGCATTGTATATAAATACAGATAAAGATTTACACAATTCACCATATATGGTTTGTGTCTTTGCTATAAAAAAATCGTCGAAATTCATGGCGCTGAAATCGCTATGTTTAATTTCTATGATATTAAATATATATTTGTATTGGGATTTAAAATCCAAATCCAATTGCAATTGCTGGAAGGGTCCAATTGGGAAAATTGGCAATAGCGCCATTTATCAAGTTATAATGGGATAGGTTTAAAGGGAAGTAATAAGAAAAGAATTGTTTTAAAAATAATAAATATAATGTGAATTAATAATTTAATTTAATATCTAATTGTAATTGAGAAAGTATCTAATTTAAAGAATAACTGGCACCAACCTAATAATTGTGAAAGAAAAAATACTTTGATTTTCTAAATTAATTTAGTAGAAAAAACCTAACACTCGATTAACGAGGATTATGTGGCCAAAAAAAAATAACTCAGCTTAATTTAAATTCAATGTCTTTTAAGTATTTTTTGTAACTGAAAATCGATGCAATTCTCGGCTAACAAAAAGAATTAGGCAATAATATCAAACTGCGTATCATCAAAATCGAGAGACAGCAATACCGCGTGAATAAAGGTTTAGTTGTATTGCAATAATTAAATGCAGTTTGCTTATACACAGAAAAAATGATCAACCAAAAATATCATATTAAAGATGTGATTTGAATTTAATTTATTTCTAAACAAATATTTAATTGAATCAATAAATATTTTTATTGACTTTTAGATATATAAATACATATTTTATTTTAGACGCAATTATCATATTATTTTTTCATACACTGTATACATAAATAGAAACTTTACAGTATAAAATACCAAATACATTTGAAGTTAACAAACAAACTAGCACACACACAAACAGACTCAGAATTGCAAGGTGGCGCAAAAATAACCTTCCGATGTTTTTTTGGCTGTAATTTAAAAAAAAATGAAAAACTTTGATTCTTCTTGTGGATTATTTTTATTTGGTATTTTAATTTTTTTACATCAAGTCGAGAATATGATGTCATGTAAATGGCCGCCGCCACAGTTGATTGTCATTTGAGCCCTTTTTATGGCATTTTTCATCACTTTGGCCAAAACTTCCGGCGATAGGTCCTCACATTCTTGACGGATATTGTCTTTAAGAGCTGCAAGAGTCTGAGGCTTGTTGACATAAACCCGCGACTTCAAAAAGCCCCACAAAAAGAAGTCTGGAGCGGTCAAATCAGGCGATCTTGCTGGCCAGTGCAAATCGCCAAAACGGGAGATTAGGCGCCCGGGAAATGCATCCTTCAGCATATCGGTTGTGGCACGTGCAGTGTGTGCCATTGCACCGTCCTGTTGGAACCACATGTTTTCCAATCCCAATTCATCAAGTTGATCATTGCTCTGTAGCGCTCACGATTCACAGTAACCGTTTGGCCCGCGACGTCTTCGAAGAAAAAAGGTCCGATGACTCCTCCAGCGAAAACAGCACACCATACAGTGACTTTGAGCGGGTGTAATGGCTCTTCGTGGGTTACACGCGGATTTTCAGTGCCCCAGAAGCGTAAATTTTGCTTATTTACGTACCCGCTAAGATGGAAATGGGCCTCATCACTCATGATTATTTTTGATGAAAAATCATCTTCCTCTTGGTGGTGATTAAGGATGGCTTGAGCGTATGTTACACGCGATTGGCGGTCAGCAGCTAACAGCTGATGCACCGTCTGGACTTTGTATGGAAACATCTTCAAATCTTGTACCAAAATTCGCTGTAAAGACCGTCGACTGATACCCATTTGCGTGGCACGTCGTCTGGTCGATGTCGACGGCGCTTCCATGAAATCCTCGGCTACAGCAGCAATATTCTCTGCAGAACGGCTACTCCGGGGTCTGCCACGCCTGGCAGCATCTCGTGTTGTGCCAGTCTCTTTGAGGCGAGAGGCTAAACGTCGCAGTGTTTCACGGTACAGTGAAATAACTCCCAAATGAAATAAGTCCCAATGGAAAAATGAAATAAGTCCCAAAAAATTTTCCATGTAAATTGGGACTTATTTCATTATGAAATAAGTCCCAATGCGTTGGGACTTATTTCATAATTTTTGTTGGGAGTTAATTCATTATGAAATAACTCCCAAATGAAATAAGTCCCAACAGTTTTTTTGTTGGGAGTTATTTCATTTGGGAGTTACCATTGGCACTTTTTCATCGCAGTTGGGACTTATTTCATTTTAATTGCAAACACAATTTTACGATTGGGAGTTATTTCATTTTTGTTGGGAGTTATTTCATTTCTCTTAAAATTGCATTTTAGTAAATTCTGATGGTTTTGTAACGGTATATGCTTACGGTGGAGTGCAATAATGCCTTACGAAATAAGGCCTTTAAGGCTTTATTTCACTTTCAATTGAGAAATAAGGCCTTTATTTGCAAAAAGGCTTTATTGCACTTTGAAAGTGAAATAAGGCCTTTATTTAAATTTAGCCAATGGTGCAATAAAGCCTTTATTTTGTATTTTTTGATTCTTTTGTTACACTGTTCAGTTTTTCTGCGTGGCGGCCTGCGGCCGATCTTAGGGGTTTTCTCCTCCATAGGACGCGGCAGGTGGCTTCGCTGAATACAGTTTTCCTGCGCCCGTCTCATTATCTTCCCTAGTGTGACGCGTGCAGGGAAACTTTATTCAGCGAAGCCACCTGCCGCGTCCCATGGAGGAGAAAACCCCTAAGAGCGGCCGCAGGCCGCCACGCAGAAAAACTTTATAAAGCAAAGATTTTCAATATTGTTGCAGTTAAATTTTTTGTTGAATTATTAATGTTCTATTAATTTTTGTTAATATGAAATTTTTTTATAATTGTTCAATAAAATATAAGAAGAATAAGAATAAGAAATTTAATTGCTTCATTTAAAAAAAATTTAAGTGAAATAAGGCCTTTACGGCTTTATTTCACTTTCAAAGTGCAATAGCCTTTTTGCAAATAAAGGCCTTATTTCTCAATTGAAAGTGAAATAAAGCCTTAAAGGTCTTATTTCGTAAGGCATTATTGCACTCCACCTATGCTTACATATACTTATGAAATAAAAAGTGTTCTCTAACAGAAAAACAAAACAAACAAAAATTGGGAGTTAATTCATTTTTGTTGGGACTTATTTCATTGGGAGTTAATTCATTTTTTTTTGGGATTTATTTTTAAATTTTGAAATAACTCCCAAAAATTGGGACTTATTTCATTTTTCTCATTGGGAGATATTTCATTTTTTTACATTGGGTGTTATTTCATTTTTGATGGGACTTATTTCATTGGGAGTTATTTCATTGGGACTTATTTCATTTGGGAGTTATTTCACTGTACCGTGTTTCACCAGTAGGCGTTGGACGGCCAGGAAATCTGCGACGAAATTCACGTTGTGCCAAAGTCACCGACCGATTATTGGTCAAATAAATAGTCACCAATATTCCGCGTTCTGGAGCAGTGTAGCGTAACATTGTTTATTAACGTGTATTTCGCATTATTAACGTGTATTTCGTACTACACAAATGTCAAAACAGAACTGACATTAGGGGCCAATCGCAAAATGTATAGCATTTTCTGATAGGAGGATTACTTTTGCGCCACCTTGTATCACACAATTTTTTTGTTAGTATCATATTTTTTTTTTTTCTAGAAGTTATTTATAACTTTTTTTCCTTCTTAATTTTAATAATAGGTTTAATTGATAGTTTCATTGCCGTGATAGGTGCAAAATCAATTAAAATATTAATGGATTCAATAAATTTTTTAATTGAAACCCGTTTTAGTTTTTTCTTTGTAACACTTGAAATAGTCGATGCCTCAAAGTAACCAATATTTATCGAAAATAATATTATCCGTTAATTAAATATTTACATAGTTAATGTAACACTGAAATAAATATTTTTCTATAAAACAAAAACTGGGATTTTAGTAGAAAAAAAACCACAAAATAGGCTTTTAGCAATGTAACGAAAATTAATTTGTATAAAATACAAAAACACTTAAGTTTTAGCGAAAAACATACAAATTTTTATATAAACATATTAGGAATATTATATTTTAACAATATTAATAAAAACTTTAAATGTTTTTGATCTTATGTTTCACTGAAACACAAATTAATGTTCAAAGTTATTCTGCAGGTTTGTTCTCAATGAAGGATTTTTTTTTTTATTTCTTCATTTTATTCAACCGAGCCCTTATGGCCATATACAGTTAATTAAGGCTACTACAGTAACAACAACATAAAAAAACATATATATATATTAAATAAACCTTAAAGATAAAAATAATTCAATATATAACTAAAATTTTAAGAAACAATACAGATAATGCTTAAATTATTATTTCAATAAACAATTAATTAGTGGATTCAGTTTAATCGTTACAAAAAAATAAATAAATAAAAAGGGAAAAAGATTAAATAAAGTTATGAGTTTTGGCATGTTGTTCAAGCTTTCGCCTAATGACCTGAGGCATTCCACAATCGTATTAATCTTACATTAAATGAGCGATCAAAAAAGCCAGTATAAATGCGGGGGAATATTATTTGAGGATTTCTTATAGAATGCGAGAAATGGAAATTTTGTACAATATAGTTAGGAAAGCCTGTTATGATTAACTAGTAAAAATATATCAATGTTCTCATACCAATAAAGTTCTCGAAATCGCAACCAAGAAATCTTTTAACGTATGGTGTAACATGATTACGAAGTTTTAATCCGAAAATATAACGCATTATTCTATTAAAAATTTTAGTAAATCTACTAAATTCACCAGCTGTGGTTCCAGAAATCACCTCAGCACAGTACAGTATATGTGGCATTAACAAAGCATTTGCAACTTTAATTTTAATACGAAGAGGCAGATACAAGCGAGAACAACCTTCTTAATAAAAACGAAATCTTAGATGAAATGTAATTCATATATGAAGAAAAACTCAGATCATTGTCTATAAAAACTCCAAGACATTTCATCCTATCTACAAAATCTAAAGGCATACCATTAAGCTTTACAGATAAATTATTAGTCAAAAATCCAAATCCCATCAACTTTGTTTTTCTAGCATTAACACAAATACCATTGTTAGATGTCCATGACAAAACTCCTTGAATAACAAAATTAACACAACCTTCCAAGACATCTAAGAACTGTGCATCAGCATAGCATAGAAACTGTACATCATCAGCATAAAGAGAACAAATCAAAAACAATAAAATATTGTGAAAAGTTTAACATTATTAATATATAAATTCTAAATTATTTATCCATAAATAAGCACAATGTCTTTACAAAATTTAAAATTGTTTGAGTTATTTAGAAGCTCGGAAGATGAAAGTGCATTTAATTTGGCTGTTATAAAAGAATTAAAAGTTTTATCAGAATATGAAGAAAGCGATGGTATTAAATCCAAACTTCACAGCACTTATATGTTTCTTAAAGCAAAATGGAAAGCCTCCAGCCGTACAACGGTGCCGCAGTGGGTGTTTTACAATGCGGGTGCGGTTTTCTTGAAGCTAAACGAGATAAAATTCAAGTGCGTTTTAAACATTAAATATGTCCTGATAATTTTAACAGTTATGATTTTTGCAACGATAAAAGTCAAAACGATGCACTGTGCCGGCCATGCCGGTTAATTATTCTTAAGCTAAAGGGATTATCTTTCAAATACTTTATAAATTTTAATAATATCTTTATTACTTTAAAAGTTATAATGATTACAACGAAAAACGTCAAAAGACAACACTGTGCACAGTGCCGCGGATGGCCTATCACCTTGCGGGTCATGTATTTTGAAGCTAGGGGAGTCTTCTTTCAAATGCTTTTAAAATTTTTAAAATATCTTTATTACTTTAAAAGTTATGATTTTTGCAACGAAAAAGGTCAAAAGGCGCCACTGTGCGTTGGCAAGTTGTTTCCATCAAACCAATTGCGACCAAACAGTTATCATTCACTTACGTTAGAAATAAACATGTAATAGCAGAAAAAGCAAATAAATATTACTTAAGAATGACCTTGCAGAAAAAACTGATAAATTGAGCAGATCTTTTTGCTAAATGCTAATAAAATAAGAACAGCAAAAAAAAAATCTGTTAACTATACAAAATTTTAGGTTTATTCGAGGTGAATTTTAGTAAATTGAAAAAAGCATTTTACTCTGTCAAATTAGCAACAATGGAGCAAAATTGATTATTAATAGGTTTTTTGTTAAAGTTCTGCCTATTATGGAGGCTCTAACTTTTCTAAAACTTCGGGTTCTGATGAGATCTTTAGCCAGATCGAAATACTAGTATCAACCTAGCTAATATGTTTGATTTGCTTTATTTTTGTAAATATACGGAAGTTGAATGCTCGTTATAATTTGGAAAAAAAGCAACAACTTTTACTAAATATTTTTAGACCTAAAATAGCAAACCAAAACTGCAATATTACAAATAGTTGGCTATATTTACTTCAACTTCAGTAGAATGCAAATAACAGTTTATTTTGCTAATATCAAGAGAAATTTTTTATAAAAAATTGTGGATTACATTAAAAAAAAACTAACAGCCATACCTAAACAAGAGCGGCAAGCGGAACGTTTTTTAGCGCCTAGCGTTAACGCTGAAATGTCATCCCTAAACAAGAGCGGCAACGCTACGTCAAATCGATAAAAACAGGGTTATCAAAATAAAAAATATAACAACCCTGATTATTTTGACAATAAAGTACATTACAATATTGGTGTTTCTGATTTACTTTTTGTGTTTTGTATAATAACAAATATATATAAATAATAATATAAATAATAATATAATATATATACATAAATAATAAATATTTTTTTTTCTGTCTTATTTTTTTGTTTATATCAGGGATGAGAAATGAGAATTTCGTTTCGGTACCAATAAAATTTTCAAATAGTACTTTTTCGACTCTCAGAGTACTAAAATTATTTTTTATTTTATTTTTCTTAAAATTCATACAAAATGCATTAAAATAACATTAAATGTTATTGAACATAAATTTATGTTTATATGAATTTATAAAAAAATAAAGTTTTACTTTAAAAAAGTATATTTTTTAAATTAATGTACAGGAACAAAGAACTCCAAATGAGATCCAAATTAAATTAATCAATACGGCTAAAAAAGAATTTTATAAATTGGTTGATAATAACTTGTTAGAGATTTTAAAATTGTAACAACAAGAATTTGTTGCATTTAATAAATCTTTTGTTTGTATTAGATTTGATACTGTTGGAACATGAAGTCTGTTTCTGCCTTTGGTTTTAATCAGATTTTGGTATGAAAAAATTCTCTCACCGTTTGCAGAACAATGTGGTATTGATAAAATACCTGCAGCAATTCTTAAAATATCGGGAAACATATATTTGTTTAAATCATTTATAATTTTGGATACTTTTGACCAGAAACTACATATATTTTCCTTTCTAGAAAGTTTTAGTTCTTGCCAATCTGCCAACGCTCTGTATTGGATATTAATGGCGTCAAAATTATTTTCTTCGTTTGGAAAATTTTTTATTCAAAATTTCACGATACTATTGGTTCTTCCGCAAACAACGTTTTCAGGTGAAAGCTTACTGAACCAAATTAAAATTTCATTATCAAAATTTACTCTGGTCTTCAAATCCTCACAAAATTTAATATAACATTATTGGAATTTTCTTTTATATGATTTACAGTGCCGGATTCAATCTGATTTGTATTTATATACAAATCCACTTCCGTACCACAAAAAACGTCGTTTAGCGGAATATGGTTATCGTGGATATTTAATTGTAACGGTGTGCAATTATCTAACACATCTTTATTTATGAAGTTGCGAGCAATATATTAATAAAATTTATATATTAATAAAAATTAAAAAAATAAAATGAATTAAAAACTTTAAATCGTCCAATAGTATCAAATGAGTCGCGGGAGTACTTTGGAACATCGAATAGTATCAAAAAAGTACTATAGTATCAACTTTGCCATCCCTGGTTTACATTTGTTGTCTTTTGCAACTAACTTCATTATGAAACGCTCTGTCAAAATCGGATTTTCCAATTGCAAAGAGTTGCCGCCGCGTTGCCGCCGCGTTATTTCGGGATGCTACATACAAATTGTATGGGCATGAGAATTTTTGACAGCTAGAAAACGCTTGCCGCTCTTGTTTAGCTATGGCTGTAAGAAAAACTTTAAAATTTTGTAATTTTTTAATGACTTTTTGTCTACTAATATTTAGTAAATTTTTAATTGCTTTTCTGACACTTTTTAAACTGACGGACCTTTAGTCTAATGATGTTATCATTTTTGGATTGGGATAGCACTTGATGACAGCACTTTTATCACCTGTTAAAGTGCGTTGTCAGCGGTGGTCCGTTTGTCTTTTTCTGACTGGGTTACCTGTAATTTCTTGTAATTTATAATTACATCATTATTGATTGAAAACACATTTTAAATTTGAACAAAGTAACATTTATTTAATGAATATTTCTTTAAGAACAATATACAGTTGCGTGCAATGAAATATCAGTACCTTCCAATATATATTCAGTATTAAGTACTCATATTTTATTGCACGCAACTGTATATAATATAATAAGATATAAGTGCTTAACTACAATTACACTTAAGTTAACAGGACAGTGCAAAATCGTCATTTATCTTAACAAATTTAATTTAAGCAGGGACCAAAACTTACTGTTATTTTTAAATTTTGAAAAGAAGCTAATAGAAGTAAATGTCCGAAAACAGATCCACGTATATAATATTGGTACTTGTGGAATACGTTTTCTTAATATTCGTTGCTTTTCATAAATTTGATTTTTATTTCTTCCAACAAAAATAAAAGTTATTTTTTTTACTTTTATTTTTTAGAGCAAATGTGAAAATTACTTGTGAAAAAGAGATAGTCACAGGATTAAAAAGAGCAAGCATTCTAGTTTAAAAATAAATTGTTGATGGACTAAACTCCAATTACTTTTATTTTATTACCAGTTCGGTGTTAGTATTTTACATAAACAATTGCTGTTTAAACGTGTGAAATATATTAAAATATTGAAAAACAGATAATTCTAAAAATAAAACCGTGTATTTTTATTATAATATTATTTTTACTTCTGGTAATTTCTAATAGGCTTGGTTTTACAAAAATATATATATATATACTTGCTAGTACAATTTTTGAGCCACACTAATCTCTGTGCGTTAACTAGCTAAGAGCTGCTGCTACGCGTCATAGCCTGATGTATGGTGCTGAGTTTAAAACTCAAGTAAGACACAAAGTAAAATTTATATTAAAATATTGAGCAATTTAACAATATAAAAGACTTTGTTCAATTGACACATAAAATAACCACTGACGAGTCCTTGGCTGGGACAAAACAGCGGCAGTATGGTTATCGCTTATGTCTATTAAATGTTTCAATAAAAATTTTTTCTTCTTCTGTAAAATTAACTCTAGAACAATAAATGTAATTTATTAGAAAATTTAGTAAAATATAAAATTTTATGAAATTTTGAAAAGTGTATGCCGATCTCACAAAACTATGATGAATTGCTATAAAAATGAGGCTCATTTGAATTTTTAATGAGCATTCATTTTAAAAAGATTAAATCGGGTAATCAATTAACAACAGGCTTCTTCTGTAGTTGGCTGATATCAGCCATGGGAAGTGTCAATTCCATTTCACAATCATTCACTTGTGAAATTTTGCAATATCCTTAATAATTTATTATATTGCGTAGGTCTAGTTCAAATTTGTGGGCTTAAATGTTTCCTTAGAAAATTTGAAAAAATTTTAATACCAAACATGGGGATTAGTAACATTATCTGAGGATTTAATTACAGGGAAAATACTCAATTACACCTAATTACATATAATTATACGGAAGAAAGGAATTGGCCTGTAATTAAATGCACAAGTATTGGTATTATGTCCCATGTCTGGTATTGACAAAATTGAAAATTTTCCAAGGCAGCGCTTAAGCCATCAAGTGTGAGCGTGGGTCTGAAATTTTTAATTATATGACAAATTTCATAAGTGTATGATTGTGAAATATAATTGAGGCCGCCCATGTCTGGTTGATATATATACATAGGTGACCAAAATATGAACTCTTGTGGATGGTGGATAAGAATTAGGCTGATTAGATGCTTATGTCACAAGTGTGCCCTTTATCCCTGATCCTCACAAGGTTTTTCCCATCTTTCTCTTACATTTATTAACAATTAGTGTTTTCTATTGATGAATTTCATATCAAAACCTATAAATTATTATAGCATTGCAAAAAAAAAAAACAAATTCAAATGGCGAAAGACCTTTATCATTGGGCTTCACAAACTTATAAGACCTCCATAGAAATTGCTTATGCAGACGCTGACGACTATAACAAAACAAAAGAAGAGCTATTTTAAAGGTATAAAAATGCTAAAACTATTACAGGAAGTCAAAGCTTCCATTCTTTTACACCTTTATATGAAATTTCACTAAAAGTTGGCAAATATTCCGAAAGTCAACAGTATGCGCAAAATTATATATTAAATCGAAAAAATGAAAAGAAAAAAAATTTCCAAGGGTAAATCCATATTATGGGGGTGTCTGAAAATTTTGATAATACGATTCCTGTTCTAATCTATTAGAATTACAAAAAAATCTGTATAACTTTCAAAGTATAGCTACTTTATTTTTTTTTGTCACACAATGATATCAAAATATAAGGAAGTTAACGAGAGATGCATTTCCTTAAAAAAATTTAAAAAAAAGAACGCCATTCTAATTTTTAGATATGTTGTATATATTAAATAGACGCTTGTAAAAAAATTTTTTTTGAAAAAAAAATAGGCCTTTGAAATGTTTTCCCAGTTTAAAGTTTTATTTTTGGCAAAGTGTAATATAAAATATTTACATTGTATGTTTTCGAAAGCCTTTCTAATGGAACCAAAATCTTTGAAATCGGTTCAGCCATTCCGTATTAATCTCAGCTTGAAAGTACATATTATCCTGATTTTTCAAAAACTTCGATACCTTGCCACGCCCACATATTTTCAAAAATGCAATTTCTAAATATGAGGTTGTGTTTGTATAGGTAAAATGTAGCTGTATGCAAAATTTCATCACATTCTAATGGGGTCGGGTTCAACAAATATCGGTTTTGATATGAAATTCATCTATTTATAATAGTAATTATGATATCAAACATGACAATTCCAAATGAAAAGAAATAACAAAAACTTATTTTTTTTTTAATAGAACTATTAAAATAACTTTTGTTTTTGATAAAAAAATAAAAGAACTACTTTTATTTTGCCAGACAAAATAAAAATGAAAAAAATATATATAATATTTTGGTCATAAAAGTAAACGCAAGCAAATTAATTTTTTTTATCTGACTTTTATGATAAAGCGCTTAAATTATAAAGGTCCTTTTTGAAAAGGATACAAAAATTGTATATAATCTCTTTAATCTTAAAATATTATAATATGTGCTTATATATGGTGTAATGCAGAACCATATATTTTTATATGTATATTGTGAATTAGATATTAAGCATTTCAAAACAAAATATGAAAGTTCTTTATTTGTATGTTGTTAAAAAAGTTATCCATTTACAAGTACTTTACATTTGTTTGCTGGGTTATGCTATAAATGATAAGATATGATAGATATATTGTCATATATAATACACTTTAATCATTTGTGGAGACATATAAGCTATACAATTAGAGATATAATGGTATATCCTGTCTAATAAAAAGCATTTGTTTTTTTGTGATCTAAGATATGCTTATATATGGTGCCATCCAAGCAAAAACTGTAATTTTAGTAATCTTAATTTGCTTTGCTATTTAATGTAAATGAATAACGCGGATGGATTTTGTATGCTTATACATCGACTAACGCATACATAGACAAGTGGTTATTCATACAATACAAAAAAAAAAATTGAAATGCCTGATATCTCTTTTAACCCTTTGACGACTAATGGTAGATATATGTCCCATTTTTCCCTTTTGTTATTTTAGGAAAACCCACAGGATGATTTTCACGAAACTTGCTGTAATCGATACAAGAGAGAATTAGAATTCATACCTATAAATTGTAGACTGACAGTCTCAAAGCGTTACAAGATAAACTATTTTTACGTTTTTGTTTCTAGTTTTTATAATGTTAAAAATTCAGTTTGAAGTTTAACTAAAACGGTTAATGTTTTTGGATAAAGCATTATTTAACACAAATTTAAAATTTAGACTAAATCCTAACCCATTCAGGAGCGATAGACCGTTAATGTTTTAGCTTTAGTACTATATTTCTAAGATAGGGGAGCAATAAAACGCCATTTTTAAGCCATATACCAATTCTGCATGAAGTTTTATCAAAAAAGCGTTTCATCAATATCTCCAAAATCTAAAAATCAAAAATCTTTAAAATCGCAAAAATTGAAAAAAAGAAATGCTACTAAAATTTGGAAAAATTGCCAAAATTAAAAAAAGATCATAATATTTGAAAAGAACGCCTAAATTTGAAAAAATTAAAATAAAAAACACAAACGCCATTGCTAAAATAAAAACCCTACAATTTAAATAAATCTCTAAGATTGAGAAAAAAAAATTTTCAGAAACAAGAAAAATATCTGCAAAATTTGGTACCGTGAAATAACTCCCAAATGAAATAAGTCCCAATGAAATAACTCCCAATGAAATAAGTCCCAAAAAAATTTAAATGAGTCCCAATTTTAATAAATGAAATAACCTCCAAAGAAAAAATGAAATAAGCCCCAACATTTGGGAGTTATTTCATAGTAATAAAATAACTCCCAACAAAGAATGATATCGAATGCTATTTATGTCATAAATACATGTAAAAATGTACATAATATTAAACATATTATAAAGATAGAATTTAATGTACACATAAATATACAAAAATAATCAACAAAATTAATAGAAAAATATATATTAAAAATATATTTATAGAAAAACTTGGAATAATCTTTGTTTCAAAAGTTAAAATAAATTAGTTTACATATCATCGAGTAGTGAAACAGTGCGTAGTGGCGGGGCGGGAGGCGGCGCGGCGAAACGCGGCCGCGCCGCAGGACGCTAATTGTACGCACCGCTTTCCAGAGGTGGCATATCGTCCAATGACATAATGTCCATGGACGTTATGTCACTTGGAAAGTGTCACAATGTCCATGGACTTTATGACAATTTGGAAAATGTCGTAATGTCCATGGATATTACGACATTATCTTCTTGGATATTATGTCACTTTCAATTGTGTCATAGCGTCCAGACTTTTTAAAATAAAAAGATTAATAATATTTAGTATATCAATACAATTTTTTTAAATATTCTTTAGTAGTATATTACAAAATAAAACTAAATTTATAAATCGTATAATCGCACACAGAAAAAACTTTATTTCGCGAAGCCGCCTGCCGCGTTCTACGGAGGAAAAAACCCTTAAGAGCGCCACACAGAACCAAGGACTATGAAGAACTAGGATGCACAGACCGGTGCGAAACGCGCACCTCATCGTGCCAACGTGCCAACACCCCAACATGCCAACGCGCACAAAGGTAGTTATAAAGGAGGTCACAGTGGTTTTTGTTACCCATTATTGATATAATTAATTTATTTATTTATTTTTTAGTAATTTTTAAGCTATTTCAATTTATAATAGAAATAAAAAAGAAAAAAATTATTTTTCAACTATTTTAAAAACTATTATCAATTGAAATAGCTTAAAAATTACTAAAAAATAAATAAATTAATTAATTATATCAATAATGGGTAACAAAAACCACTGTGACCTCCTTTATAACTACCTCTGTGCGCGTTGGCATGTTGGGGTGTTGGCACGTTGGCACGATGAGGTGCGCGTCGCGCACCGGTCTGTGCATCCTAGTTCTTCATAGTCCTTGCACAGAACAACTTGTTTTTACAAATTACTTGATGTCTTAAAAATATAAGATTTCAACGGATTCGACATCTGATTTGAAAAAAAAGTTCTTCTGGGTGGCGGCCTTCGGCCGCTCTTAGGGGTTTTATTCCTCCGTAGAACGCGGCAGGCGGCTTTGCGAAATAAAGTTTTTTCTGCGTGCAACACAAAAGAAACTTCAAATTTACTGATCTGTTTTCACACTCGAGTATAATGTCCATGGACCTTATGTCGTAACACGTTTTCTTCCTAACACGTATAATATTTTCTTGCTCTAGCTTCCGAGTTTTTTAAATAAATTTAATTTTCGACTTTTACGTATTACACTTTAATATTTCTTCTTTTGCCACTCATTATTTCAATTCAAGATTTGCCATTATTTTTAATCACTTTAATACCGATCTTTACTTACCAAAATTCTAGCAAGAGCTGCGTTCCTTTTGGTAAAATAACTCATTGTATTGCTATTATTTACTTTACGACAATTTTAAGAACCGTTACAAATGCATAAAGTTTACCAAAATGTAATTTTAATAGAAATGAAATAACTCCCAACAAAAATGAAATAACTCCCAACGATAAAATCACATTTAAAATGAAAATGAAATAAGTCCCAACAAAAGTGAAATAACTCCCAATGCCAAAACAGGAGTGAAATAACTCCCAACAAAACCTGGTTGGGATTTATTTCATTTGGGAGTTATTTTATAACGAAATAATTTCTAACAGAAGATTGTGAAATAAGTCCTATCGCATTGGGAGTTATTTCATAGTGAAATAAATACCAATTTATATGAACAATTTTTGGGAGTTATTTAATTTTTTTTTTTTTTGAAATTATTTCATTTGGGAGTTATTTCACGGTACCGCAAAATTAAATAAAATCACTGACATTAAAAAAATCTGTGATTAATAGTGAATTTTTATTGTTGATCTATATAAATTGTATGTGAGTTGTTGGTTAGTTCGGTTAAAGATCATGAATATTTTTCCATATTAACAGAAAAATTATAATTTTATTTGTGATAATTTACTTTAATTAACAGAAAAAACAATTAGAAAAAAGTTATTTGACACCTGCATGAATGGAGTTAACTTTCTAGCCCGCAACGGCCTTCATCAACATTCTTCGTGCCTTAAAGTGTTAAATTGTAAACATCATCTATTTAACTCAACTAGTTAGGTTAAAAATAGGCCGTAACTTAGTTTGAGTATGACGAAATTTACTGCGAACTTATTTTCTATAAAGCTATGTTTAGTTGTTAATTATTACCACAGTTGCCAGTTCAACTAATTAAGTTGAAATTTGACTGGCAGTTATTTTCAAATGTCATCATATTCTATCCTTTACATTGTAAGTGAAGGAATATTATTGATATTAATAAAAAAAAATTATGGCAAAAATTAAAAATATTTTCGTTTTAAATATTATTTTGGAGATTTTTTATATATTGGGGATTTGTCAAATTTAACGTTATTTTTTATAATTTTGCTAATTTTTTTATTTATTTTGTTTAATATGTGTGATGTTTTCTAGTTCTGACTCTTTTTCAATTTTAGCGATTTTTTTTCTCAATTTTTACGATTTTTTTCAATTTCAATTAAATATGTAATAGTATCTTCAAACAAATAAATAAAAATCAATATTCAATTAAATATTTAATAGATATGATTAAAATGTGCATCACATCATATTGATTAAAATATTTATTGAAAACTAAATCAAGTAAATAATTACAAACTATTCTAATTGATACAACATTTTCTTTAATAGATATGAATTCAATCAAACTTTTAATTGAATCAAAATATATTTTATATTAATATATTAATTGAAACTCGAGTTTAGTATTTTCTGCGCACAGAACACTTGTTGTTCACTTCGAATCTTGTTCTGCTCGGTTATAGCTTATGGCGAAAATTGTTGTAACTTTGACTCCCGATATTGTGTTATATATTTCCCCAAAATCGGTACAAATACTTCAACCACAAAAACTCCTAAACTAAATAACAGAGAAACATAAAATCCAATGAAAATTATTCTTAAATCTGAAACAGTAATAGGTTTGACCTCATGTGGTTCAGATAAGTCCTTAAACGACATACGACCCACAGAAACTAGATCATAAAATCCCATATCAAGCCAATAATAATATAAACCCGAAGCGTAGGCATTTAACATGGCAGTATATAAAGGTTCACGAAATACAGAATGTAAAGGCAAAATTAGACTAAAATGCAAATAACCTGTATAACAAATATCACTAGAGTAACGAAATAAGGGACGTGAGAAATATTTCTGTTGGGTCGCCAAAGTTTGCCACACAAATGAAGACACGCCATAGGCATAAGAAGTATTGAGTTGTATGCGGTGATCTATGAAAAACCTATTTTCAACAACCTCAAATAGATTTTGATAATGAGACAACTCTATATTTTTCTCAGCAGTTAAATCTTCTATGCTTGTTAGTAATTTAATACTAGATTTATCCAGATCATCAAAACTGTTAATAGAAGGTTGCTTAGGAGGACTGGTCATATAGGCACCTAAAAAAACTCCATACAATGTAACGACCACTAGACCCGTAAGAAATAGCAAAAAGAAAACATACGCTACAAAATAATCTAATGTACGACTATTAAAGGGAAAACCTTGACCCAAAACTGCTCTAAATGCTTTATCATTGAGCAGTAAATCGACCCAATAAAAGCGATAAACAGAACCCGAAACTCTTTTCAACCCTACAAGTAATAAAAAGGTAAAACATAGACAAAGTAAAATTAGAATTGTGACAAAAGTTGGATTCATAACAGCCAAATAAATTTCAGCTAGAGACAGTTCAGCCTCTACTGGCAACATAATACATACACTGGCAATAAAATAGGGATACGAATGTTCGGACCAATCTGCTTCATCTATTGGAACCGCTAAAGATGTGGGTACATCTATAGTATGATTACGTGTAAAATTTAAAATATGTGTGTGAAATATAGGTTCACCATCTTTAACTTTAAAAGCCAATGTCAAATTAGCATTAATGCTTTTAGCAAAATATTTAACAAAATGTGCTACATAACCAGACATTTGTTGTTGACCATTTTTATCGGTATAAACTATAGATCTTGGTTCAACTTGATCAGGTATGGTTCGTAAATTATAACCTTTAACATCACGCAATTGATTGGGAAATAACTGATTTTCACTCATAATCCATTTTTGTTTTGCCATTTGAAATTTGGGAAATTTTGTATATGTATAATAGTCTAAATCATTATGAGGAAATTCATAAGATATGATTATAACATTTAAAATTTGTTCCATATCACAATATTTCAATGTATCGGCCACAATTTTTAAATTTTCTTGTTTAAGGTTGCCAGAAAAATCCACTCGAAATATAACACGATTTTTACGCAAATACCAAAGATTTTTGCTAAGAGCTGATAATAATTGATTGTGTATATACTTCGTATTGACCTGCCGCTGGTATGATGATGCGTATGGTAGTGATTCCAATGGTGGTACACAAACTACTGTTAAAAACTCACTGTGGAATTTGTCATGGAGGATATATTCCTGTTGCTGGGATTGTAATAATAATACGGGTATTTGAACCTTCTCATATTCCATATAATATTTAAGATTTACGCAATAGTCTCTTTGATTTTTGTTTTTATTTGACCAATTTGTCAATATAACAATTGTTGTAATATGTTGCTCTTGACTTATGTTTTTCAAAAATTGTACAAACAGTTCATCCTCAATTTTATTGTAAGTTGCTGTTGGCGATGGTAATAATTTCAAATTAATACTTGTTGCAGTTGCACCAAACAATTTTGTTGCTACAACAATTACTCCAATTATTAAAAATATTTGAAAATTTAACATGTTGCTCTGTAGATATACGTTCATAGAAAAAAACCTGTAAAAATAATAGAAAATGCTTTTAAAAATTAGCAGAAATAACTGATCAAATTAATTACACACATAAAAACCGTTTTTTAGATGCAACTAGAGTTGTCAAATATTCAATCTATATGAAAACCCAGTTTTCGCATACTTGAAATGCCCTCATTTTTTGAAAACCGGTTTTCAGATTTTTAAATTAAACCCAGGTCGTTTTTTTTCATCGCTTTGTATAGCACAAACATGAAGTTTTTTGTACAAATTAAAAAATAAATACTACAAACTTAGATGCTGACATTTTAAACTAAACATATTTCCTTCTAATTATCTTTTTTTAGTTATTTTCAAAATAAAAAAAACCTTGTGAAAATCTAAAAGTTCAGTCATCGCAAATTCAAAAAATTGTCATATTACAGCGTGAAAAAAATAATACTTGTACAATGTCTTTCAAATCACTTGCGCATATCTACATCGATATAAGAGTGGCGTGACTGAGTGAGTCAACATCGGCCAGCCAAGACCCCTTGACCTAGGAACTTGAAATTTGGTACATGCAAGGCGGATCAATAAGTCCGTGACTTTTCGGACTTCTCTCGTAATTATATGAAATGCAATACTTCTCCCATCAAGTACCACCTGTTAATAGACTACTGTCAAATTTTGATCAAGTTCCGTCATTTACTTTGCGTTTAACAGCTGTTTTCCACGAGGTTGAATGGAAAAAGAGAATTTCGGGTGCTCATTAAACATTATTTTTTGCTAAAAAAAAAAACGTAAATCAAACCAAGGAAAAGCTTCATAAATACTATGGGGACTTTGCACAATCGATTTCAATGGTAAAAAAAGTTGTTTACTTTCTTTCTTTGTGGTCGCACAAGTACAAATGACGCTGAACGTTCTGGACGGCCAATTGAGGTCGATACACCCGAAAATTTCGAAAAATCCACTATATGGTGTTGGCCGATCGAGGAGTAGAAGTGCGTGAGATTGTTGATTCCATAAGCATTTCATATGGCAGTGTGGTTTCGATTTTAAATGCTCAGTTGGGTTTAAGAAATCTGTATGCAAGATGGGTGTCGCGTTTGCTCTCAATGAGTTTGGTGGCAACAGTTTTTGGGATGCGAACGACCCCATATGGCCAAGAAACGCCTATTTTATGAACCTCGCAAAATTCAATTTTTTTTTTTTGGAGGAATACAAAGATTGGAAAAACTTTGGACTAAGTGTATTGAGCTAAAAGGAGATTATGTTGAAAAATAAGTTTTTTTTATGCAAAAAAATCTTGAGTTGTATACAAAAAATCTCGGACTTATTGAGCCGCCGAAAACATTTATTTAAAAAAAAAGGATCAGAAAACTATCCTTTTTACAAAAAAAGTACAAAAACTATTGGCAAAAAATACCCATAAAATTAAATTTTCTAAAAAAATACCAATTTCATAAATGTCCCTTTCCAATAATTTCAAAATTTTCAAAAAAAAATAATTACAGAAAAAAATCCCTATTCCAAAAAAGTAACAAAAAATTTACCCTCAGAAAAAGTACCAAAAACTATTGTAAAAGAAACCAAAAAAAATTTTCTTTTTCTAAAAAAGTACAAATTTCAAAAAATTTCTTTTTCCAAAAAATAAGTATATTTTCCAAAAAAAAGTACATTTTCCAAAAAAAAAGTTTCAAAAAAAAAGTACCAAAAAATTTACTTTTTAACAAAAAAAGAAAGAAGAAATCAAGTGGTTTGGTCTGAGTGATTAATTGAACATATTTGCCTTTGTACCTCATTTTTATCAAGTTTTATTGGAAGCTCCTAAAGGTTTTATTGGAAGCTCCTAGACCTACACGCAGTCCGTCTACGCAGAAATACTGTTATATTCACACAATGTTCTTTTGAAAAACGATCTTATAACTATGTAAGACATAGCTCCCATTTTGGTTTGGGGGTCAAGACAAAAATATTTTCATTCGTAATCCCCAAATTGTAAATGGTTGATAATTCCAGGCCATACCTGCCTAAATGTTTGGATACCATCTCTACTACATTGTGTTTTATTTTCCCTAAAAGATGAAGCTCTGATTCAAAATCAATTTCACTTAAAACTTGAAGGCAAAACAATGTCGTCCCCAAGCTAACAATGCAGAGGGCATACCCTCTATTAGTACTCAAAATACATCTTAATCCGTTCGGACCATAGTGTGTACGTATCCCTACGTCATGGAGATGAGCCCTATCGGTCGGTTAGGTTGGGTAACCGTTCGTAAAAAAATGTTTTGAAATTTTTTAATTAGTAATACAAATACATTGTTATGAAGCTTCAAACTTCTTCAGCGAAAGTTTTCAGGCATGGATCTGGAAGAACTCCATCAACATCACATGAGTTATGTATAATATTCCACAATGTTGGTCATTATATAAAAAAACTCCTTAAGTATTCACAAAACTTACAATGAATAAAAACTTTTGGGCAGAACTACACGCTCAAAAAGAGCATAGTCTTATGATAGTTTAAGAGCATCATATTATCACTACAATTCGCAACAGTCATAATATCATCTAGGAATCATATTATGATCCTAAATCACGATAAAATCGCCTTCGGTAATCATAATATAATCATCCAGAGTCATTTATATGATAATTAGAATCATAATTTGATATTTTTATGTCCACAATAATGTTCAATCATACTTTTTCTCTGCGTGTAGGACTTAGCCGGCTTGTAAATTATAATATTGTAGACTTTTTCGACCTAATTTATTTTTAACAAATTTAAAGTAGTAGAAGTATATGTATGGATTCAATCCATCTCATCTAAATTTGTGGTAGCAAGAAAAAGTTTCTTTAAGCTTAAACCCAGAAAGTCTAAAAATGGGTAAAAAAAAAAACAACAGTAACAAATCGACACAGTGAGAATTATCTGCATGATACTAATGAATTTTAGCATTGCAGCAATTTAGTCGAACTGGAACTCGTCATTGAAACTTTTTATTTAATCAAAGTAAGTTTTCAGAAAATGAAAAATTTTATTATAACCTATGACAATTTAGTAGATCGACAATTTTAAAACGCTTGTAGTTAAAAAAAAAAATAATTGTTTATTTTTTTTTTTTTTTTTTAAGTATTTTTATGTATAATAGACTATGAATTATTAATTTACTATTTGTAGAGAGACTACGGACCGCGATCTTCTATTTGGCGCATTTTTTTTTTCTTGATATCTTCAATCATGCTTTGGACGATATTCATGTTAATTTTTTTAACAATGCTTTTAAATTTGTTCTTTAATTCTTCAGTGCATGTTGCTTCCCAACTATTTTCATACACTTTGCATAAAATAACTCAAAAGTCTTCAATTGGACGTGCTTATGGGACGTTTAGAGCATTTGCATATTTCGGTACAAAGATATGGGTTTTGCATTAAACCATTCTAACGCCTTTTTGGCATAATGAAATTCGAAAATCTTAACTTTTATTTGAATATTCGAATTATCGTTTAAATTAATTAATTTATATTCCCTAACAAAAAAGTGAGTAGAATAATCTGTAAAAGGTTTTCAATTTCACATTACTATTTTTTGTACTAAATTTTAGTACAATATATTTTTTAGTAAATATTCTTGCTATTTACACTTTACAAATTACTGAATTTTTTTACTAATTTTTGTGACTGATTTCAGCTAAACAAATTTATTAATTTTTCAAAACCGATACCTAAATTTAGCAAAAAGTTTAAAATAAGATCTTACGGTTTAAATATACTAAAACATTAGCCGATATATATTTCACATTTTCGAAGCTTGCATTTTTTTAAGCGTTACTATGTTGGAAAATTATTGCATTTGCGAATTGGTATTGCCTTAGTTTTCAATTTGATGGCAAAATTCTTAAAATTTTGAGCTGATTGGGTAAAATTTTTTAATTAGTGATGTGTTTTAAAAATCATTTTTATTCGTTATTCGTTCGATCGTTTGATAGTTCGAACACAAATCGTTTGATCGTTTATTCGAACAAAATAAAAACTCGAATAAATTACAACCCAAATACTCATTCTCTAGTTACTACATTATATGTCCTTTCAAAAGGACATTAAAAGTAAAATTTTTAAACAAATTATTTCTGTACTTGTACTCATTAAATGATGCCAAAGTGGGTATTAGGTGAAAGATCATAATCTCAGTTTTCCTACAAAATAATTTGTAATAATTGTAAAATTTCAGTACCAAAAAATGTAAAAATCTCCTTTTAAAAATTTGATCCTTATTTGAATTTGGAATATTCCACTTAGTTTTTTTTTTTTTTTGATATTGAACACAAACCCGATCCACTTTAGGAAAAATTCACTTACAATTGTTTACAAAAAAAATATGTGTTGATGCTTTTTCTTAAATTTTTCTTTTCTGGTTAGTTTTCTATTTTTATTGTACTTTTTTCACTCAATTTCTTAATTTTTTGTTCGTTTGATATTGTAATAAACTCTTTTTGTAACAAACTTATTTATAAGCAACACTTTTATTTCGCGTTGCTTATATATATAATAAATGTAATATTTTTCCATTTTATTAAACAATTAATAAGGTACGAGTAATTTGATTTAAACTAATTTATTCTGTTGGGATGGAATTATTTTTAATTTATAATACATTTTATGCATCAGGGCATGACATAAGATAGATAGTTACACCAGAGCAGTAGCCCGAAAGTAATGGTGGCGTAGGGTGGGTACTGGGTTTACTCTACTACACTTTTTTTCTTACACAAGAGATAAAATCATCTGACCCGTTTTATGTAAAGACAGCCCCTGTATTCTTTTTTATGTATATATTTGATTACCAAATCTGTAGATTAAGCCCGCTATTTAACGGTTTTTTTATTTTTACCAAGTTTTACGGGTTTTTATCGATAAACTAGTAATTGACATTAACAAATGGTCATGCAGTAGAAAGAGGCTATTAGGCAGAGGTGTTTCAGCAAGAAAACAACATACATCTCCCCGAGATGATCCCGGAGTCCAAAAAAAAAGTATACGTGCAAAACTCAAAAGGCTCTGCCTATTCTGGAGGCTCTAGCTTTTCTAAAGCTTCGGGTTCTGATGAGATCTTTTTTATAGTTGAAAAAGTTTTTCTATCAAAAAACTTACTTACTTTTATGGCAAATACCCGGTTAGAAAAAGACAAACGGACCACCACTGGCAAGGCACTTTAGCAAGTGCTCGAACTGCTGGCAACAAGTGAATTTCCAAGAGCAGAATGATAAGATCAGTAGACAAAATTTTCTTCTATTCAAAAAGCGTCGGACAAGCACTGGGGAAACCAGCATTTCATCGTTGGCAAAATGTTATAGAACCATGAACATTATAGTCTAAAAATTTGTATTCCAAAATAAAACTTAAAGAAAAGTTCATGCATAGTCTCGCCAGGACTCGAACAATGGACGCCTGATTGTCAACCGACAGCTCTAAACATTGAGCTAGTGAGACTCTTAATACTTACAAATACTGACAAAATGAAAAAAGAGAGAGTAAAGTGACAGTTTGATGTCAGAAAACTTACAAGTTTTTACATTTTTGCCAGCAAAAATGTGTAAGCAGAAAAAAGACACTCAAAAAAAAAAGTTTATAGAAATGTTAGTAAAACATCTTGTAAATCAGGTATACTATTTTTCAGCAAATTTTTTGCTTTAATTCTGCTTTAAACTAAAATTTTAGTTATACTTATTGAGCACTTAACTCTATTAAATGTCTTACTAATATTTTACTAATGTTTTACTAATTTATTGTGCAAAAAAAATTGTGTTGATTAGCATATCAACCAGACTGAAAGATTTACGCACAATGAATTAGATATCGCGGCATGTCACGATGTAGTAGCGACAAGGAAAATGATACTAAAAAGTACAACTCTAATAAGACATATAACAAAATCAACCATGGAAGATTGTTGTAGCTGTTGATCATACATAAAACAAAATTGTGAATTAAAACAACTTTAATTTTGCGTTGCCACCGTCTTGTGCAAATAATTGTATATTAATTAAATAAAAGACCAAATAAAATATTTAAATTTAATAAAGATTAAATGTTTATTTCTAAGCTAAATATTTATAGATTAATAATCTAGTGTGTTCGAATAGCAAACAAATATACAGACAGGTAAACAGACTAAATCAAAAGACAAAGAAACAAATTTTACGTAGGTTTTTATTTTTAATGTTGCGAATTGCATAGAAAGGGTTGTATATGTCATTTTCTGTTTTTTTTTTTCGTTTGTATAATTAACTAGTTTACAAAATGACATTTTTTCATGAGAGATTGATTTTCTTGTATATATTCTCCCACTGAATTCGAAAAGCAAGTTTAATTTTTTTTTTATGTAACAGTTTTTGAGATATTGTAATTTTTTAATTTTTTCGAACTTTTTTCACTTGACAAATCATATTTCGAGCTAGCAATGTCCGATTGGGTCATGGTTCCCAAATGCAAGGTATTGAGAACAAATATGTGTAATCGGATCTTTGATTGGTAAAGTGGTTCAAAATATATGGATGAAAATAGGGCACATTAAAAAAAAGAACTAATGCCCTTATTTTGTAAAACGCTACGCCTCACTTGACCTTGCGTTGGCCTTATTTGAATTTCTTAAATCACCGCGTTCAAAAAAGTGACTTCTCGCGTTGCAACAGCTGATTATTACGTTATTTTAAAATCAAATGTTTGAACAAGCCAATTGTATAAAACGCAACGCTTACTTTTTTATCACTTGAACTGTCAAATTAAACACCCAATTCTTTGGAGCGTTAGCTTACATATTTTTAAATAACCACAAATAAAAAAAAAATATTTTAGTTTTCTGTGTTTATTTTCTATAATGTTATTTTTTAATAAAACAAAAAAACTGCTTTTTAATTATCACAATTTAAAAAAATACAGTAGTGGTCAAAACATTTGGAACTGAGGTCGCATTTGCTGTTTTCATTGATTTATTTTCTTAAAATCACACTTAGTTACTAAAATTTATTTTTTCTTACATTCTTCATACATTGTTTTATGTTAAACAAATAAAAAAATAAATCCGTTAAATTAAAACAACAAAAAATTTAATAATAATATATGTATTCAAAATGCAGGTGTTCAAAACATTTGCAACTCTCATTATTCTTACTCTTAACGAAACAATTTATACTAACCAATGCTAGGATATAACGGTAATCGCATTCCTATTTAATATGAGATTCAGGCAGTTACATTTTTTAAGCAAATTTATTATAATTATTGTTCTTTAATAGTTGTAATAAGATGTTGGAAGCATAAACATCGTAAGAATAATTTTTGTAAAAAATGGCAGGAAATAAATACAATTCTGATTTTAAATCAAATGTTTTAAAGTTCAAAATAGACTCTCCCAAAAAGAAATTTCTATAAAGTACTCCGTTCCAAAATCAACGATTTGCCGCATTGTTAATAGTGGTAACATCCACACAACTCATAAAGGTGGAAGACCCCGTATTACAACTTTAAGAGAAGATTGGAAAATCAAGAATTTTTTTACGAAATACCCCAAAGCAGTTCCTAGAGAAGCTAAAACTGAACTTTTAATAGATGCCAGTCTTCCCACCATTAAAAGAAGAGAATATGGTATTAGAAGTTATATAAGGTGGCCCAAAAATAACCTTCCGATAATTTTTTTTTATTATGTATAGCATTTTCTGATAGGAGGATTACTTTTGCGCCACCTTACAGATGTACTAAAAATCCGTTTGTGTCGGAAAAAAACCTAAAAGCTCGGCTTGACTTTGCACGGACTCATTTGAACTGGACTCAACAGCAATGGAAAAATGTATTGCGGTCAGATGAGTTTAAATTCAACCTCCGGGGATCAGATGGAAGAGCCAATGTTCGAAGACCACGAGGAGAAAAGTTTAATCCCAGATACACATCTGCCACAGTGAAGTACGGAGGTGGAAACACTATGGTGTGGGGGTGTTTTTCAGGAAATGGGATTGGACCAATTCACCGCATTACTAGCACAATGACAGCCACAATCTATAGAGATCTTTTGAGATCAGTTATGCTTCCGTATGCTGAATATGAAATGCACTCTCATGGACCTTCCAACACGACATCGACCCAAAACACACGACGGGGGTTGTAAATTTGGCTGCAGGAAAATGAAATTAATATCATGTCGTGGCCGGCTCAATCTCCCGATCTCAACCCGATTTTACAATCATCCACATGATTGTAAAATGGAATATCGGCAATAAAGTATTCCGAAATGGTGATGAACTTTTCGTCGAGTTGGAGAAGCAGTGGAATGAAATTTCGGACGATTATATTAAAAAGCTCATTACCTCAATGCCTAAGAGGTGTTCAGAAGTTATAAAAAATAAGGGATGCGCTACAAAATACTGAGCATTAAAACCATTGTTAATTACTTTAAGAGTTGCAAATGTTTTGAACACTGCGCTATCGACTTATTTTGTTTAAAATCCTTTTTTTATTTTTGAGGAGTTATGAATATTTTTTTTTGTATCTATAAAATAATATGCTATAACTGAATTTAATAAAACAAAACAAAAACTTATACCACAAATCTTTTTGATAATTATAATTACCTAAACCATGATTTCAGTTGCAAATATTTTGAACACCACTGTATGTTAATTTTAAATAAAACAAATGGAAAAAAGCTATAAACACAAATTTGAATTTGGTTTTAAGTTTTCATCAGCTGTATTTACATTTGTATTCACAATCACAGCAGATGGAGTTACCAGATCATAAAAAACCTGGTTTTCTCAACTTTTTGTTTTTTTAGTACAGTACTGTCCTGTATGTAGGAAACCATAATAACGCAATGGTTTGACAATTGAAGTGATAACGTATTAGTTCAGTGTTAAGACAACGCGGTGACGTAGTGATTTATAAAATAACATATTTTTTACTTACGGTTTGTGTTGGCGGAGGTGAAGCGTTGAACGCAGGGGAAATACAAAATATGGGCATAAGACTAATCAGAAGAAAATTGTCAGAAAAATGACAAAGTTATAATCCAAATCTCATATTTTCCGAATATTTTATTTATTTCGACAATTTATATGTTCAATCAGCAGCAGCTTGCTCATTATAGGCAAACCCTACGCAGCTGTTCCCTTAGACCCCTATAATTTTATTTTGACAGCTTCTAGCATTGACATTTTGTTTTGACAGTTTCTAGTAAACGTAGTGTCGGTTGATTGTATATTATAGGAACTCACAAATTTGATTGAAATTATATTTCCTTGTGTTCACCAAAATGCCTGTATGGCAATTTTGTCCCCCAACCAAATAGACGTAGATTAACCGATTCATTACAACAGAATTATCTGCAATATTTGGAATAGCACCTGCAACTTTTCATGAGCAATGGACACCAAATAATGTTTGTTTATCGTGCCATACAACTCTTGCCGCGTGGACTCTGGTTCATCACAGTAAGATTAATTTTATATATACAATTGAATTAATAATAAAGTGAATATTTATTAAAAATTAGACGATCCATGCAATTCGGTGTACCGATGATATGGAGATAGCCGCTCTGCCATTCGGTTGATTGTTACATTTGTCTGAGCAAATCCACTGATTTTGGAAAGAGTGCCAAATAGGTTTATGCGACAGTAGCATCTGTTTCACTTCCAGTTCCACAATATCTCAATACCTTGCATTTGGGTACCCAGAACGACCCAATCGGACATTTCTAGCTCGAGATATGATTTGTGAAGTGAAAAAAGGTCGAAAAAATTAAAAAATTACAATATTTCAAATTTTCGAATTCAGAGGTAGAAAATACATAAGGAAAATCACCTCTCATCAAATGTACATTTTCAATGTAAACTAGTGTAACAGCGGCATTTGCGTTTCTTTAAGATAACCATTGATATAAGTGGTGGAAAGATAATTGTGTTTATGTTCTATATAATTATTTCTATTCTTTTAGATATTACATTAATTCATGTAGTCAATGTTGGAGTATGAACATTTTTATATTTTGTAACGTATTGTAAATTACTTTTAAAAGTATCACAAAAATATGTTTTTTGATTTTCAGCAAATAAATTACCTAAAGTGTAATTTTTCTACAATTTTTTTTTTAGTTTTTCAGTCTACTAATATTTTATTAATATTAAGCAGGGGTTTTTTAATTTCTAATAAACAAAGTCTTAGCAAAACTTTTGCTGAATCGACTAATTTTGTTACTAAAAATGAGCTCGTTGATTTTCAGTAAAACATATTGCTACCATTAGCAATTTTTGCAAGAGCCCCCCTGACTCAGCAAAATTGTTTTCTGAATTTACTAACTTCTCTTGTGAGAGTATATATTTTTCTTTTGAAGCATCCTAATATACACTGATAGAATTTTCCTTCGTAATTAAATAAATGCCTGTGATTAGATATATTCATTAATCTTTGTTTAGATAGATTCATTAAATAGATTCATTAATTAAATAAACAATTTTCATTAAATTAATGAAAAAATCATTAATCAAATGATATATGATATTATGATAAAATATTTTTGGTTTATCCTTAAAATAAGCAATATTCTATTCTTTTTTTAGCTTACCAAACATTTAGTTTCATCAAATTTTCTAACTATTTGGGAAAGTTATTATAATACAAAAGTCTAAATAAGAGCATAATTTTGATTTGGTTATTTATGTCAAATGGTAATGCGATACTGTTTACATGTTAGTGGTTCGGTTTCAGGTCCAGTTCTGTCGGATGTAACAAAAAACAGAAAAGCAAACAAATTTAAATAAATTAAAATAAATATGAAACAGAAAAAATGTTTGTTTTTATTCTGATTCATTTAATGGCCATGTTTCATTTATTCAAAGAACTTCCTTAAACAATTTATTTTAATGAGGGCAGCAAAAGTTATAGCGGCTTTTAATTTTGGCATAGTTATCAAATGAGAATTTTAATAGTTTCCTGACAAATGTTACTGGATTTTGATTTGTTGATACTTTAAATCATGCTCAACAAATACGTAATATACCAATGTAGTCAACTTTGCTTGATATACTTATATCAATAAAAGCAGTTCTTTGTATATTCATTGAAAAGAAAAATCCAAAGAAATACATTTTTTTGCATTTAACGATTCAACGATTATACCGTTTAATGGCCCCGATTGAATAATTGGAAACACAAGGTATTTTCTATTGATTTTTAGTTGTTGGCACACCATGTCGTATGATTTACATTTATCAATGCATGTATCGTAATATAACTCATACGTATCAGTCGCCATTTTATGCAGTTAAAATGGTTTCTATTATACACTATTTTACACTACACTTTTTTTATAACACAGGAGGATAAAATCATCTGACCCGTTTTATGTACACTCAAAAAAAAAATTGTAAAGTCAGCTAAATATTTTGCTGAGTCAGCTAAATTTTAGTCAGCAGGGTGCTTGCAAAAAAATTGCTAATGTCAGCAAAATCTTTTGCTGAAAATCAGCGAGCTAATTTTCTACTAATATTATACTAATGTTTTACTAACTTATTTTGCTAAATAAAACACATTCATAGTGTGGACGACAACCAGATTGATAGATATATGCAGAATTAGATGTCGCGGCATGTCAAGCGGTACACTCAAAAAAATAAGTTAGCAGAAACGTTAGTAATACGTCTTATAAATCAGGCATACTATTTGTTAGCAAATTTTTTGCTAAAATTCTGTTTTAAGCTAAAATTTTTGTTATACTTATTCAGCACTTAACTGTTTTGAACTAATGTTTTACTAATATTATACTAATGTTTAACTAATTTATTTTGCTAAAAAAAATTGTGCTGATAAGCACATTAATAGTGTGGACGACAACCAGATTGAAAGATATGCGCAGAATGAAGCAGATGTCGCGGCATGTCACAATGTAGTAGTGACAAGGAAAATGATACTAATAAGTATAACTCTAAGAAGACAAATAAAAAAATCAACCATGGAAGATTTTTGTATCTGTTTTTCATACATTAAACAAAATTGAGGATTAAAACAACTTAAATTTTGCGTTGTCACCGGCTTGTGAAAATAATTGTCTATTAATTAAATAAAAGACAAAATAAATTATTTAAATTTTATATGTATTTCTAAACTAAATGTTTATAGATTAAAAATCTAGTGTGGTCAAATTGCAAACAAACATATACAGACATGTATACAGAGTAAAGACAAAAACACACATCGTAGGTAGGTTTTTATGGTTTCTTTTTCTTATTGCAAAAAAGGGTTGTTTTTTCCTTTCGTTTCGTTTGTTTTTGTTTATTTTTTCGTTTCGTTTCGTTTCGTTTCTATAAGTATCTTCGGCAGTTGCGTCCTTTAAAAGATTAGACAACCATTGATGTAAGTAGTTTTTTTTAAAAAAGAGAGAAGCAACACTCAGGAAATTCTTCCTATTAATTAATATGTTGCTTTCTTTGGAAAGGGGATAGTGGAGAGATGAAAGGTGGGGAAAGATGAAGGGCTTCAAACATGGCAACACTGAAATTTCGCGAGATGATAAGTCTTAGAACAGTTGTTGCTCGCCACCTGATGGAGAGTTGGCAAACTTATTGAAGCTTTTTAGTTCATAGCCCTGATTCATTATTTTACTTCGGTGAGGTTAAGTGCTATGGGAACACCGAAGGTGGGAGCTGCGATACATATGAGGGATATAAAACTCATACATATTATTTTTCTAAATTGATATTTCTATATATTTTCAGATATTAAATTAATTCATGTCGTCAATGTGGGAAAATGAAAATTTTTATATTTCGTAATTATTGTAAATTTTTTTTAAAAGAATCACAAAAATATGTTTTATGACTTTCAGCAAATAAATTAACTAAATTACAAATTTTTCTACAAAATGTTTGCGTTTTTTTCAGTCTACTAAAATTCAGCAAAAAATTTATTAAGTTTTCGCAAGGCTTTTTTATTTCTAATCCACTAAGTGTTAGCAAAACTTTTGCTGAATCTATTAATTTTGCTGACATTAGCAGTTTTTTTGCAAGCACCCTCCTGACTACAATTTTGATGACTCAGCAAAATTTTTTGCTGACTTTACAAACTTTTTTTTTTTAATGTAGTAGTGACGAGAAAAATTATACTAAAAAGTACAACTCTAATAATACATATAACAAAGTCGACCATAGAAGATTGTTGCAGCTGTTGTTCATATATAAAACTAAATTGTGAATTAAAAGAACTTTATAATGTATTTTAGAAGAGTGTTATTTTCACATCATATAGACAGTCGCAAATAATAGTGTTTATAATTTTCAGAGAAAAACGTCTATTCTTCTTCTTAATCTCAACATTTCTAAAACAACTTTAATTTTGCGTTGTCACCGGCTTGTGAAAATAATTGTATATTAATTAAATAAATGTTTATTTCTAAGCTAAATGTTTATAGATTAATAATCTAGTGTGGTCAAAAAGCAAACAAATATACAGATAGGTAGACAGACTAAAGCAAAATACAAAGACACACATTTTACGTAGAGTTTTATTTTTCCTATTTCTTATTGCAAAGTAAGGGATGTATACGTAATTTTTTTTTGTTTCTACAATTATCAGCGGCATTTGCGTTTATTGACAAGATAACGTCATTTGGATAATCGTTAATGTAAGTAGTGGAAAGTTAATTTTGTTTCTGTTATATTCTTTTAGTTATTACAATAATTCATGTCATCAATATGGAAGTATTAACATTTTTATATTTTGTAACGTATTGTAAATTTTTTTTTAGAAGAATAACATAAATATGTTTTATAATTTTCAGCAAATAAACTAACTAAAGTATAATTTTTCGGTCACTCAGATGTACTACTAACATAAGCAATTTTTTGGAAGCACCCTCCTGACTAAAATTTTGCTGACTCGGCAAAATGTTTATCTGAATTTACTTACTTCTTTTGTGAGAGTATATATATTTTTTTTTATATATATTTTTATTAATATACACTGATAGAATTTTCCTTCGCACTATTAATGAATGCATTTGATTAAGTTAGATTCATTAATTTAATGAACAATTTTCATTAAATTATTGAAAAATTCATTAATCAAATAATATATGATATTATGATAAAATATTTTTAGAATATCTTTAAAATAAGCAGTGCTCTATACTTTTTTTTAGGCTTACCAAACATTTAGTTTCATCAGATTTTCTAACTATTTGAGAAAGTTATTTTAATACAAAAGTCTAAATAAGAGCATAATTTTGTTTTAGTTATTTATGTCAAATGGTAATGAGATACTGTTTACATGTTAGTGGTTCGGTTTCACGTCCAGTTCTGGGGGATGTCAAAAAAAAAAAAAAAAAACAGAAAAGTTAAAAAAATTTAAATAAATTAAATTAAATATAAATAAAGATGAAACAGAAAAAAATGTTTTTATTTTATTATAAATTATTTAATGACCATATTTCATTAATTCAATGAACTTCCTTAAACCTTTTATTTTAATGAGGGCAGCAAAAGTTATAGCGGCATTTAATTTTTTAGGCGTAGTTTTCAAACGAGAATTTTAATCGTTTCCTGACAAATGGTACTGTATTATGATTTGTTGATACTTTAAATCATGCTCACCAAATACGTACTATACCAATGAAGTCAACTTTGCTTGATATATATCAATAAAAACAGTTCTTTGTATATTCATTGAAAAGAAAAATCCAAAGAAATACATTTTTTTGCATTAAACGAATCAACGAGTAATCGCCAATTTTGACGATTAACAGACTCGAATAACCGGTTAATCAATTTAAGCGTTTTTTCCAATAATGCCTATACCGTTTAATCACCTCGATCAAATAATTGGAAACACAAGGTATTTTCTATTGATTTTTAGTTATTGGCACACCACGGCGTATGATTAACATTTCTCAATGCATGTATCGTAATATAACTCATACGTAACAGTCGACATTTTATACAGTTAAAATGGTTTCTATTATAAGTTGAATCTTCAAATTAGATTTCTTTATACAATATTAACATGCTTATTGTATACTACATAAATATGTTCATTAAAGCTATACTAATTTTATTTAAAATTTAATTAATACTTGTTAAAAATATAAACCATATTAAGGAGTAAAAAAAGAAAAATAAAATAATAAAAAACGTTTATTAAAGAGAAAAATTTTAGGTCAGTTTAAAATGATGCGTTTTTTCCATACATACAACATTTTTAAGCATTACCATGTCATAGAAAGGCTGATTAAAGTAAACGAAAATATTTTGAACTTAATGCGTTTATAGAAATTATTAATCTTAAGAAAAGTGAGAAATTATAGCCGGTTTAGGGTTTCAGAAGTAGGGGGAAATTATCCCATTATTTGTGTTTTTCTTTAAAACACTATAGAAAAATTGTAAATGAAGTATATGTTGTTTTAAGCATCAAAATAATACAAAAGGCATTAAAAAATTCTTAATTAAAAAAGTTTCGAACAATTTTATAACCCACTTCGCCTTCTAATATGAACTTGGGCCGTTCCGCAATACTTTTAACCCTTATGTTTACACCAGTGCGTGGCCAGGCGCTTTTTGTTTTTTGTCGTGTATTTTGTCTACTTCCTTAGAAGTATCCTCAAGGATTTTTTTTTAGAATTAGTTCATTTGAAATTGTGATTCGAAATAGTCGGTGTGTATAGTTTGTGCTTTGTTGATATTTCATAAAAAAATGTTTATATTAAGTTATACATTTTCATATTAAGTCGTCTAGGTTTGTACCGGGTCTAAATAGACACTGGTGTTATGAATGTGACAAATCAACTTGTTGTAAACATAAGGGTTAAGATAGTAGAATCATAAATTTTATTTTTCCCTTTTAATTTGTCATTTTACCGATGAATTTAACATTGGCTTGTCAAAGTGAGGAATCGTTACAAATATGATTCTTTGGAGGTTATTTTTTTACATAAACAATTTTTGTGGAAGACATGTTAAGGGCATATGAACAGCTTCCTTAATATGACAAGCCGATTTTTAATCAATGAAAATACCCAATTCTTCATTCTTTGACATACCAATTTTAACCGGGCATATATTGGAAAATAATTTAATTATATCGTTTGTTTTCTGCAAGGCTGACATAACTCAGAAAACTAGATTTTGCAGAAAACGAGTTAAAAGTTTTCTATCCATATCTGCCACTCTCGACCCTTTCTCTATTTATTTGGTCACGTTTTTTATGAACAGGGGGATTTGTTGTATTTTTCTCTTATATGGTTCTAACAATGGCAATTTAAAACTAAAGGACCTGAATACACTCTGAGGATGGAATAAAAAGTTGAAATTATGTGTATTAACATATGAAAATTGATTGCAACCCTTTTAAAATTCTGCAGTTTTTAATTACAAAATGCTTTTGTACTTGATGATGTATGTTATGTATTATAATAAAAGTCTTTCAAATACCTTTTATTTGATTCTCTATTTACCGTCAATATGACAATAAGCCTACAAAAACTTAGTGGATCCATTTATTTCGTGATCTCTATCGCATTTTCAAATTTTAGTCGCAGTCGACTTTTCTTGTAAATTGGTTAATAATTTTGAGAATGGTATTTTATTTTGATTATTCCTAGCAGCCCGTGAGCTAAATCTTTTTTAACCCTTTCACTAACCTTGTATACCACAGTGTACACATTTTTAAAAAAGTATTAATAATTTGGGAACGCATTAAGAATTTACATTTTTGTTTTAAAATCTTTATTAGGATATTGGTCATAGAAAAAACATTATCATAATATGCATAAAATTTTCATCCAGAAAATAAAGTCGCGATATATGCTAACAAAATCCTATTCTTTAATCAGCCTTTATTTACGAAAAAACGAGCTTTTGGTGTATGTCGAGAACTACCAAAGCTATAATGTCGAAACTTGGCACGTACCTTCCTTTTTATGACCAGAACAACATAGAAAAGGCATTTTTGTATATTAGAATGCTTATGGGGTAAAAATGGGCTGAGAAGTTTCACAAATTCGATTTTCATACCCATTTTCTTGTTAGCAGTAGGGGGAGGGGACATAAATGTAAACCATTTCCTTTCTAGTTTAAGGATCCCTAACAATAATCTGACAAAAAGTCGGTGGTGAAAAGATTAAAAAACCTCCAAAAACACAATTTTTATTAATTAAAAATTTGTTACTGCAACTCTTGTCAAAAATTTGGTCAAATATAGAAAAGATTAAAAAAAGTCTATCGTTCTGCATTAAAAATCACGATATGTTGTCTCTCGGCTCGAGATAATAAGATTTTGATGCCATTTTTTGATGTTTTTCAATGCGATTTTTTTAAGAAAATAAAACAACTCTTCTATTTTTCATCCGTTTTAAATTCTTAATTCTTAAAAAGTCGGTGGTGAAAAGATTAAAAAACCTCCGAAAATACAATTTTTTATTAACTAAAAAAATGTTACTGCAACTCTTGTCAAAAATTTGGTCAAATATAGAAAAGATTAAAAAAAGTCTATCGTTCTGCATTAAAAATCACGAAATGTTGTCTCTCGGCTCGAGATAATAAGATTTTGATGCCATTTTTTTGATGTTTTTCAATGCGATTTTTTTAAAAAAATAAAACAACTCTTCTATTTTTCATCCGTTTTAAATTCTTAATTCTTAAAAAGTCGGTGGTGAAAAGATTAAAAAACCTCCAAAAACACAATTTTTTATTAATTAAAAATTTGTTACTGCAACTCTTGTCAAAAAGTTGTTCAAATATAGAAAAGATTAAAATAAGTCTATCGTTCTGCATTAAAAATCACGAAATGTTGTCTATTGGCTCGAGATAATAAGATTTTGATTCCATTTTTTTATGTTTTTCAATGCGATTTTTTCAAAAAAATTAAACAACAATATGTATAAAATTCAGTTTTTATACAAACATTACTATATTTTTTATTTAATAAAACCTAATGTTTCATATTATAAAAAAATATTATATTTTTCCCAAAACTTTGATTTGTTTTACAAATATTCTAGGAAATATTCTACATGATATTATTCACCAAAGCCTCTAGATTACGCGTTGCGTAGAAAAAATCTATTCTATTAGCTGCGATAACAACTAGGGCATTCATTTTAAAAATGAGAATTTTCTGGAAAACATCCATAAGAAACATTATTAGCGGATGTCAATATGTATTTATTTCCAAATATGTATTTAAAATAGGAAAACGAAAGAAAAATAAGAGACTATTTTAAATTTTTATAAAAAAATTTCATTAAAAAACTTAAAAAAAATACATACGAACAAACCTTGTTTTCTCGAGTCGAGAAGCTGTTATTAACAATTTTTAAATGTGAAATCGTAGAATTTTTAAATATTTTCTTATATTTCACCAAATTTTTCACAAAAAGTGCCGCAACTAATTTTTAGTTCACATGAAATAGTGTTTCAGGGGGCTTTTTTAAAATGGTTTAGCTCATGGGATATTGTAGCTAGAGCCGAAATATAATAGGAGTAATCATAAAACATGTTAATATTTGTTTTCAGCAGGTGCATCTGGCCTTTTTTTAAAAAGCTTGTAAATGAGGCATTCTAGTGTACAATGTTATGTGAATGTCTTTAAATATGTTGTTTTCTTCTAAAATTAATATTTTCGTGCTAATTATGCTTATTACATTTTAATTTCAAATGAGCAGAAATTTATAATTTTTTTCTTCTTTGAAATATGAAAATGACAAATTTATTATTTTTGAATGTTGCTACATTTACACACTTTGCGACCAATCTTTATTTTTAGGCACAAAATAATATTTATACACACAAAGAGTGTAATTGTAAATATAAAAATTTAATAAAGTAAAAGTAGTAAAAATAAATAGTAAAATGTTAGTAAACTCCTAATGGAAAACGATTAGCTAAAAACAAACAAATTTTGTACTAAATATTAGTTAAACACTTAAATAAAATAATAATTAAATTAATTTACCATTATTAAAATAATTTTCACAAAGTTTATGCAACCTTTTTGTGAAATGGTGAAGATCTATTGAACATTTGTCTTCAATTTTTATAAAATCTTTGTCGTATTAATGACAACTTCGTAAATATGATGAGAAATTTTTGACAAACGATTTATTTTCAATAATATGATACAACTTCTTTCCCTCAGTGCAGTAAATATTTCAGTGAATACATAAAGTTCAAGATTTTTCACTATCTTGTGTATAGGTCAAATCATGTTTGCTTTAAAAAATATAATGTTAGTAAATTTTTTGCTAATTTTAGCAAATCGGGTTTCAAAAGTTAGTAAAATTAATTAAGCTAATTAAAAAACTTTACTAAAAAATTACTTTATTCTAAAAATTAGTATAATAATAGAAAAGCGAGAATGAAAACTGTTTTTACAAATTTTTTTTTTGCCTCAAAGTGTCGAAAATTTTTGAAACTCCTCATATAAATTAACTGAAATATTCAATTTAATTATCAATTTACTATAATAATATTAAGCTGTTTATTCTATTGGGATGGAATTATTTTTATTTACAACGATGCTAATAACTTAACTGCATTGATTTAAAAAGTCTTCGTGGTATAAAATTTTAATTTGCAACATTTTATGAAATTATGTGATGACCTTTGATTGAAATAGTGCTCACATCAACAACAGTTTTTATTACAAGTGCAGTAGTTAAAATTGAGGCAATCGATATTAAGTTGTCAGAATCAATTAACTTCTGTCGATTTTTTTACTTGTCACAACAGAAAAACCACAACCGAGCAATTAGAATGGCAATAAATTCGGTTGTTAGCCCAAGTCTGTTTTATCTGTGTAAGTGCACTAATGCCCCGGTTTGCGTAGGGGAGAAGTAAAACGTAATTCGAAAGGACGCAAGCCGAAACACGGACTCACATAACAAATACTGCGTAGGGTTGTGTCACCCGATTTTTTTCCTACCAAAAAATCGACTGAAATTTTTCGAATTTTTATGAAAGTGCGATTTTCCAAACATTTGCACTAATTTTTATTTTATTGCACCATTCGACGAATTAAAATGTTTTGGATGACCTCCTCCTAAACTCAAGTTAATTATGAAAATAAAACTCCAAAAATATTTGCGGTTTATGCAGCAAAAGATATTTAAAAACTTGCAAGTTCTTTATTTTTTAAAATTTTATTTAAGTGTGAATTTCACTTAAATTTGTAATTTTTGTTTTTTTATTATAACAAAAATATTTATACACTCATAATCAGGGACAGGTTGTGTCAGCCGATTTTTTTCCAAGCGAATTGAGTCGGTTGGATGAAATTGTTTGAATTTTTCTGAGAGTGCGTTTTCCAATCATTTGAATCAATTTTTATTTTATTAGTTGCATAACCCATTGCACCCATAACCCATTCGACCAATTGAAATTTTTGGGAGGACCTCATCTTACAATACGCCGTTTTCGTATGATCTGATACAGCCCTGCGCTAAAACAAAAATATAACAAAAATATTTATACACTCACCAAACAGAAGCTTTATGCACTAAAAAATGGTATTTTGGGTGCTTATAATATGCATTAAAAATATTTAAATATGCACTAAAAATTTAAATAATATGCACTTAATTTTTTTATTTTAATAAAAACAAAATCTTACATGAAGAATAAAATTTTAAATTTTAAAATTCAAACGTAAAATTTAATCTACACTCTAAAAAATGCTTTTAAATTTGCTTTTGTAACATTAAACAAAATGCTTGAATATAGTCATAAAATGTCTATAACTCTTGAATACGCATTTTTGAAGGCGAAATTACACACGAAATGTATTAAAACGCACTTCTTATATAAAACTACACATTTTTGGGCTAATATTAGAATAAAAAAATTCATTACAAATAATGTGTGTAAATTTATGAACATTAATAAGAAATATTGAATATGTCAATTAACTATATTCAAATAACAAAAAGACTTAAAATTTGGAAAATAAATTAAAAAAATAAAAAAAAATATAAATAAACGCGACAATTAGTGAATACAATTTGTGGGCGCTACGAAATAACCCCCAATGAAATAACACCCAAACGACAAAATGAAATAACCCCCAATGAAATAAATCCCAAAAAAAATGAAATAAGTCCCAACAAAAAGAAATGAAATAATACCCAAAAGAAATGAAATATTCCCCAAAGGTGAAATAACACCCAAAATTTGGGGGTTGTTTCGTAATGAAATAACTCCCAAAGGAAGAAATGAAATAACCCCCAATGAAAAAGCTCCAAAGAAATGAAATATGTCCCAAATTTTTTTTATTTTTTGTTTTTATATATTTGATTATATACATTCTATATATTTGGTAAAAAATTCATAAAAAAGCTTGGATAGTGTCATCATCTTCCTGCCGGCAAACTGGACATTTAAATTTCTGCAAAACTTTCTCTAGTGCTTCTGCGATTTAAAAACGCTGATGCAGTAATGATTCCACTCAGCAACTCATTTGTAGCCTTTTCTATTTTTGATGCCTTATCAATAGAAGTTTTTCTTCGTTTGGCTTTACCAAAGGCCCCACCACTATTGGCCAACAACTCAAATTCCCTGCTTTTGGCAAACTCTTCATTTTGGAGAACTTGTATAAACTTAAAAAAATTCCCATGTTTCGGAATAATCTTTCCCAGCACACCGTTATAGGCTTCCAAAGAGGATGTTGTCCGAGTGGTTGTACCGGAAACAGAAATGCCATCTGGTCCAACCTGCAGAAAAATTTTATTATTAACTACAAAAAAGTAAGAAAAAAATTAAGTATAACCTTCTTTAGCCACTGGTTTTCGTAGTACTCCATAAAACCAGCACATTTAAAATGGTGATCAAAACTCTCCACTTCAGTTTTAATAGCGTTAAATGCACCATAAATGTGTGCCGCGGGCAATAAGGGAGGCGACAGAAGCTTATGGTAATTTAACGATGCCGCTTTGCTTTCCCTTATAAATGCTGCTAGACCCTTAGATTTTGTTGTTATATGTCGACGTACTGCTTGGCAGAAATGAAACCAACATCCAAATAATTTAGATGTCGGAAATTGATTTTTACTCGCCTTTCGCAAAGCCATTTCATAATCAGAAATGAAAATCGCTCCATTTAAATCCAAAATGTTTGAATTAATAAATTCAAACAAATGGGTATAGGCCTTCGCAGATTTTTTATTCATTAATACGAATATAAAGGGAAATACCTATAAAATGAAATAATTTTATAAAGCAGTTTTTTTTAATTAAGAATTCCTCGAACAGACTAGAAAACTTGAAATTTATTCTTCTGTAAGAAACTAAATGAAAAAAGCGCCGCAGGCTAAAATTTGATACCGAATTAAAAATTTTAAATTCATAATTTTGGTAAGTAACATGTTGAAAAAAGCGCCGCAGGCGAAAATTTGGTTTGGTTTCATACAGAAGAATAAATTTTAAATTCCTTTTTTCATAATTTAATTACCTTTTCCAGGTATTCGATATTGATGATCAGCAGTTGTTTAAAACGTCCAATTGGTACAACAGCAAACGTGCCATCAATTAATGTGCGTCTTCTTTCATTTTGGGGAATATTTTCCCTTATCAAATTTACGCATTTGTCTGACGCAAATATACAGTATGCGAAATCTTTTTCGTCATGTCAAGCTTTAAAGAATTGTGCTTTTTCTTGACCTTCGTGGCGAGTAAACCCAAAGTTTTTATAAACTGAATCTTTTTGAAATGCCTGAGTGACTTCAGCAGGAGTCTTTGGAGAAGCTGTAAACACTGTACTAGTTAAGTACTGCAGTCCACGCTGAAGTTTTTGAAAATCTAGATTTTTCGTAGCTTCTTGCGAGCTTATAATGAATAAAAAAATGCACTTTATTACAAAATTTACCTAATTACAGTTCATTAAACATACCTGCTGCATACACTTCTAAATGAATCTCTAATGGTTTTCAAAGCATTAGTTTCACCCAAAGAGCTACCGCTTTGTAAATATTTATTTTTAATGTTATTTAGAGCTTTGAGTTCTTCAAAAAGCGATTTATGGCTATCGTGATTATGTTCACTAAAGTTTGAACTTTTTGAAAGTTCACCATTCTCCAAATTAACACGCGACATGCAACTTTCCACATAGCATTCATAAAAAATTTTATTTTTATACGTAGATCGTTTTGCGTACAATTGCTCTTCACTTATAGAATACAGCAATTTGCTGTTTTTTCTTTTTCCACTAATAATTTCAAAATTCATTTTTAATACCACGTTTAAATTAGTTGTCACTTGCAAGAAACTATTTGCAGAACTGATTATGATTTCCAAAAATCATTAAAGAATTGCATCGTTGAATAGTTAATGAATATCCTAACGGTATAATTTCATTGTAAAAATTATTAAAGCCTGTTTTATTTGTAACAAATATTAAAAAAATTTCACTTTTAGCAAAATGAAATAACCCCCAAAAAATATGAAATAACAACCAAAATAATTGCATATGAAATAATCTCCAAAGAATTTAAATTTTGGGCTTTATTTCATTGGGGGTTGCTTCATAATGAAATAATCTCCAAACCGTAAGATGAAATTATCCCCAAAAAAAATGAAAAAACCCCAAAAAATTTTACACAATTTTTTTGGGGGGTTATTTCATTTTTGGCCGTTGGGGGTTATTTCATTGGGGGTTATTTCGTAGCGCCCAATTTGTGAGCTTCTATTTGCATCAAAATGCGAACTTCAATTCAATATCTGCTACAGTTGGTAGCATAGCTGTTAAGTAATGATTACGAATCGTAATAATTAGTAATTAGATTATTTTTTTTTTTTGAAAGGTGAAGTAATGATTATATTACGATTATTTGCAGATACGCACGATTACTTGATTACGATTACAGATAATCCAAAAATAATCAAGATTATTAAAAATTACGAGAAAATAATCAAAAATAACAAAAAGTAATCAAAAAATAATTCGACTACTTTCTAAAATTACTCTTGATTTTTTAATTTTTTTTCATTATTATTGTTGTTTGTAGATTTGATAATTGATAACCTGTTTGCCTTCGTCATAATTCTATATTCTTCTTAATTTCTTTTATATGCATTTGAAAGCAATTGCTTGAGGTATTTAACATTTTGTTTTGTTTGTTATACCCTCCATTATTTAAAATCGACAAAATTATTAAAAATCGTCAAAATTAAAAACAAATCGTCAAAGCTTAAAAAATCGCCAAAAATTAAAAAAAAAAAATCGTCAAAATTTAAAAAAAAAATCGTCAAAATTTGAAAAAAATGTCAACATTATTAAATATCGTCAGAATTATTAAAAATCGTGAAAATTTTAAAAAATCTTCAAAAGTCGAAAAAAAATCGTTAAAATTGAAAATCGTCTTGTACGTTAACAACTCAAATAATAAAAATGTAACGAAAAATATTTTTTTTAAAGCAAAAGAATACGTTTTGTACTTCTGAAAATAAGTTTAATGTTAATTTTTTTAGACATTCGATAAATGCTACAACTTCTAGAAGAAAAGCAAGTGGCCATAGTCTTCGGAAATAATTGAAGAACACCTGGGATAAAACTTTTTTTTGTGAATTGAATGTATTCCGAATGTATTTGTTTCTCTTTATTTTTTTCACGTGTTTTTACCTTTTTTGTTGATTTAAGAAGTACTAAAATTGTTATTCATTGTTTTGTTATTGAAGTGAATTTACCAATATTTTGTATACAAAAACTATCGAATATTGTTTTATTTGTTCAGAATTTTTTTTTAACGTTGTAAATGCAAATTCAAAATTTTTAAAAAATAATCTATAATAATCAAAAATAATCCTTGAAAGTAGTCAATTATTTGTTTGATTACTTTTTATTATTTTTGATTATTTTCTCGAACTCCTAAATAATCTCGGTTATTTTTGGATTATTTGTAATCATAATTAATTAACAATCAGGAATTGTTCAAAAGAGAATTATGTAATCAATACCATTCTTTTTAAAATGTAATCTAATTGATTACTAATCGTAATCCAAATTTAACAGCTCTAATACAAGTGAAAAGTCAAATGACGGTTATTCATATTCCGTTTACGACAAATATTCTTGTTCTGAATTAGCATTTTATCAAATTATATATCCTTTTTTAATTAAACAAGGTATTTATTAGTGAAAGTCAGGATGGGGTTAACTGCAACTAGAATGCATGAAGCCAAATCAGTGAATAATAAGGAATTTAAATTCCACAAACTCAAATATTTAATCTTGGGGTCGCTAAATCCCTCTTGGTGGCATTTGCAATTGATAGCGGTTATAGCAGTAATACTAGAAAATTTATATGACCATCTTTTGGAAAATAGAACCGCCAAAATTAAAACCGATGGGGTTTTTAAAGTTTAATCGATTTTTTAAATTTATGCCATTTTTCCAAAAATAAAATTACTCTCAAAACGAGCTTTTCTACTCAAGAAATTAGTAAATTTAACAAAAAAGTATAAACATTTTATTTAACTTTTACGCACATTCATTGTAAATTTACACATTATGTGCAAAAATTTACTCTTCGTGTGTGTAATTTTTTTTTCGTTTAAACGTATGGAGTAAAATTAGCCAATTTATAGTAGGAGGAAGGTTGTGACCAGTGGAAGTTCAAACGATGTTATTACTTTTGTTGCGTATTGCTTTTCTGAGTTTGTATCACAATGTGTTTTTTTATTTTTCCAGTTTTTAAAAAAGGACGGGCTTCAAGTTATTCGTGAAACCGGTTTTTTCGTCCCGAATAATTCGGCATTTACAAATTTTTTTCAAGCAAAAATTTTAAAGAATATAAAATACTGAGAAGATAAATTTGCTTTGTTACTTTTTTGTGCTTTCTTTACTCATATATTCATTTTTTGGATTTTCCGATTTTGAGCTTAAACAAAAGTTAGGAGTGCACGTTTTTCACATTATCTTAAAATTTTTATTTTAAGTGTTTAATATGGTACAGATAAGCAAAACCAAAACCTAACATAAAAATTATTTTAAAAAAATCACATTTAGAAAACTTTGATACTAAAACTGATTGCATTTACCTTTTTTGCCTCCTCTGATAATGGCTAGAAAACCATGCAACAGTTTAAAGGAATAAATAATTACTCCGATTTTTTTTTTATTTTTTATGTACATATTATTTTTTATGTACATATTAATTTTTAATTTCCCCATTAAATTCCAATTGGGGATCACGGTGGAAGTCCCTCCATATATGGAAATATACTAATACATTGATTTTCAGAGCAACTTTGATGAAGCGAACAGAAACTGTTAAATAAATATGCATTGGAATAACAGAAGAAGACATTTTATATTATAGCATTGCACTGTTTCTTGTTATAATTTATTTATAGCTTGAACTCGAATAATCTGGCGTCATGATTTTTGATAAAAGATCGACAGCTTTTTCAGCCTTAACATCTTTTTTTTCGAATTTATATTTTTGTTAAAATCGATTTTTTTTTTATATAATTCATTTATTTACAATCTGTTTTTACAACAATAAGCAAATTTTATAATCTTATTTTAACTTAACCTAGTCTGGATCTTTATCCAGTAAAATATCTAGAAATTAATTAAATTGAAGGAGATCATTTTCTGTAAGGTAAATCTAATATATGAAACCTTTTAAGTCTATTGACTTCTCCGGTTTCATCTAATAAGCATATTGCTAAAGTATGAGTACTGAGTCTGTCTAAGTATCTAGTGGTATGTTTGTTTATCTCATCTTTAACTGTTGGAATCTGTAAGTCTTAGTGAATATTCTTATTTGTTATGAACCAAGGAGCGTTTGCTATTAATCTTAGTGTTTTGGATTGGTATCTTTGAAGAATTTCAATATTTGAATTACTAGCGGTGCCCCAAAGCTGTATTCCGTAAGTCCAAACAGGTTTCAATATCGTTTTGTAAAGTAAAAGTTTATTTTGTAGTGATAGTTCAGATGCAGAACCTAGTAGCCAATACATTTTTCTCGTTTATATTATCTTTAATTGTTCTCTTTTTGACTGTATATGTTTTTTCATGTGTTTTGTCGGTCGAGATGGAGACCAAGATATTTGACAGTTGTTTGTTTAGGAATAAATGTACCATTTAAAACAACAGCTTGACAATCTTCTCTTCTTAGAGTAAAAGTAATATGTGCGGATTTGTCGGTATTTACTTTAATATTCCATTTTCTCAACCACCCTTCGATATCAATTAGTTGTTGTTGAATCATTTCTGATGCAATGACAGGTGAATAATTCGCTGCTACTAATGCAGTGTCATCAGCATATGTTGCGACGGTTACATTTTCATTTGTTGGCATATTATAAGTAAATATGGTGTAAAGTACAGGTCCTAAAACACTGCCTTGAGGAATACCCGCTTTTATAGCACATATATCTGACATTTCGCTGTTAACTTTCACATAAGAGAAGCAACTTTTTTAGTTTAAATAGAATTCCCTGGTGCCATTATCGATCAAAGGCCTGCTGGATGTCGAGATATACAGCTGAACAGTATTGTTTACGTTCTAAAGAGTCTCTTATCACGTTGAGTATACGATGATATTGCTTGGTAGTCCCATGATTTTGTCGAAATCCAAACTGATGTCCTGGAATTATGCTTTTTCTTTCTAGTATTGGAATTAACCTCCGTAAGAATATTCTTTCAAATTTGAGAGTGTGGTTAAAAGACTAATGGCTCGGTAAGATGATACAATATTTTATGGCTTGCTTGGTTTTGGTACCATAATAACTTCAGCGTATTTCCATTGATTTGGGAAGTTTTGTAATCTTAAAATTGAATTGAAAATTAAAGTTAGAAAAAGTATAAATTTTTTCCAAAAAATTAGAGTACGCATCTGCCTTATTTTTATCTGATCTACACCAGCTACCGTTTATATCTTTAATAGGTATGTTTCTTTTAATTGGTCGCTTTATATATTTTGTGGCATTCCAAAGGCAGTGCTTATCATTTTTAGATACATTAATATTAAGGCTTTTTAGAAATTTAGCAGTTTCTTCGTTTTTAAATTCTCGGATACGAGTTTTACCTGCCTTGAGGCTCGGTTAAAAATTTGTTTGTCAATTCGACTCCTGGAAGACTGCCAAATTCTTCGCAATCTCCTGCTGCTTGAATTTCAGCAGATATCACAACTCTATTACGATCATTTCCAGTAGCTTCAACCACAGGGGCGTACAATGCTCCCGCTTCGTGGATTAATTTTGTAAAATTTTCAACAGCCGAATAAGTTCTGTACCATTGTTTATTAGATATTTAAAAGCTTCCAAGTCTGTTGTTTTGTATTGTTTGTAATACAGTACAATAATTTAAAATTATTGCAGAATGATCTGAGCTCAATTCATCACTATCCCTTATATCGAAACATCTTGTTGATATCAAGTAGATCCGAAATTTTAATAATAACGCTCGGCCAATAAGTTGGTCTTCCTGTTGACAAAACTGAATAATGATATTTTTGAACTCACTTGTATAATTCCCTTCCTGTTGGATTTAGAATACGAGAACACCACCATGTATGTTTGGCATTATAATCGTCACCAACAATAAATCGCGTACCTAAATTTTTGAAAAAGTTAAAATAATCCTGACATTCAATGGAGTAACTTATATCAATGTACCGACTCCAGCTGCCAATATGTACGTGCATATGATGCCATCCACATCTGATGGCTTAGATTCATATGACGTGCGAATTGCATGTATTTTGCGTTCGCTCAGCCCAGAGGATCGCATAGATCTGGAAAAAACAATTGATGATATTGTAAATGAAATGAAATGGAAAATTGTAACGGATCACAATTTAAATATAATAAATACAAGTTATTAAGTTGAATAGACAATAAGACAATAAGACTTTTTAAAAAGTAAAACCTTTTTTATTATTAGAATATATTTTTATAAATCAACAACAACAATGAATAATTAAATATTTTAAATATTCAAAACAAAATTAGTTTTTATTAAATAAGAGTCAGGTTACTTAACTTACACACTGTCCAAACATATAATACTATCTGAAACACATACAATACTTTCTGAAATAAAAGTTTATAATTCTATTTGAAATATGTTGAAAATATATTATAGAATTGATTATTAACAGCCTCTAAAATACATTTCATAGTTTCTGATATACTTTTCCTAATTCTGATAAAATTTTACAATAATGATTAAATTTTAAATAAAATAATAATTTATTACTGTTATTAGTGGAAATAAATCTTAATAAAAAAACTTTTCCATTAAACCTTAGTGGGAATCGATCGCTGAACCTTCAGCAATCGACAACTTTTAAAGGCAGCCCTTTAACCACTCGGCTATTTATGAGTTGTACCAACATTCAGCAAAAAACGTGAATATATTGCAACATCCTTGCATTAATTTGTGTTGGAGTATTAAATTTTAAATATTTCCAACTCCTACCAAAAATCCAACATGTACTTATAAATTTTTTGCTTTCACTTAAATTAAAATTTTTGTAAAAAAATATATTATTATATTATGCATGTATATTAGAGCGACTCCCGAAAAAAAAGTGCTCGATGTACCCTCCTAAAAATGAACCTTGGACTTTTTTAAGATGACATTTAAAATATGTTGGCTCCAGCTTTGACCTCTCGTGAGCTGGACCATTTTGAAAATGGGTCTATTTTTGCATGTTTTGTTAATTTGATAATCTGTTTCATTACCAACATATACAATATGGGTATCAAATTAAAAAAAGAATATGCCGCCAAAAAGTCGTGGATAAGTTTTTTTTCTTTCTTTAGTTCTATTTTTATCCATACATGATCTAGAAACTAAATCCACTATCATATTACAGTTACCACAAAATTGCATATATATATATATATATATATATATATATATATATATATATATATATATATATATATTCAAGAGCACCGTGTAAAATGCATCTAATTTGCAAAAGTCTAAATTATTTACATACAAAGATTATGTACTTGGCAATAGAAAAAATTTGATACCCATATTGCCCTATTTAAAACGAAGAGTTACCACCCCATTGCATTTTTGTCAAAACGCGAACTAGCACGAAATTCAAAAAAAAGCTGAGACCCGTATTTAATTAAATCGACTTAGATTAAAATATGTTAATTTGGCATTTTTATTACAAACAACCCTGAACAAAAAATTCAAAAACTGTTTTTTTTACAGAATATCCTTAAAAAAAGGACATGGATGATTGTCCTTTTACAAATTGCGTATACAGTTGGACGCGCCTTAAAAAAACCTTTCTTATGATACCCATATTGTATATGTTGGTAAGGAAACAGATTCTTAAATTAACAAAACATGCAAAAATGGACGCTTTTTCAAAATAGTCCAGCTCACGAGAGGTCAAAGCTAGAGCCGAAATATGTTAGATGTCATCATAAAAAATACCAATGTTCATTTTGAGGGGGGTACACCTTGCACGAATTTCGCTTCCATACAACTTGAGTCGCTCTAATATATATACGATATAAAATATTTTTTTAACAAAAATATTAATATTATTTCAAAATTTCTTTTTCTGTTTTCTATTGTCTTTTTTTTTTGTTTTTATAAAATTGAATATTCTTTCATTAATTTCGTATTATATAATATTAATATTATAATATTAAATTTTAAACATTTCAAACAAATTCTCCAACCCCCTACACCAACTTCCTACACCAACTTCCTTCAAAACTTCTTACAAAACTTCCAACAAAACTTCATACAAAACTTCCTACAAATTAGGCTTTCCAACCAAAAAATCTTAACTCGAGAAAATCTTTTCTCAAACTCCAACAGCCTTTCTAATATCCTCAACGTAGATCGTTCTTGTTTGAATATCCTCAATGTAGATCGTTTATGCAAATGCATATTTTTTTTCTTAAGTCTGAGAACATGGTAAACAAAATATCTTTGCGAATACCAGAATTTCAGTTCAAATGTCATCGATTTGTTACTGCATATTTTTGCATAATTTGCTATAAATGCATATTTTGCTTTAAAAGCATATTTTTATTGCATATTTTGCTTAGAATGCGTGATTTTAATTAAGCACTAGGTATTTGCGAATCACATAAGCAAATTAACATAAAAAAAAACGTGAAACGAGCGCCACTATTTATTTTTCATGGTTTTAAGCAATTTAAATTAAATTCTAAAGTTGATTTTTATTGCTTAATGGATATATTATTTACATACGTTTTGCTAAATTAACACGAATTTTTAATTATTTAATTTTTAATTTTTAGTGCATATTTTAGTATTTTTCATGTTTATTATTTATTTAGTGCATGAAGTTAATGTCTCATTTTACCTGAAGAAAAATTTCATTCGTATTTGAACTAATTTTGGGACCTAAAATTAAGTAATTCGTGATTCTCAAATTAAACAATTTTCCAAGTAATTTAAGCCACTAATAATTTATAGTGTCTCCGATATCAGTCTCACTTTTAAATTGCGTTATTTTCAGGTATTATGCTATTTCTCGGAAACTAAGCGAGATAGACCAAAATGGACCCAAAATCGTTTTTCCTTTTTAACACAAGACCTGAACTCTGGGGATTGAGTAAGCTAATTTATTATTTAATTTAACTACAACTGTCAGCTCAAATTTGTTTAGGTCGCCTAAATTTAGCAGACTGTGATTCTCAGCTTCATTCAAAATTCTGCTGTAGCAAATTCAGGTACTATTTTTTGTTGTCGTAGCTGAAATTTCAACGATTCGTACGGGATTTTTTTATTTGTGTGGGGGATGTTTTTGAAAAGTTAACAATTATTAAATTTTTAGTAATTTTTATGAAAAATATAAAAAAAAAATTAAATTACATTTGTAGCTATTTAAACCGTTTGTCCTCTCTCCTTTTTTGTTTTACACATTGTTGTCGGGGTGTATTATACCACAATGTTAAGATGAAAAGTTACCCAGTAAAAAAACTTGTGAATAGACGGACATTTTGTCTAATGATGTTATCATTTTGGGATTGGAAAAGCACTTGTTGACAGTACTTTTACCACCTGTTAAAGTACCTTGCCAGCGGAGGTCCGTTTGTCTTTTACTGACTGGGTTAATTGTAATTTTTTGTAAATTATAATTTCAACATTATTAATTGAAAACACATTTTAAGTTTGAATAAAATAACATTTATTTAATGAATATTTCTTTAAAAACAATATACTTACAGTTGCGTGAAATAAAATATCAGTACCTTATATTCAGTATTAAGTACTACTATTTTATTGCACGCAACTGTATATAATATAATAAGATATAAGTGCTTAACTACAATTACACTTAAGTTAACAGGACAGTGCAAAATCGTCATTTATTTTAACAATATTTTTTTTGTTTTAATTGTGATTTATTTTTAAACTACGCTTTAGGTTATTTTTATTGAAAAGCAGGGACCGAAATTTACTGTTATTTTTAAATTTTGAAAAGAAGCTAAAAGAAGAAAATGTCGGGAAACAGATCCAAGTATATAATATTGGTACTTGTGGAATAAGTTTTCACAAAATTCTTTGCTTTTCATAATTTTGATTTTTATCTTTTCGAGCAAAAATTAACGATATTTGTTGACCTTTAATTTTTCGAACAAAAAAGTTATTTTTTTACTTTTATTTTTTAGAGCAAATGTGATAATTACTTGAGGAAAAGAGAAAAGTAAATTGTTGATTGACTAGACTCCAATTACTTTTATTTTATTACCAGTTCGGTGTTAGTATTTTACATAAACAATTGCTGTTTAAACGTGTGAAATATATTAAAATATTGCAAAACAGATAATTCTATAAATAAAACAGTGTATTTTTATTATAATATTATTTTTACTTTTAGTAATTTCTAATAGGGTTGGTTTAACAAAAACATATATATTTATACTTGCTAGTACTATTTTTTTGTACAGTTGGCAATTTCTGTCTGGGTAGCCATACTAATCCCTGAGTCAGCCGCTAAGAGGTGATGCTACTCGTCAAAGTCTGATGTATGGTGCTGGGTTTAAAACTCAAGTAAGACACGAAGTAACATTTTTTTCATATAGATCAATTTAACAATATAAAAGACTTTGTTCAATTGACACATAAAATAACCACTGATGAGTCATTGGCTGGGACGAAACAGCGGCAGTCTGGTATATCGCTTGTGTCTGTTAAATTTTTCAATAAAAATGTTTTCTTATTCTTATTCTGTAAAATTAACTCTAGAAAAATAAATGTAATTTATTAGACACATTCAGTAAAATATAGAATTTTATGAAATTTTGAAAAGTGTATGCCGATCTCACAAAACTATGAGGAATCGCTATAAAAATGAGGCTCATTTAAATTTTTAATGTCCATGCATTTTAAAAAGATTAAATCGGGTAATCAGTTAACAATATTCTTTTTCTTTGGTTGGCTGATATCAGACATGGGCGGCGTCAATTACATTTCACAATCATTCACTTGCGAAATTTTGCCATATCATTAATAATTTCAGACCTACTACCTAATATGTAAACATTTTAATACCAAACATGGGCATTAGTAACAATATCTGATGATTAAATTACAGGGAAATTACTCAATTACACTCAATTACATGTAATTATACGTAAGAAAGGAATTGGCCTGTAATTAAATGCACAAATATTGGTATTATGTCCCATGTCTGGTATTGACAAAATTAAAAATTTTCCAAGGAAGCGCTTAAGCCAACAAGTGTGATCGTGGGTCTGAAATTATTTATTATATGACAAATTTCTTAAGTGTATGATTGTGAAGTATAATTGATGCCGCCCATGTCTGGTTGATATATATAGCTGATCAAACCATAAACTCTTGTGGGTGGTAAATTAGACGCTTAGGTCTGAAGTCCGGCACTCTATCTGTTGCTGATCCTCACAAGATTTTTCCTCATCTTTCTCTTACATTTATTAACAATTAGTGTTTTCTATTTATAATAGTAATTATGATATCAAACCTGACAATTTAAAATGAAATTAAATATTTAAAACTTATTTTTTTTTTAAATAAAAACATTAAAATAACTTTTATTTTTGATAAAATAAAAACAAAAAAATATTTATAATATTTTGGTCATAAAAGTAAAAGTAAGCAAATTAATTTTTTTTATCTGACTTTTATGATAAAACGCTTAAATATTAAAAGTCCTTTTTGAAAAGGATACAAAAATTGTATATAGTCTCTTTAATTTTAAAATATTATAATATGTGCTTATATATGGTGTAATGCAGAACCATATATTTTTATATGTATATTATGAATTATATATTAAGAATTTTCCAGCAAAATATGAAAGTTCTTTATTTGTATGTTGTTAAAAAAGTTATTCATTTACAAGTACTTCGCATTTTTTTGCTGGGTTATGCTATAAATGATAAGATATGATAGATATATTGTCATATATAATAATACACTTTAATCATTTGTGGTGACATATAAGCTATACAATTAGAGAAATAATGGTATATCCTGTCTTATAAAAAACATTTATTTTTTTGTGATCTAAGATATGCTTATATATGGTGCCATCCAAGCAAAAACTGTAATTTTAGTAATCTTAATTTGCTTTGCTATTTAATATAAATGATTAACGCGGATGGATTTAGTATGCTTATACATCGACTAACGCATACATACACAAGTGGTTATTTATACAATACAAAAAAAAATTTGAAATGCCTGATATCTCTTTTAACCCTTTGACGACTAATGGTAGATATATGTCCCATTTTTCCCTTTTGGTATTTTAGGAAAACCCACAGGACGATTTTCACGAAACTTGCTGTAATCGATACAAGAGAGAATTAGAATTCATACCTATAAATTGTTGCCTGACAGTCTCAAAGCGTTACAAGATCAACTATTTTTACGTTTTTGTTTCTAGTTTTTATAATGTTAAAAATTCAGTTTGAAGTTTAACTAAAACGGTTAATGTTTTTGGATAAAGCATTATTTAACACAAAATTAAAATTTAGACTAAATAATAACCCATTCAGGAGCGATAGACCGTTAATGTTATAGCTTTAGTACTATATTTCTCCGATAGGGGAGCAGTAAAACGCCAAAAGCCGCACAATTTTTTTTAAACCATAGACCAATTCTGCTTGACGTTTTATCAAAAAAGCGTTTCATCAATATCTCCAAAATCTAAAAAACAATCTTTAAAATCGCAAAAATTTAAAAAAAGAAATGCTACTAAAATTTTGAAAAATTGCCAAAATTACCTAAAATCATAATATTTGAAAAGAACGCCTAAATTTTAAAAAATTAAAACCAAAAATAAAAACGCGATTGCTAAAATAAATCCCCTACAACTTAAATAAATCGCTAAAATTGAAACAAAATTATCAGAAATAAGAAAAAAATCTGCAAAATTTAATAAAATCACTGACATTAAAAAAAATCTGTGAAATTAATAAAAAAAAAATTATGGCAAGAATTAAAAATATTTTCGTTTTAAATATTATTTTGGAGATTTTTTAAATTTTGGCGATTTAAATTTAACGGTTTTTTTCAAATTTTGGGGATTTTTTCAAATATTTGCGATTTTATTTTTTTTTTTGTAATTTTTTTACAATTTTAGCATTTTTTGAATTTTGGCGATTATTTAGTTTTAACGATTTTTTTAAATTTTTTCTAAATTTTTCGATTTTGTTCAATTTCAATTAAATGTGTAATAGTTTCTACAAACAAATTTGTTTGAAATTAAAAACAATATTCAATTAAATATTTAATAGATATGATTAAAATGTGCATCACATCATATTGATTAAAATATTTATTGAAAACTAAATCAAGTAAATAATTACAAACTATTCTAATTGACACTACATTTTCTTTAATAGAACTGAATTCAATCAAACTTTTAATTGAATCAAAAATATTTTATATTAATATATTAATTGAAACTCGATTTGAGTTTTTTCTGTGCACAAAACACTTGTTGTTTATTTCGAATCTTGCTCTGTTCGGTTATAGCTTATAGCGAAATTTGTTGTAACTTTGACTCCCGATATTGTGTTATATATTTCCCCAAAATCGATACAAATACTTCAACCACAAAAACTCCTAAACTACATAACAGAGAACCATAAAATCCAATGAAAATTATTCTTAAATCTGAAACCGTAATAGGTTTGACCTCATGTGGTTTAGATAAGTCCTTAAACGACATACGACCCAAAGAAACTAGATCATAAAATCCCATATCAAGCCAATAATAAAATAAACCCGAAGCGTAGGCATTTAACGTGGCAGTATGTAAAGGTTCACGAAATACAGAATGTAAAGGTAAAACTAGACTAAAATGCAAATAACGTGAATAACAAATATCACTTGAGTAACGAAATAAGGGACGTGAGAAATGTTTCTGTTGGGTCGCCAAAGTATGCCACAAAAAAAAGGCACGCTATAGGCATAAGAAGTATTAAGATGTTCGCGCTGTTCAAAGAAATGACTACTTGAAACAACCTCAAATAGATTATGATATTGAGAATAATGGGTTTTTTTCTCAAAAGTGAATTCCTCGTGGCTTGTTAGTAATTTAATACTAGATTTATCCAAATCATCAAAACTGTTTATCGAAGGTTGCTTAGGAGGACTGGTCATATAGGCACCTAAAAAAACTCCATACAATGTAACGACCACTAGACCCGTAAGAAATAGCAAAAAGAAAACATACGCTATAAAATAATCTAATGTACGACTATTAAAGGGAAAACCTTGACCCAAAACTGCTCTAAATGCTTTATCATTGAGCAGTAAATCGACCCAATAAAAGCGATAAACAGAACCCGAAACTCTTTTCAACTCCACAAGTAATAAAAAGGTAAAACATAGATAAAGTAAAATTAGAATTGTGACAAAAGTTGGATTCATAACAGCCAAATAAATTTCAGCTTGAGAGAGTTCAGACTCTACTGGCAACATAATACATACACTGGCAATAATATGGGGATACGAATATTCGGACCAATCCGTACCATTTATTGGACCCGTTACAAATGTGGGTACATCTATAGTATGATTACGTGTAAAATTTTAAATATGTGTATAAAAGATAGGTTCACCTTCTTTAACTTTAAAAGCCAATGTCAAAGAAGCATTAATGCTTTTAGCAAAATGTTTAACAAAATGTGCTACATAACCAGACATTTCTTGTTGACCATTTTGATCGGTATAAACTATAGATCTTTGTTCAACTTGATCAGGTATGGTTCGTAAATTATAACCTTTAACATCACGCAATTGATTGGGAAATAACTGATTTTCACTCATAATTCATTTTTGTTTTGCCATTTGAAATTTGGGAAATTTTGAATATGTATAATAGTCTAAATCACAATGAGGAAATTCATATGATATGATTATAACATTTACAATTTGTTCCATATCACAATATTTCAATGTATCGGCCACAATTTTTAAATTTTCTTGTTTAAGGTTGCCAGAAAAATCCACTCGAAATATAACACGGTTTTTACGCAAATACCAAAGATTTTTGCTAAGAGCTGATAATAATTGATTGTGTATATACTTCGTATTGACCTGCCGCTGGTATGATGATGCGTATGGTAGTGAGTCCAATGGTGGTACACAAACTACTGTTAAAAACTCACTGTGGAATTTGTTATGGAGGATATATTCCTGTTGCTGGGATTGTAATAATAACACGGGTATTTGAACCTTCTCATATTCCATATAATATTTAAGATTTACGCAATAGTCTCTTTGATTTTTGTTTTTATTTGACCAATTTGTCAATATAACAATTGTTGTAATATGTTGCTCTTGACTTATGTTTTTCAAAAATTGTACAAACGCTTCATCCTCAATTTTATTGTTGTTATTGTAAGTTGCTGTTGGCGATGGTAATAACTTCAAATTTATACTTGTTGCAGTTGCCCCAAACAATTTTGTTGCTACAACAATTACTCCAATTATTACAAATATTCGAAAATTTAACATGTTGCTCTGTAGATATACGCTCATAGAAATAAACCTGTAAAAATAATAGAAAATACTATTAAAAATTAGCAGAAATAACTGATCAAATTAATTACACACATAAAAAACGTTTTTTAGATGCAACTAGAGTTGTCAAATATTCAATCTGTATGAAACCCCAGTTTTAGCATACTTAACACGCCCTCATTTTTTGAAAACCGGTTTTCGGATTTTTAAATTAAACCCGGGTCGGTGCTTTGTGCTTTGTATAGCACAAATATGAAGTTTTTGTACAAATTAAAAAATAAATACTACAAACTTAAATGTTGACATTTTAAACTAAATATATTTTCCTTCTAATTATCTTTTCTTAAATCTTTTCTAAATAAAAAAAGCCTTGGGAAAATCTAAAAGTTCAGTCATCGCAAATTCAAAAAATTGTCAAATTACAGCATGATAAAAAATTATACTTGTGCAATGTCTTTCGAATCACTTGCGCATAGCTATATCGATATAAGAGTGGCGTGACTGAGTGAGTCAACATTGGCCAGCCAAGACCTCTTGACCTAGGAACTTGAAATTTGGTACATACGAGGCGGATCAATAAGTCCGTGACTTTTCGAACTTCCCTCGTAATTATATGAAATGCAATACTTCCCCGATCAAGTACCACCTGTTAATAGACTACTGTCAAATTTTGACCAAGTACGGTCATTTACTTTGCGTTTAACAGCTGTTTAAAAAAAATCCACGAGGTTGAAGGAAAAAGTGATTTTCGGGTGCTCATTAAACATTATTTTTTGCCAAAAAAAAAAACAACGTAAATCAAAAAAAGGAAAAGCTTCATAAATACTATGGGGACTCTGCACAATCGATTTCAATCGTAAAAAAAAGTGGTTTACTGACTTTCTTTGTGGTCGCACAAGTACAAATGACGCTGAACGTTCTGGACGGCCAACTGAGGTCAATACACCCGAAATTTTCGAAAAATCCACTATATGGTGTTGGCCGATCGAGGAGTAGAAGTGCGTGAGATTGTTGATTCCATAAGCATTTCATATGGCAGTGTGGTTTCGATTTTAAATGCTCAGTTGGGTTTAAGAAAGCTGTCTGCAAGATGGGTGTCGCGTTTGCTCTCAATAAGTTTGGTGGCAACAGTTTTTTGGGATGCGCGCGGGATAATCCACATTGATTACCTTCAAAAGTCAAAAGGGAAAACCAATAAACGGCGAATAGTATGCCAACTTATTGGACCGATTTAACGAGGATCTAAAAAAAAACTACCCCTTATGGCCAAGAAACACCTATTTTATGAACCTCGCAAAATTCTATTTTTTGGAAGGGCTACAAAGATTGGAAAAACTTTGGACTAAGTGTATTGACCTAAAAGGAGATTATGTTGAAAAATAAGTTTTTTTTATGCAAACAAAAAACTGAGTTGTATACAAAAAATCGCGGACTTTTTGAGCCGCCCTCGTATGTTCCTTCTCCGACTTAGAAATCCACTAAGAAGCGATTTATTGATATTCCAACGGACAAGACCAAAAAGTGGAAAAAACTAATCCTTTTTCGGAAAATAATGTCAATTTTTCCAAAAAAAAAGTACCTTTATCCAAAAAAAGTACAGAAAACGACGTACCAAAAAAAAAGAACCTGCTTCAAAAAAAAGTACCAAAAAGCGTTGAAAAAAAGTACCGAAAACGTTTATTTAAAAAAAAAGGACCAGAAAACTATACGTTTTTCAAAAAAAGTACAAAAACTATTGGCAAAAAAATACCCATAAAATTAAGTTTTCTAAAAAAGTACCAATTTCATAAATGTCCCTTTCCAAAAATAAGTACCGAAATTTAAAAAAAAAGTAATTACCGAAAAAAATCACTATTCCAAAAAAGTAACAAAAAATGTACCCTCAGAAAAAGTACCAAAAACTATTGTAAAAAAAACCAAAAAAAATTTTCTTTTTCTAAAAAAGTACAAATTTCAAAAAGTTCTTTTTCCAAAAAAAAAGTATATTTTCCAAAAAAAAGTACCTTTTCCAAAAAAAAGTTTCAAAAAAAAGTACCAAAAAATTTACTTTTTAACAAAAAAAGAAGTACTACAACCATGTTAATTTCTACAAAAGTACGAATTTCAAATACTGTTATATTCACACAATGTTCTTTTGAAAAACGATCTTATAACTATGTAAGACATAGCTCCCATTTTGATTTGGGGGTCAAGACAAAAATATTTTCATTCGTAATCCCCAAATTGTAAAGGGTTGATAATGCCAGGCCATACCTGCCTAAATGTTTGGATACCATCTCTACTACATTGTGTTTTATTTTCCCTAAAAGATTAAGCTCTGATCCAAAATCAATTTCACTTTAAACTTGAAGGCAAAACAATGTCGTCCCCAAGCTAACAATGCAGAGGGCATACCCTCTATTAGAACTCAAAATACATCTTAATCCGTTCGGACCATAGTGTGTACGTATCCCTACGTCATGGAGATGAGCCCTATCGGTCGGTTAGGTTGGGTAACCGTTCGTAAAAAAATGTTTAGAAATTTTTTAATTAGTAATACAAATACATTGTTATGAAGCTTCAAACTTCTTCAGCGAAAGTTTATAGGCATGGCTCTGGAAGAACTCTATCAACATCACATGAGTTCTGTATAATATTCCACAATGTTGGTCATTATATAAAAAAACTCCTTAAGTATTCACAAAACTTGCAATGAATAAAAACTTTTGGGCAGACCTACACGCACAAAAAGAGCATAGTCTTATGATATTTTAAGAGCATCATATTATCACTACAATTCGCAACAATCATAATATCATCTAGGAATCATATTATGATCCTAAGTGACGATAAAATCGGCTTCGGTAATCATAATATAATCATCCAGAGTCATTTATATGATAATTAGAATCATAATATGATATTGTTATGTCGACAATAATGTTCAATCATACTTTTTCTCTGCGTGTAGGACTTAGCCGGCTTGTAAATTATAATATTGTAGACTTTTTCGACCTAATTTATTTTTAACAAATTTAAAGTAGTAGAAGTATATGTATGGATTCAAACCATCTCATCTAAATTTGTGGGAGCAAGAAGAAGTTTTTTAAGCTTAAAACCAGAAAGTCAAAAATGGGTAAAAAAAAACCAACAGTAACAAATCGACACAGTGAGAATTATCTGCATGATACTAATGAATTTTAGCATTGCAGCAATTTAGCCGAACTGGAACTCTTCATGGAAACTTTTTATTGACTCAAAGTAAGTTTTCAGAAAATTTTATGAAAAATTGTATTATAACCTATGACAATTTAGTAGATCGACAATTTTAAAACGCTTGTAGTTAAAAAAAAAATAATTGTTTTTTTTTTTTTTTTAAGTATTTTTATGTATAATAAACTATGATATTAATTTACTATTTGTAGAGAGACAACGGACCGCGATCTTCTATTTGGCGCATTTTTTTTTTTCTTGATATCTTCAATCATGCTTTGGACGATATTCATGTTAATTTTTTAACACTGCTTATAAATTTGTCCTTTAATTCTTCAGTGCATGTTGCTTCCCAACTATTTCCATACACTTTGCATAAAATAACTCAAAAGTCTTCAATTGGACGTGCTTATGGGACGTTTAGAGCATTTGCATATTTCGGTACAAAGATATGGTTTTTGCATTAAACCATTCTAACGCCTTTTTGGCATAATGAAATTCGAAAATCTTAACTTTTATTTGAATATTCGAATTATTGTTTAAATTAATTAATTTATACACTCTAACAAAAAAGTGAGTAGAATAATCTGTAAAAGGTTTTCAATTTCACATTACTATTTTTGTACTAAATTTTAGTACAATATATTTTTTAGTAAATATTCTTGCTATTTACACTTTACAAATTACTGAATTTTTTTACTAATTTTTGTGACTGATTTCAGCTAAACAAATTTATTAATTTTTCAAAACTGATACCTAAATTTAGCAAAAAGTTTTGCTATTTTAAAAAATGTTATATTTATATATATATACATTTATATATATATATACTTACGAAACAAATTGGTTATATTTTGATTATACTTGCATAACAATAAAATCTATCTACACTCAGGGAAAAAAGTTTGATCATATTGAAGAGAATATTGCATAAATCGTTTATCATCAATTATTAATTCAATTTATGAAGATATCATCATTTCACAAACACGTTTTATAATCAACTTAATAATTGTACGGGTTTATTCTATTCTAAATAGATGACTTGGATTAATTTACAAAAGTCGATTTTTTTAAGGTCTCTGAATGTCAATTGAAATACCTTATTTTCTTGTAAATTTAGGAACCATTGATTTTTCATTTGAAATAATTCCATTTGAAATTCTGTTTCTGTTGATTTTACATTTGAAATTCAGCTTTTTTTGGAAACTCCAAAACTATTAGAAATAATTTTAAATATGTCATTATTTTTGCATACAATGTATTATTTTCAGTGAAAAGTTTTTACTTTCACAAAATATGTAAATTGTATAAGAGACAAACATAAAAAATCAACCACTTGATTTCCACCACCCCTTATGATTGCAACTAAAATTGGTATAAAATTGGTCCAAATGTAGCGTAAAGATATAAGATTTGACTTTCAAGGGAACAACATGAATGAATTTACAGATAAAGTGCTATCGTTGAAATACATCATGAGTTTTAAAGTTTAAACTTTACAAAACTACCAAAAATATTGTTATTTTACAACGAGTGCACCGTTAGCTTGAATTCTGTTAAAGTAATTTCTACGGTAACTAAAATAAGATCTTACGGTTTAAATATACTAAAACATTAGCCGATATATATTTCACATTTTCGAAGCTTTGCTGTTTTTTAAGCGTTACTATGTTTCAAAATTATTGCATTTGCTAATTGGTATTGCCTTAGTATTCAATTTGATGCCAAAATTCTTAAAATTTTGAGCTGATTGGGTAAAATTTTTTAATTATTGATGTGTTTTAAAAATCATTTTTATTCGTTATTCGTTCGATAGTTTGATAGTTCGAACAAAAATCGTTTGATCGTTTATTCGAACAAAATAAAAACTCGAATAAATTACAACCCTAATACTCATTCTCTAGTTACTACATTATATGTCCTTTCAAAAGGACATTAAAAGTAAAATGTTTAAACAAATTATTTCAGTACTTGTACTCATTAAATGATGCCAATGTGGGTATTAGATGAAAGATCATAATGTCAGTTTTCCTACAAAATAATTTGTAATAATTGTAAAATTTCAGTACCAAAAAATTTAAAAATCTCCTTTTAAAAATTTGATCCTTATTTGAATTTGGAATATTCCACTTAGTTTTTTTTTTTTGATATCGAACACAAACCCGATCCACTTTAGGAAAAATTCACTTACAATTGTTTACAAAAAAAAATATGTGTTGATGCTTTTTCATAAATTTTTCTTTTCTGGTTAGTTTTCTATTTTTATTGTACTTTTTTCACTCAATTTCTTAATTTTTTGTTCGTTTGATATTGTAATAAACTCTTTTTGTAACAAACTTATTTATAAGCAACACTTTTATTTCGCGTTGCTTATATATATAATAAATGTAATATTTTTCCATTTGATTAAACATTTAATAAGGTACGAGTAATTTGATTTAAACTAATTTATTCTGTTGGGATGGAATTATTTTTAATTTATAATACATTTTATGCATTAGGGCCTTCAAAATGCATGACATAAGATAAATAGTTACACCAGAGCAATATCCCGAAAGTAATGGTGGCGTAGGGTGGTGTTTGTTTCCGATTTTTTTTTTTTTTTTGTTTTGCTACAATTGTGTAATAATCAATATTTTTTATGGCAATTTTCAAAATTTTGAATGGAAACAACTTCAGCCAAGTTTTTATAAAAACAACACTGCAGAGGTTTCATGCAACAACAAACGAATGTTTTTCTTCTATTACTGGGTTTACACTACTACACTTTTTTTCTTACACAGGATGATAAAATCATCTGACCCGTTTTATGTAAAGATATCCCCTGTATTCTTTTTTATGTATATATTTGATTACCAAATCTGTAGATTAAGCCCGCTATTTAACGGTTTTTTTATTTTTACCAAGTTTTACGGGTTAAGCGGTTTTTATCGCTAAACTAGTAATTGACATTAACAAATGGTCATGCAGTAGAAAGAGGCTATTAGGCAGAGGTGTTTCAGCAAGAAAACAACATACATCTCCCCGAGATGATCCCTCTAGTCTAAAAATTTGTATTCCAAAATAAAACTTAAAGAAAAGTTCATGCATAGTCTCTCCAGGACTCGAACAATGGACGCCTGATTGTCAACCGACAGCTCTAAACATTGAGCTAGTGAGACTGTTAATACTTACAAATACTGGCAAAATGAAAAAAGAGAGAGTAAAGTGACAGTTTGATGACAGAAAACTTACAAGTTTTTACATTTTTGCCAGCAAAAATGTGTAAGCAGAAAAAGACATACACTCAAAAAAAAGTTTATAGAAATGTTAGTAAAACATCTTGTAAATCAGGTATACTATTTTTCAGCAAATTTTTTGCTTAAATTCTGTTTTAAACTAAAATTTTAGTTATACTTATTGAGCACTTAACTCTTTTGAATGTCTTACTAATATTTTACTAATGTTTTTCTAATTTATTGTGCTAAAAAAATTGTGTTGATTAGCATATCAACCAGACTGAAAGATTTACGCAGAATGAATTAGATATCGCGGCATGTCACGATGTAGTAGTGACAAGGAAAATGATACTAAAAAGTACAACTCTAATAAGACATATAACAAAATAAACCATGGAAGATTGTTGTAGCTGTTGATCATACATAAAACAAAATTGTGAATTAAAACAACTTTAATTTTGCGTTGTCACCGTCTTGTGCAAATAATTGTATATTAATTAAATAAAAGACCAAATAAACCATGGAAGATTGTTGTAGCTGTTGATCATACATAAAACAAAATTGTGAATTAAAACAACTTTAATTTTGCGTTGTCACCGTCTTGTGCAAATAATTGTATATTAATTAAATAAAAGACCAAATAAAATATTTAAATTTAATAAAGATTAAATGTTTATTTCTAAGCTAAATATTAATAATCTAGTGTGGTCGAATAGCAAACAAATATACAGACAGGTAAACAGACTAAATCAAAAGACAAAGAAACAAATTTTACGTAGGTTTTTATTTTTAATGTTGCGTATTGCAAAGAAAGGGTTGTATATGTCATTTTCTGTTTTTTTTTCGTTTGTATAATTAACTAGTTTACAGAATGACATTTTTTCATGAGAGATTGATTTCCTTATATATATTCTCCCACTGAATTCGAAAAGCAAGTTTAATTTTTTTATGGAACAGTTTTTGAGATATAGAAAATAAAAATAATAATTAAAAACAAAATTTTAAAAATTTGGTTTTTATTATTGCAACCCATGACCTTAAGCCGAACTAAATTCATCACATAACAACCCAACAGGTCAACAATATAAAAATTATCAACATAATAATTTTTTAATTTTTTCGAACTTTTTTCACTTGACAAATCATATTTCGAGCTAGCAATGTCCGATTGGGTCATGGTTCCCAAATGCAAGGTATTGAGATGACGAACAAATATGTGTAATCGGATCTTTGATTGGTAAAGCGGTTCAAAATATATCGATGAGAATAGGGCACATTTAAAAAAAAAATAGTAAGAACTAATGCCCTTAATTTGTAAAACGCTACGCCTCACTTGACCTTGCGTTGGCCTTATTTGAATTTCTTAAATCACCGCGTTCAAAAAAGTGACTTCTCGCTTTGCAACAGCTGATTATTACGTTATTTTAAAATCAAATGTTTGAAAAAGCCAATTGTATAAAACGCAACGCTTACTTTTTTATCACTTGAACTGCCAAATTAAACACCCAATTCTTTGGAGCGTTAGCTTACATATTTTTAAATAACCACAAATAAAAAAAAATATTTTAGTTTTCTGTGTTTATTTTCTATAATGTTATTTTTTAATAAAACAAAAAAACTGCTTTTTAATTATCACAATTTAAAAAAATACAGTAGTGGTCAAAACATTTGGAACTGAGGTCGCATTTGCTGTTTTCATTGATTTATTTTCTTCAAATCACACTTAGTTACTAAAATTTATTTTTTCTTACATTCTTCATACATTGTTTTATGTTAAACAAATAAAAAAATTAAATCCGTTAAATTAAAACAACAAAAAATTTTATAATAATATATGTATTCAAAATGCAGGTGTTCAAAACATTTGCAACTCTCATTATTCTTACTCTTAACGAAACAATTTATACTAACCAATGCTAGGATATAACGGTAATCGCATTCCTATTTAATATGAGATTCAGGCAGTTACATTTTTTAAGCAAATATATTATAATTATTGTTCTTTAATAGTTGTAATAAGATGTTGGAAGCATAAACATCGTAAGAATAATTTTTGTAAAAAATGGCAGGAAATAAATACAATTCTGATTTTAAATCAAATGTTTTAAAGTTCAAAATAGACTCTCCCAAAAAGAAATTTCTATAAAGTACTCCGTTCCAAAATCCACACAACTCATAAAGGTGGAAGACCCCGTATTACAACTTTAAAAGAAGATTGGAAAATCAAGAATTTTTTTACGAAATACCCCAAAGCAGTTCCTAGAGAAGCTAAAACTGAACTTTTAATAGATGCCAGTCTTCCCACCATTAAAAGAAGAGAATATGGTATTAGAAGTTATATAAGGTGGCCCAAAAATAACCTTCCGATAATTTTTTTTTATTATGTATAGCATTTTCTGATAGGAGGATTACTTTTGCGCCACCTTATAGATGTACTAAAAATCCGTTTGTGTCGGAAAAAAACCTAAAAGCTCGGCTTGACTTTGCACGGACTCATTTGAACTGGACTCAACAGCAATGGAAAAATGTATTGCGGTCAGATGAGTTTAAATTCAACCTCCGGGGATCAGATGGAAGAGCCAATGTTCGAAGACCACGAGGAGAAAAGTTTAATCCCAGATACACATCTGCCACAGTGAAGTACGGAGGTGGAAACACTATGGTGTGGGGGTGTTTTTCAGGAAATGGGATTGGACCAATTCACCGCATTACTAGCACAATGACAGCCACAATCTATAGAGATCTTTTGAGATCAGTTATGCTTCCGTATGCTGAATATGAAATGCACTCTCATGGACCTTCCAACACGACATCGACCCAAAACACACGGCGGGGGTTGTAAATTTGGCTGCAGGAAAATTAAATTAATATCATGTCGTGGCTGGCTCAATCTCCCGATCCCAACCCGATTGAGAACATGTTGATGATTGTAAAATGGAATATCGGCAATAAAGTATTCCGAAATGGTGATGAACTTTTCGTCGAGTTGGAGAAGCAGTGGAATGAAATTTCGTACGATTATATTAAAAAGCTCATTACCTCAATGCCTAAGAGGTGTTCAGAAGTTATAAAAAATAATGGCTACGCTACAAAATACTGAGCATTAAAACCATTGTTTGTATTTCCTGTTAATTACTTTAAGAGTTGCAAATGTTTTGCACACTGCGCTATCGACTTTTTTTGTTTAAATTATTTTTTTTGTATCTATAAAATAATATGCTATAACTGAATTTAATAAAACAAAAAACAAAAACTTATACCACAAATCTTTTTGATCAAAATAATTATAATTACCTAAACCATGATTTCAGTTGCAAATGTTTTGAACACCACTGTATGTTAATTTTAAATAAAACAAATGTAAAAAAGCCATAAACACAAATTTGAATTGGGTTTTAAGTTTTCATCAGCTGTATTTACATTTGTATTCACAATCACAGCAGATGGAGTTACCAGATCATAAAAAACCTGGTTTTCTCAACTTTTTGTTTTTTAGTTCAGTACTGTCCTGTATGTAGGAAACCATAATAACGCAATGGTTTGACAATTGAAGTGATAACGTATTAGTTCAGTGTTAAGACAACGCGGTGACGTAGTGATTTATAAAATAACATATTTTTTACTTACCGTTTGTGTTGGCGGGGGGTGAAGCGTTGAACGCAGGGGAAATACAAAATATGGGCATAAGACTAATCAGAAGAAAATTGTCAGAAAAATGACAAAGTTATAATCCAAATCTCATATTTTCCGAATATTTTATTTATTTCGACAATTTATATGTTCAATCACCAAGCTGATGCTCATTATATGCAAACCCTACGCAGCTGTTCCCTTAGACCCCTATAATTTTATTTTGACAGCTTCTAGCATTGACATTTTGTTTTGACAGTTTCTAGTAAACGTAGTGTCGGTTGATTGTATATTATAGGAACTCACAAATTTGATTGAAATTATATTTCCTTGTGTTCACCAAAATGCCTGTATGGCAATTTTGTCCCAGAATTATCTGCAATATTTGGAATAGCACCTGCAACTTTTCATGAGCAATGGACACCAAATAATGTTAGTTTATCGTGCCATACAACTCTTGCCGCGTGGACTCTGGTTCATCACAGTAAGATTAATTTTATATATACAATTGAATTAATAATAAAGTGAATATTTATTAAAAATTAGACGATCCATGCAATTCGGTGTACCGATGATATGGAGATAGCCGCTCTGCCATTCGGTTGATTGTTACATTTGTCTGAGCAAATCCACTGGTTTTGGAAAGAGTGCCAAATAGGTTTATGCGACAGTAGCATCTGTTTCACTTCCAGTTCCACAATATCTCAATACCTTGCATTTCTAGCTCTAGATATGATTTGTGAAGTGAAAAAAGGTCGAAAAAATTAAAAAATTACAATATTTAAAATTTTCGAATTCAGAGGTAGAAAATACATAAGGAAAATCACCTCTCATCAAATGTACATTTTCAATGTAAACTAGTGTAACAGCGGCATTTGCGTTTCTTTAAGATAACCATTGATATAAGTGGTGGAAAGATAATTGTGTTTATGTTATATATAATTATTTCTATTCTTTTAGTTATTACATTAATTCATGTCGTCAATGTTGGAGTATGAACATTTTTATATTTTGTAACGTATTGTAAATTATTTTTAAAAGAATCACAAAAATATGTTTTTTGATTTTCAGCAAATAAATTACCTAAAGTGTAATTTTTCTACAATTTTTTTGAGTTTTTCAGTCTACTAATATTTTATTAATACTAAGCAGGGGTTTTTTAATTTCTAATCCACAAAGTCTTAGCAAAACTTTTGCTGAATCTACTAATTTTGCTACTAAAAATGAGCTCGTTGATTTTCAGTAAAACATATTGTTACCATTAGCAATTTTTGCAAGCGCCCCCCTGACTCAGCAAAATTGTTTTCTGAATTTACTAACTTCTCTTGTGAGAGTATATATTTTTCTTTTGAAGCATCCTAATATACACTGATAGAATTTTCCTTCGTAATTAAATAAATGCCTGTGATTAGATATATTCATTAATCATTGTTTAGATAGATTCATTAAATAGATTCATTAATTAAATGAACAATTTTCATTAAATTAATGAAAAATTCATTAATCAAATGATATATGATAGTATGATAAAATATTTTTGGTTTATCCTTAAAATAAGCAATATTCTATTCTTTTTTTAGCTTACCAAACATTTAGTTTCATCAAATTTTCTAACTATTTGGGAAAGTTATTATAATACAAAAGTCTAAATAAGAGCATAATTTTGATTTGGTTATTTATGTCAAATGGTAATGCGATACTGTTTACATGTTAGTGGTTCGGTTTCAGGTCCAGTTCTGGCGGATGTAAAAAAAAAACAGAAAAGCAAACAAATTTAAATAAATTAAAATAAATATGAAACAGAAAAAATGTTTGTTTTTATTCTGAATCATTTAATGGCCATATTTCATTAATTCAATGAACTTCCTTAAACAATTTATTTTAATGAGGGCAGCAAAAGTTATAGCGGCTTTTAATTTTGGCGTAGTTATCAAATGAGAATTTTAATAGTTTCCTGACAAATGTTACTGGATTTTGATTTGTTGATACTTTAAATCATGCTCAACAAATACGTAATATACCAATGTAGTCAACTTTGCTTGATATATATCAATAAAAGCAGTTCTTTGTATATTCATTGAAAAGAAAAATCCAAAGAAATACATTTTTTTGCATTTAACGATTCAACGTTTAATCGCCAATTTTGACGATAAACCTACTCGAATAACCGTTAAATCAATTTAAGCTATTTTTCGCATACTGCCTATACCGTTTAATAGCCCCGATCGAATAATTGGAAACACAAGTTATTTTCTATTAATTTTTAGTTGTTGGCACACCATGTCGTATGATTTACATTTATCAATGCATGTATCGTAATATAACTCATACGTATCAGTCGCCATTTTATGCAGTTAAAATGGTTTCTATTATACACTATTTCACACTACACTTTTTTTATAACACAGGAGGATAAAATCCTCTGACCCGTTTTATGTACACTCAAAAAAAAAAAATTGTAAAGTCAGCTAAATATTTTGCTGAGTCAGCTAAATTTTAGTCAGCAGGGTGCTTGCAAAAAAATTGCTAATGTCAGCAAAATCTTTTGCTGAAAATCAGCGAGCTAATTTTCTACTAATATTATACTAATGTTTTACTAACTTATTTTGCTAAAGAAAACACATTCATAGTGTGGACGACAACCAGATTGATAGATATATGCAGAATTAGATGTCGCGGCATGTCAAGCGGTACACTCAAAAAAATAAGTTAGCAGAAACGTTAGTAAAACGTCTTATAAATCAGGCATACTATTTGTTAGCAAATTTTTTGTTAAAATTCTGTTTTAAGCTAAAATTTTTGTTATACTTATTCAGCACTTAACTGTTTTGAACTAATGTTTTACTAATATTATACTAATGTTTAACTAATTTATTTTGCTAAAAAAAATTGTGCTGATAAGCACATTAATAGTGTGGACGACAACCAGATTGAAAGATATGCGCAGAATGAAGCAGATGTCGCGGCATGTCACAATGTAGTAGTGACAAGGAAAATGATACTAAAAAGTATAACTCTAAGAAGACAAATAAAAAAATCAACCATGGAAGATTTTTGTATCTGTTTTTCATACATTAAACAAAATTGAGGATTAAAACAACTTAAATTTTGCGTTGTCACCGGCTTGTGAAAATAATTGTCTATTAATTAAATAAAAGACAAAATAAATTATTTAAATTTTATATGTATTTCTAAACTAAATGTTTATAGATTAAAATTCTAGTGTGGTCAAATTGCAAACAAACATATACAGACATGTATACAGAGTAAAGCGAAAGACAAAGACACACATCTTAGGTAGGTTTTTATTGTTTCTTTTTCTTATTGCAAAAAAGGGTTGTTTTTTCGTTTCGTTTCGTTTCGTTTGTTTTTGTTTATTTTTTCGTTTCGTTTCGTTTCTATAAGTATCTTCGGCAGTTGCGTCCTTTAAAAGATTAGACAACCATTGATGTAAGTAGTTTTTTTTAAAAAAGAGAGAAGCAACACTCAGAAAATTCTTCCTATTAATTAATATGTTGCTTTCTTTGGAAAGGGGATAGTGGAGAGATGAAAGGTGGGGAAAGATGAAGGGCTTCAAACATGGCAACACTGAAATTTCGCGAGATGATAAGTCTTAGAACAGTTGTTGCTCGCCACCTGATGGAGAGTTGGCAAACTTATTGAAGCTTTTTAGTTCATAGCCCTGATTCATTATTTTACTTCGGTGAGGTTAAGTGCTATGGGAACACCGAAGGTGGGAGCTGCGATACATATGAGGGATATAAAACTCATACATATTATTTTTCTAAATTGATATTTCTATATATTTTCAGATATTAAATTAATTCATGTCGTCAATGTGGGAAAATGAAAATTTTTATATTTCGTAATTATTGTAAATTTTTTTTAAAAGAATCACAAAAATATGTTTTATGACTTTCAGCAAATAAATTAACTAAATTACAAATTTTTCTACAAAATGTTTGCGTTTTTTTTCAGTCTACTAAAATTCAGCAAAAAATTTATTAAGTTTTCGCAAGGCTTTTTTATTTCTAATCCACTAAGTGTTAGCAAAACTTTTGCTGAATCTAGTAATTTTGCTGACATTAGCAGTTTTTTTGCAAGCACCCTCCTGACTACAATTTTGATGACTCAGCAAAATTTTTTGCTGACTTTACAAACTTTTTTTTTTGAGTGTAGTAGTGACGAGAAAAATTATACTAAAAAGTACAACTCTAATAATACATATAACAAAGTCGACCATAGAAGATTGTTGCAGCTGTTGTTCATATATAAAACTAAATTGTGAATTAAAAGAACTTTATAATGTATTTTAGAAGAGTGTTATTTTCACATCATATAGACAGTCGCAAATAATAGTGTTTATAATTTTCAGAGAAAAACGTCTATTCTTCTTCTTAATCTCAACATTTCTAAAACAACTTTAATTTTGCGTTGTCACCGGCTTGTGAAAATAATTGTATATTAATTAAATAAATGTTTATTTCTAAGCTAAATGTTTATAGATTAATAATCTAGTGTGGTCAAAAAGCAAACAAATATACAGATAGGTAGACAGACTAAAGCAAAATACAAAGACACACATTTTACGTAGAGTTTTATTTTTCCTATTTCTTATTGCAAAGTAAGGGATGTATACGTAATTTTTTTTTGTTTCTACAATTATCAGTGGCATTTGCGTTTATTGACAAGATAACGTCATTTGGATAATCGTTAATGTAAGTAGTGGAAAGTTAATTTTGTTTCTGTTATATTCTTTTAGTTATTACAATAATTCATGTCATCAATATGGAAGTATTAACATTTTTATATTTTGTAACGTATTGTAAATTTTTTTTAGAAGAATAACATAAATATGTTTTATAATTTTCAGCAAATAAACTAACTAAAGTATAATTTTTCTACAAATTTTTTTGAATTTTTTCGGTCACTCAGTTGTTGCTAAAAATCAGCTCGCTGATTTTCAGCAAAATATACTACTAACATTAGCAATTTTTTGGAAGCACCCTCCTGACTAAAATTTTGCTGACTCGGCAAAATGTTTTTTCTGAATTTACTTACTTCTTTTGTGAGAGTATATATATTTTTTTTTATATATATTTTTATTAATATACACTGATAGAATTTTCCTTCGCACTATTAATGAATGCATTTGATTAAGTTAGATTCATTAATTTAATGAACAATTTTCATTAAATTATTGAAAAATTCATTAATCAAATAATATATGATATTATGATAAAATATTTTTAGAATATCTTTAAAATAAGCAGTGCTCTATACTTTTTTTTAGGCTTACCAAACATTTAGTTTCATCAGATTTTCTAACTATTTATTATTTTAATAACTATTTATTATTTTAATTAATTATGTTAACATTGCATTAAACTACAGAAATTTGATCATTCAAGAACTTTTTTAAATATTAAAGATTTAATTTTTCATATTAATTCATTATGTCAAGCATATCTCAATACTTTTTTTACACTATATATAATACATTGATTTTATATTTATTTATAATTATAACAGACGACTATATGTCATTGTTACTTATATTTTTTCTTTATTGTAAATTTTATATTTCCAAATAAAGATACATACATACATACATACATACAAAAGTCTAAATAAGGGCATAATTTTGTTTTAGTTATTTATGTCAAATGGTAATGAGATACTGTTTACATGTTAGTGGTTCCGTTTCACGTCCAGTTCTGGGGGATGTCAAAAAAAAAAACAGAAAAGTTAAAAAAATTTAAATAAACTAAATTAAATATAAATAAAGATGAAACAGAAAAAAATGTTTTTATTTTATTATAAATTATTTAATGACCATATTTCATTAATTCAATGAACTTCCTTAAACCATTTATTTTAATGAGGGCAGCAAAAGTTATAGCGGCATTTAATTTTTTAGGCGTAGTTTTCAAACGAGAATTTTAATCGTTTCCTGACAAATGGTACTGTATTATGATTTGTTGATACTTTAAATCATGCTCACCAAATACGTACTATACCAATGAAGTCAACTTTGCTTGATATATATCAATAAAAACAGTTCTTTGTATATTCATTGAAAAGAAAAATCCAAAGAAATACATTTTTTTGCATTAAACGAATCCAATTTTGACGATTAACAGACTCGAATAACCGGTTAATCAATTTAAGCGTTTTTTCAATAATGCCTATACCGTTTAATCACCTCGATCGAATAATTGGAAACACAAGGTTATTTTCTATTGATTTTTAGTTGTTGGCACACCACGGCGTATGATTAACATTTCTCAATGCATAGTATCGTAATATAACTCATACGTATCAGTCGCCATTTTATGCAGTTTAAAATGGTTTCTATTATAAGTTGAATCTTCAAATTAGATTTCTTTACACAATATTAACATGCTTATTGTATACTACATAAATATGTTCATTAAAGCTATACTAATTTTATTTAAAATTTAATTAATACTTGTTAAAAATATAAACCATATTAAGGAGTAAAAAAAGAAAAATAAAATAATAAAAAACGTTTATTAAAGAGAAAAATTTTAGGTCAGTTTAAAATGATGCGTTTTTTCCATACATACAACATTTTAAGCATTACCATGTCATAGAAAGGCTGATTAAAGTAAACGAAAATATTTTGAACTTAATGCGTTTATAGAAATTATTAATCTTAAGAAAAGTGAGAAATTATAGCCGGTTTAGGGTTTCAGAAGTAGGGGGAAATTATCCCATTATTTGTGTTTTTCTTTAAAACACTTTAGAAAAATTGTAAATGAAGTATAAGGTGTTTTAAGCATCAAAATAATACAAAAGGCATTAAAAAATTCTTAATTAAAAAAGTTTCGAACAATTTTATAACCCACTTTCGCCTTCTAATATGAACTTGGGCCGTTCCGCAATACTTTTAACCCTTATGTGTACACCAGTGCCTGGCCAGGCGCTTTTTGTTCTTTGTCGTGTATTTTGTATACTTCCTTAGAAGCCTATAGTAATGATATACAATGATATCCTCAAGGCTTTTTTTTAGAATCAGTTCATTTGAAATTGTGATTCGAAATAGTGGGTGTGTATAGTTTGTGCTTTGTTGATATTCCATAAAAAATGGAAAGAAATAATGAAGGGATAGAAGAAGTTGACTTGGTCTATCAGTGGTATTCATACAAAATGTTTATATTAAGTTATACATTTTAAGTCGTCTAGGTTTGTACCGGGTCTAAATAGACACTGGTGTTATGAATTTGACAAATCAACTTGTTGTAAACATAAGGGTTAAGATAGTAGAATCATAAATTTTATTTTTCCCTTTTAATTTGTCATTTTACCGATGAATTTAACATTGGCTTGTCAAAGTGAGGAATCGTTACAAATATGATTCTTTGGAGGTTTTTTTTTTACATAAACAATTTTTGTGGAAGACATGTTAAGGGCATATGAACAGCTTCCTTAATAATTTAATTATATCGTTTGTTTTCTGCAAGGTTGACATAACTCAGAAAACTAGATTTTGCAGAAAACGAGTTAAAAGTTTTCTATCCACATCTGCCACTCTCGACCCTTTCTCTATTTATTTGGTCACGTTTTTTATGAACAGGGGGATTTGTTGTATTTTTCTCTTATATGGTTCTAACAATGCCAATTTAAAACCTAAAGGACCTGAATACACTCTGATGATGGAATAAAATGTTGAAAGTATGTGTATTAACATATGAAAATTGATTGCAACCCTTTTAAAATTCTGCAGTTTTTAATTACAAAATGCTTTTGTACTTGATGATGTATGTTATGTATTATAATAAAAGTCTTTCAAATACCTTTTATTTGATTCTCTATTTACCGTGAATATGACAATAAGCCTACAAAAACGTAGTGGATCCATTTATTTCGTGATCTCTATCGCATTTTAAAATTTAAGTCGCAGTCGACTTTTCTTGTAAATTGATTATAATTTTGAGAATGGTATTTTATTTCGATTATTCTTAGCAGCCCGTGAGCTAAATCTTTTTTAACGCTTTCACTAACCTTGTATACCACAGTGTACACTTTGTTTAAAAAGTATTAATAATTTGGGAACGCATTAAGAATTTACATTTTTGTTTTAAAATCTTTATTAGGATATTGGTCATAGAAAAAACATTATCATAATATGCATAAAATTTTCATCCAGAAAATAAAGTCGCAATATATGTTAACAAAATCCTATTCTTTAATCAGCCTTTATTTACGAAAAAACGAGCTTTTGGTGTATCTCGAGAACTACCAAAGCTATAAAGTCGAAACTTGGCACGTACCTTTCTTTTATGACCAAAACAAAATAGAAAAAGCATTTTTGTATATTAGAATGCTTATGGGGTAAAAATTGGCTGAGAAGTTTCACAAATTCGATTTTCATAAACATTTTCTTGTTAGCAGTAGGGGGAGGGGACATAAATGTAAACCATTTGCTTTTTGTTTAAGGATCCCTAACAATAATCTGACAAAAAGTCGGTGGTGAAAAGATTAAAAAACCTCCGAAAACACAATTTTTTATTAATTAAAAATTTGTTACTGCAACTCTTGTCAAAAATTTGGTCAAATATAGAAAAGATTAAAAAAAGTCTATCGTTCTGCATTAAAAATCACGAAATGTTGTCTCTCGGCTCGAGATAATAAGATTTTGATTCCATTTTTTTTATGATTTTCAATGCGATTTTTCAAAAAAATTAAACAACTCTTTCATTTTTCATCCGTTTTTAATTCTTAATATATCGTCGACATGTTTTCGAAGTAATCTAATAATTTTGTTAACTACATACACTTTATATGCATAAAATCCAGTTTTTATACAAACATTACTATATTTCTTATTTAATAAAACCTAATGTTCCATATTATAAAAAAAAATATTATATTTTTCCCAAAACTTTAATTTGTTTTACAAATATTCTAGGAAATATTTTACAAGATATTATTAACCAAAGTCTCTAGATTACGAGTTGCGTAGAAAAAATCTATTCTATTAGCTGCGATAACAACTAGGGCATTCATTTTAAAAATGAGAATTTTATGGAAAACATCCATAAGAAACATTATTAGCGGATGTCAATATGTATTTATTTCCAAATATGTATTTAAAATAGGAAAACGAAAGAAAAATAAGAGACTATTTTAAATTTTTATAAAAAAATTTCATTAAAAAACTTAAAAAAAATACATACGAACAAACCTTGTTTTCTCGAGTCGAGAAGCTGTTATTAACAATTTTTAAATGTGAAATCGTAGAATTTTTAAATATTTTCTTATATTTCACCAAATTTTTCACAAAAAGTGCCGCAACTAATTTTTAGTTCACATGAAATAGTGTTTCAGGGGGCTTTTTTAAAATGGTTTAGCTCATGGGATATTGTAGCTAGAGCCGAAATATAATAGGAGTAATCATAAAACATGTTAATATTTGTTTTCAGCAGGTGCATCTGGCCTTTTTTTAAAAAGCTTGTAAATGAGGCATTCTAGTGTACAATGTTATGTGAATGTCTTTAAATATGTTGTTTTCTTCTAAAATTAATATTTTCGTGCTAATTATGCTTATTACATTTTAATTTCAAATGAGCAGAAATTTATAATTTTTTTCTTCTTTGAAATATGAAAATGACAAATTTAATTATTTTTGAAATGTTGCTACATTTACACACTTTGCGACCAATCTTTATTTTTAGGCACAAAATAATATTAATACACACAAAGAGTGTAATTGTAAATATAAAAATTTAATAAAGTAAAAGTAGTAAAAATAAATAGTAAAATGTTAGTAAACTCCTAATGGAAAACGATTAGCTAAAAACAAACAAATTTTGTACTAAATATTAGTTAAACACTTAAATAAAATAATAATTAAATTAATTTACCATTATTAAAATAATTTTCACAAAGTTTATGCAACCTTTTTATGAAATGATGAAGATCTATTGAACATTTGTCTTCAATTTTTATAAAATCTTTGTCGTATTAATGACAACTTCGTAAATATGATGAGAAATTTTTGACAAACGATTTATTTTCAATAATATGATACAACTTCTTTCCCTCAGTGCAGTAAATATTTCAGTGAATACATACAGTTCAAGATTTTTCACTATCTTGTGTATAGATCAAATCATGTTTGCTTTAAAAAATATAATGTTAGTAAATTTTTTGCTAATTTTAGCAAATCGGGTTTCAAAAGTTAGTAAAATTAATTAAGCTAATTAAAAAACTTTACTAAACAATTATTTTATACTAAAAATTAGTATAATAATAGAAAAGCGAGAATGAAAACTGCTTTTACAAACTTTTTTTTGCCTCAAAGTGTCGAAAATTTTTGAAACTCCTCATATAAATTAACTGAAATATTCAATTTAATTATCAATTTATTATAATAATATTAAGCTGTTTATTCTATTGGGATGGAATTATTTTTATTTACAACGATGCTAATAACTTGACTGCATTGATTTAAAAAGTATTCGTGGTATAAAATTTTAATTTGCAACATTTTATGAAATTATGTGATGACCTTTGATTGAAATAGTGCTCACATCAACAACAGTTTTTATTACAAGTGCAGTAGTTAAAATTGAGGCAATCGATATTAAGTTGTCAGAATCAATTAAGTTCTGTCGATATTTTTACTTGTCACAACAGAAAAACCACAACCAAGCAATTAGAATGGCAATAAATTCGGTTGTTAGCCCAAGTCTGTTTTATCTGTGTAGGTGCACTAATGCCCCGGTTTGCGTAGGGGAGAAGTAAAACTTAATTCGAAATGACGCAAGCCGAAACACGGACTCACATAACAAATACTGTATAGGGTTGTGTCACCCGATTTGTTGCCTACCAAAAAATCGTCTGAAATTTGTCAAATTTTTATGAAAGTGCGATTTTCCAAACTTTTGCACTAATTTTTATTTTATTGCACCATTCGACGAATTAAAATGTTTTGGAGGATCTCCTATTGCAATATGTCATTTTCGTATAATCTTATATAGCGCTGCGCCAAAACAACAAAAAAAACCACTCAAAATCTTATTGATCGAGATAACCCAACTCAAGTTAATTATGAAAGTAAAACCCCAAAAATATCTGCGGTTTATGCAGCAAAAGATATTTAAAAACTTGCAAGTTCTTTATTTTTTTAAATTTTATTTAAGTGTGAATTTCACTTAAATTTGTAATTTTTGTTTTTTTATTATAACAAAAATATTTATACACTCATAATCAGGGACAGGTTGTGTCAGCCGATTTTTTTCCAAGCGAATTGAGTCGGTTGGATGAAATTGTTCGAATTTTTCTGAGAGTGCGTTTTTCCAAACATTTGACTCAATTTTTATTTTATTAGTTGCATAACCCATTGCACCCATAACCCATTCGACAAATTGAAATTTTTGGGAGGACCTCATCTTACAATACGTCGTTTTCGTATGATCTGATACAGCCCTGCGCTAAAACAAAAATATAACAAAAATATTTATACACTCACCAAACAGGAGCTTTATGCACTAAAAAATGGTATTTTTGGTGCTTATAATATGCATTAAAAATATTTAAATATGCACTAAAAATTAAAATAATATGCACTTAATTTTTTTATTTTAATAAAAACAAAAACTTACATGAAGAATAAAATTTTAAATTTTAAAATTCAAAATTCAAACGTAAAATTTAATCTACACTCTAAAAAATGCTTTTAAATTTTCTTTTGTAACATTAAACAAAATGCTTAAATATTGTCATAAAATGTCTATAACTCTTGAAGGCGAAATTACACACGAAATGTATTAAAACGCACTTCTTATATAAAACTATACATTTTTGGGCTAATATTAGAATAAAAAAATTCATTACAAATAATGTGTGTAAATTTATGAACATTAATAAGAAATATTGAATATGTCAATTAACTATATTCAAATAACAAAAAGACTTAAAATTTGGAAAATAAATTAAAAAAATAAAAAAAAATATAAATAAACGCGACAATTAGTGAATACAATTTGTGGGCGCTACGAAATAACCCCCAATGAAATAACACCCAAACGACAAAATGAAATAACCCCCAATGAAATAAATCCTAAAAAAATGAAATAAGTCCCAACAAAAAAAAATGAAATAATACCCAAAAGAAATGAAATATTCCCCAAAGGTGAAAAGGAAATAACACCCAAAATTTGGGGGTTGTTTCGTAATGAAATAACTCCCAAAGGAAGAAATGAAATAACCCCCAATGAAATAAGCTCCAAAGAAATGAAATATGTCCCAAATTTTATTTATTTTCAAATTTTCGCCTGCGGCGCTTTTTTCATTTAGTTTCTTACAGAAGAATAAATTTTAAATTCCTTTTTTCATAATTTAATTACCTTTTCCAGGTATTCGATATTGATGATCAGCAGTTGTTTAAAACATCCAATTGGTACAACAGCAAACGTGCCATCAATTAATGTGCGTCTTCTTTCATTTTGGGGAATATTATCCCTTATCAAATTTACGCATTTGTCTGACGCAAATATACAGTATGCGAAATCCTTTTCGTCATGTCAAGCTTTAAAGAATTGTGCTTTTTCTTGACCTTCGTGGCGAGTAAACCCAAAGTTTTTATAAACTGACTCTTTTTGAAATGCCTGAGTGACTTCAGCAGGAGTCTTTGGAGAAGCTGTAAACACTGTACTAGTTAAGTACTGCAGTCCACGCTGAAGTTTTTGAAAATCTAGATTTTTCGTAGCTTCTTGCGAGCTTATAATGAATAAAAAAATGCACTTTATTACAAAATTTACCTAATTACAGTTCATTAAACATACCTGCTGCATACACTTCTAAATGAATTCTCTAATGGTTTTCAAAGCATTAGTTTCACCCAAAGAGCTACCGCTTTGTAAACATTTATTTTTAATGTTATGTAGAGCTTTGAGTTCTTCAAAAAGCGATTTATGGCTATCGTGATTATGTTCACTAAAGTTTGAACTTTTTGAAAGTTCACCATTCTCCAAATTAACACGCGACATGCAACTTTCCACATAGCATTCATAAAAAATTTTATTTTTATACGTAGATCGTTTTGCGTACAATTGCTCTTCACTTATAGAATAGCAGCAATTTGCTGTTTCTTCTTTTTCCACTAATAATTTCAAAATTCATTTTTAATACCACGTTTAAATTAGTTGTCACTTGCAAGAAACTATTTGCAGAACTGATTATGATTTCCAAAAATCATTAAAGAATTGCATCGTTGAATAGTTAATGAATATCCTAACGGTATAATTTCATTGTAAAAATTATTAAAGCCTGTTTTATTTGTAACAAATATTAAAAAAAATTCACTTTTAGCAAAATGAAATAACCCCCAAAAAATATGAAATAACAACCAAAATAATTGCATATGAAATAATCTCCAAAGAATTTAAATTTTGGGCTTTATTTCATTGGGGGTTGCTTCATAATGAAATAATCTCCAAACCGTAAGATGAAATTATCCCCAAAAAAAAATGAAAAAACCCCAAAAAATTTTACACAATTTTTTTGGGGGGTTATTTCATTTTTGGCCGTTGGGGGTTATTTCATTGGGGGTTATTTCGTAGCGCCCAATTTGTGAGCTTCTATTTGCATCAAAATGCGAACTTCAATTCAATATCTGCTACAGTTGGTAACATAGCTGTTAAGTAATGATTACTAATCGTAATAATTAGTAATTAGATTATTTTTTTTTTTGAAAGGTGAAGTAATGATTATATTACGCTTATTTGCAGATACGCACGATTACTTGATTACGATTACAGATAATCCAAAAATAATCAAGATTATTAAAAATTACGAGAAAATAATCAAAAATAACAAAAAGTAATCAAAAAATAATTCGACTACTTTCTAAAATTACTCTTGATTTTTTAATTTTTTTTCATTATTATTGTTGTTTGTAGATTTGATAATTGATAACCTGTTTGCCTTCGTCATAATTCTATATTCTTCTTAATTTCTTTTATATGCATTTGAAAGCAATTGCTTGAGGTATTTAACATTTTGTTTTGTTTGTTATACCCTCCATTATTTAAAATCGACAAAATTATTAAAAATCGTCAAAATTAAAAACAAATCGTCAAAGCTTAAAAAATCGCCAAAAATTAAAAAAAAAAAATCGTCAAAATTTAAAAAAAAAATCGTCAAAATTTGAAAAAAATGTCAACATTATTAAATATCGTCAGAATTATTAAAAATCGTGAAAATTTTAAAAAATCTTCAAAAGTCGAAAAAAAATCGTTAAAATTGAAAATCGTCTTGTACGTTAACAACTCAAATAATAAAAATGTAACGAAAAATATTTTTTTTAAAGCAAAAGAATACGTTTTGTACTTCTGAAAATAAGTTTAATGTTAATTTTTTTAGACATTCGATAAATGCTACAACTTCTAGAAGAAAAGCAAGTGGCCATAGTCTTCGGAAATAATTGAAGAACACCTGGGATAAAACTTTTTTTTGTGAATTGAATGTATTCCGAATGTATTTGTTTCTCTTTATTTTTTTCACGTGTTTTTACCTTTTTTGTTGATTTAAGAAGTACTAAAATTGTTATTCATTGTTTTGTTATTGAAGTGAATTTACCAATATTTTGTATACAAAAACTATCGAATATTGTTTTATTTGTTCAGAATTTTTTTTTAACGTTGTAAATGCAAATTCAAAATTTTTAAAAAATAATCTATAATAATCAAAAATAATCCTTGAAAGTAGTCAATTATTTGTTTGATTACTTTTTATTATTTTTGATTATTTTCTCGAACTCCTAAATAATCTCGGTTATTTTTGGATTATTTGTAATCATAATTAATTAACAATCAGGAATTGTTCAAAAGAGAATTATGTAATCAATACCATTCTTTTTAAAATGTAATCTAATTGATTACTAATCGTAATCCAAATTTAACAGCTCTAATACAAGTGAAAAGTCAAATGACGGTTATTCATATTCCGTTTACGACAAATATTCTTGTTCTGAATTAGCATTTTATCAAATTATATATCCTTTTTTAATTAAACAAGGTATTTATTAGTGAAAGTCAGGATGGGGTTAACTGCAACTAGAATGCATGAAGCCAAATCAGTGAATAATAAGGAATTTAAATTCCACAAACTCAAATATTTAATCTTGGGGTCGCTAAATCCCTCTTGGTGGCATTTGCAATTGATAGCGGTTATAGCAGTAATACTAGAAAATTTATATGACCATCTTTTGGAAAATAGAACCGCCAAAATTAAAACCGATGGGGTTTTTAAAGTTTAATCGATTTTTTAAATTTATGCCATTTTTCCAAAAATAAAATTACTCTCAAAACGAGCTTTTCTACTCAAGAAATTAGTAAATTTAACAAAAAAGTATAAACATTTTATTTAACTTTTACGCACATTCATTGTAAATTTACACATTATGTGCAAAAATTTACTCTTCGTGTGTGTAATTTTTTTTTTCGTTTAAACGTATGGAGTAAAATTAGCCAATTTATAGTAGGAGGAAGGTTGTGACCAGTGGAAGTTCAAACGATGTTATTACTTTTGTTGCGTATTGCTTTTCTGAGTTTGTATCACAATGTGTTTTTTTATTTTTCCAGTTTTTAAAAAAGGACGGGCTTCAAGTTATTCGTGAAACCGGTTTTTTTCGTCCCGAATAATTCGGCATTTACAAATTTTTTTCAAGCAAAAATTTTAAAGAATATAAAATACTGAGAAGATAAATTTGCTTTGTTACTTTTTTGTGCTTTCTTTACTCATATATTCATTTTTTGGATTTTCCGATTTTGAGCTTAAACAAAAGTTAGGAGTGCACGTTTTTCACATTATCTTAAAATTTTTATTTTAAGTGTTTAATATGGTACAGATAAGCAAAACCAAAACCTAACATAAAAATTATTTTAAAAAAATCACATTTAGAAAACTTTGATACTAAAACTGATTGCATTTACCTTTTTTGCCTCCTCTGATAATGGCTAGAAAACCATGCAACAGTTTAAAGGAATAAATAATTACTCCGATTTTTTTTTTATTTTTTATGTACATATTATTTTTTATGTACATATTAATTTTTAATTTCCCCATTAAATTCCAATTGGGGATCACGGTGGAAGTCCCTCCATATATGGAAATATACTAATACATTGATTTTCAGAGCAACTTTGATGAAGCGAACAGAAACTGTTAAATAAATATGCATTGGAATAACAGAAGAAGACATTTTATATTATAGCATTGCACTGTTTCTTGTTATAATTTATTTATAGCTTGAACTCGAATAATCTGGCGTCATGATTTTTGATAAAAGATCGACAGCTTTTTCAGCCTTAACATCTTTTTTTTCGAATTTATATTTTTGTTAAAATCGATTTTTTTTTATATAATTCATTTATTTACAATCTGTTTTTACAACAATAAGCAAATTTTATAATCTTATTTTAACTTAACCTAGTCTGGATCTTTATCCAGTAAAATATCTAGAAATTAATTAAATTGAAGGAGATCATTTTCTGTAAGGTAAATCTAATATATGAAACCTTTTAAGTCTATTGACTTCTCCGGTTTCATCTAATAAGCATATTGCTAAAGTATGAGTACTGAATCTGTCTAAGTATCTAGTGGTATGTTTGTTTATCTCATCTTTAACTGTTGGAATCTGTAAGTCTTAGTGAATATTCTTATTTGTTATGAACCAAGGAGCGTTTGCTATTAATCTTAGTGTTTTGGATTGGTATCTTTGAAGAATTTCAATATTTGAATTACTAGCGGTGCCCCAAAGCTGTATTCCGTAAGTCCAAACAGGTTTCAATATCGTTTTGTAAAGTAAAAGTTTATTTTGTAGTGATAGTTCAGATGCAGAACCTAGTAGCCAATACATTTTTCTCGTTTATATCTTTAATTGTTCTCTTTTTGACTGTATATGTTTTTTCATGTGTTTTGTCGGTCGAGATGGAGACCAAGATATTTGACAGTTGTTTGTTTAGGAATAAATGTACCATTTAAAACAACAGCTTGACAATCTTCTCTTCTTAGAGTAAAAGTAATATGTGCGGATTTGTCGGTATTTACTTTAATATTCCATTTTCTCAACCACCCTTCGATATCAATTAGTTGTTGTTGAATCATTTCTGATGCAATGACAGGTGAATAATTCGCTGCTACTAATGCAGTGTCATCAGCATATGTTGCGACGGTTACATTTTCATTTGTTGGCATATTATAAGTAAATATGGTGTAAAGAACAGGTCCTAAAACACTGCCTTGAGGAATACCCGCTTTTATAGCACATATATCTGACATTTCGCTGTTAACTTTCACATAAGAGAAGCAACTTTTTTAGTTTAAATAGAATTCCCTGGTGCCATTATCGATCAAAGGCCTGCTGGATGTCGAGATATACAGCTGAACAGTATTGTTTACGTTCTAAAGAGTCTCTTATCACGTTGAGTATACGATGATATTGCTTGGTAGTCCCATGATTTTGTCGAAATCCAAACTGATGTCCTGGAATTATGCTTTTTCTTTCTAGTATTGGAATTAACCTCCGTAAGAATATTCTTTCAAATTTGAGAGTGTGGTTAAAAGACTAATGGCTCGGTAAGATGATACAATATTTTATGGCTTGCTTGGTTTTGGTACCATAATAACTTCAGCGTATTTCCATTGATTTGGGAAGTTTTGTAATCTTAAAATTGAATTGAAAATTAAAGTTAGAAAAAGTATAAATTTTTTCCAAAAAATTAGAGTACGCATCTGCCTTATTTTTATCTGATCTACACCAGCTACCGTTTATATCTTTAATAGGTATGTTTCTTTTAATTGGTCGCTTTATATATTTTGTGGCATTCCAAAGGCAGTGCTTATCATTTTTAGATACATTAATATTAAGGCTTTTTAGAAATTTAGCAGTTTCTTCGTTTTTAAATTCTCGGATACGAGTTTTTACCTGCCTTGAGGCTCGGTTAAAAATTTGTTTGTCAATTCGACTCCTGGAAGACTGCCAAATTCTTCGCAATCTCCTGCTGCTTGAATTTCAGCAGATATCACAACTCTATTACGATCATTTCCAGTAGCTTCAACCACAGGGGCGTACAATGCTGCCGCTTCGTGGATTAATTTTGTAAAATTTTCAACAGCCGAATAAGTTCTGTACCATTGTTTATTAGATATTTAAAAGCTTCCAAGTCTGTTGTTTTGTATTGTTTGTAATACAGTACAATAATTTAAAATTATTGCGGAATGATCTGAGCTCAATTCATCACTATCCCTTATATCGAAACATCTTGTTGATATCAAGTAGATCCGAAATTTTAATAATAACGCTCGGCCAATAAGTTGGTCTTCCTGTTGACAAAACTGAATAATGATATTTTTGAACTCACTTGTATAATTCCCTTCCTGTTGGATTTAGAATCCGAGAACACCACCATGTATGTTTGGCATTATAATCGTCACCAACAATAAATCACCAACAATAAATAAATATTGCAATTTTCAAAATTTTGAATAGAAACAACTTCACCCAAGTTTTTATAGAAGCAACACTGCAGAGGTTTCATGCAACAACAAAGGAATGTTTTCTTCTATTACTAGGTTTATACTACTACACTTTTTTTATAACACAGGAGGATAAAATCATCTGACCCGTTTTATGTATTCTATTTTATGTATATATTTGATTACCAAATCTGTAGATTAAACCCGCTATTTAACGGTTTTTTTATTTTTACCAAGATTTACGGGCTAAGCGACTCTTATCGCTAAACTAGTAATTGCCATTTACAAATGGTCATGCAGTAGAAAGAGGCTATTAGGCAGAGGTGTTTCAGCAAGAAAACAACATACATCTCTCCTAAAGAAACCCGGAGTCCAAAAAAAGTATACGTTCAAAACTCAAAAGGCTCTGCCTATTCTGGAGGCTCTAGCTTTTCTAAAGCTTCGTGTTCTGATGAGATATTTTTTATACGGAGGTTGAAAGCTCTTTTTAAATTAAAAATAACTAAAATATTTATAGTTGAAAAGTTTTCCTAACAAAAAACTTACTTAATTTTATGAGAAATACCCGGTTAGAAAAAGACAAACGGAAAACCACTGGCAAGGGACTTTAGCAAGTGGTCCAACTGCTGTCAACTAAAAATTTGTTTTCTAAAATAAAACTTAACAAAAAGGTCCTGTATAGTCTCGCCGGGATTCGAACAATGGCCGCCTGATTGACAGCCTACAGCTCTCAACACTGAGCTAGTGAGAAACTAAATACTTAATGGACTAAATCGTAAGCAACTGTAAATTTTATATGAAGAACGAAAAAAAAATTACGAGAATATGTTTGCCTGAAACCGGGCTCGAACTTGGAACATTCCTGCTACAAAAATATATAAAAAAAAGCATCATCATTTTTATAAAATAAATGCTTCACCAGTAGTTAGAATTCTGAACCGACTGTAATTTCTGACTGGTCTATTATGTAGACGACTGAAATTATTGTAAAACAAATACTTGTAAAACGAAAAAAGAGAGAGTAAAGTGACAGTTTGATGTCAGAAAATTTACAAGTTTTTTTATTTTTGCCAGTAAAAATGTGTAACCAGAAAAAAACATACATATTATGAAAAACTTTGCTTGTATTTATAGAAAACAAAAACAAATTTTAATTAATTTATATTTTTTTATGAATTTTAACTAAAAAAATCAAACATGGAAGAAATTAAAAAACATTTTTAAACGTTTCTGGTCTTTATTTTCATTTTCAATTTACTCTTATCGTTTCCATAATGACCACTTGATTTTGTTTTTATATTTAGGATTTACAAGGCAGTTCTATTTCACTTATTCTTACAAATTTTCCGTTCGGTTACTTTTTTGTATATTTGTCTAATTTTTACTGGACTTTACTGGAAAAGTAATCGAACAGAATTTATAACATTTAAGATTTGTCTCATATATCACAATATTTTGAAATATTTATAAAATTGTCTCGTTTATTCGGGTTAGAAAAATACATACGAAATATAACACTAAGTACGTACCAAAGATTTTTACTAAAACCTGATAATAAATGATTTTGTATAATCTGTCGCTGGTATGATGACGGTGATGGTGTTGGGTCCAATGGTGATATAGAAATTACAGTTAGAAATCCACTATTAAAATTGTTATACAGTATATAATGCCGGTGTTGGGATTGTAATATTATAATTGGTATTCAAGTATTCGGTTGCCGATTTCGTTGCAGTTAATACTGCTGAGGCTGCAGTTATTGTTCACATGTCATATAACATTTAAGACTTACGAAATAGTCTTTTTGGTTCCTTTTATTATTTGGGCAATTTGTCAATATAATACTTTTTATAAAATGTTGTTCTTGTTTGACATTTTAATAAATAATGCAAATGCTTCACATTAAATTTTGTTATTTCTGTATGATGTTGTTAGGGTTGCCGGATTCACATTTGGAAAATAATTGACATTCGCCAAATAAATTTTGATTTGCAAAAAATTTATTGTAGTAAATGGTCTTCAACAAGGAACAGTGAATTCCACAATTCTATTTAATATTTTTATATTTGATTTATTAACGAAAATTGATAATAGCATTGCTTTTGCAGATGATATTATAATATATCACGCCGATAATAAAATAGAAAAAATTAATAATGAATTACAAACATACTTTAAGATAGTTGAAAAATACGCAATAGACTGGAAAATGAAAATCAACTATAACAAATGTGAAACCATTCTGTTCCGTCCAAAAGTAGGAAAATGTAATCACAACATGGAAAGATTTTGGCATAATATACACCAATATACATATTCCCAATAAACAAGTTGTAAAATACTTGGGAATTAACCTAGATAAGTTTTTATATTTCAATTCTCATATAAATGCACAAATAATTAAAGCAAGAAATGCTTTTTTCATGTACAAAAAACTGTTTTATTCACAATACATCAAGCCTAGAGTTAAAGTCATACTTTACCAATCACTAATTAGTCCGATTATAACATATGGTTGCCAAATATGGTTTAACATTTGTCTATCTCATATTGAGAAAATTCGAGTATTTGAAAGAAAGTGTCTAAGATCATGCACAGCGCTGTATAGATCTCCAAATAGTGATTATGTGAAATACATATCAAACCAAAAATCATACAATTCTGCAAAAATAGGCAGAATAGATAATATTATTATTCATATAATTAGAAACCATATTGCAAAAGGTTGTGAATGCTTTGAAAAAAATTTAATTATGACACCATATTACACTGAAGAAAAATATATTTATAAAACCCTCCAAAGTGGATATGTACCACCTGAGGCTTTCGTATACCTCGACAGTAAAGGATTTATCCAAAATGAAATAGGCATACCTATATTTTACCATATATATAGAAGATCCAATAAAAAACATATTTATTGCAATCAAATCACACTTGGTAATACTAGGTTTGATACAATTATTTGTTCAGGTGATGAAAACATTTTTCCAATCATAAATAAAAGAAAATTTTACCCCTTGACAGAACTTTTTAGCGTATAAATATAGAAGTAAATTTTTTGTTGAAATTTTTTGTTACATTAAATTATGCTGATTATACTTACATGTATATAAAATAAATCTTATATTTATTTCTATATAATTAGTATACTTGAGAGCCCGATTTTGGGACTATGTATGATAATAATTTATAATTACTATTTGTTTATTTATAGTTTTAAGTACAAGAATTTTCTTTAAATAAACAAACAGTTATCATTCACTTACGTTAGAAATAAACATGTAATAGCAGAAAAAGCTACTAAATATTAGTTAAAAATGACCTTGCAGAAAAAACTGCTAAATTCAGAAGATCTTTTTGCTAAATGCTAATAAAATAAATCTTTTTAACTGTACAAAAATTTTAGTTATATTCGATGTGAACTTTAGTTAATTAAAAATAGTATTTTACTCTGTAAAATTCATAAAAACTTTTACTAAATATTTGTACACTTAAAATAGCAAACCAAAACTGTAATATTAACAAAATGTTTGCTGTATTTACTTCAACTTTAGTAGAATGCAAATAACAGTTTAATTTGCTAAAATAAACAGAAATTTTTGATAAGAAATTATAGATTGCAGATTCCATAAGAGCAGACTTTTGTTTGCATTAAAAAAAAAACTAAAAATATCTTTAAGAATTTCTCATTTTTTAATGATTTTTTTGTCTACTAATGATTAGTAAATATTTTTCCTGATTTTGGCAGATTATTTTGTTACTTTCATATAACTAAAATTTAGCTCAAATATAACTAAATATTTGAAAATTGAACAGATTTATTTTTTCCATTATTATATTACTAATATTTAGTAAAAAATATGTTAGTTTTAGCAGTTATTCTGCTAGGAACGAGTAGTTTAAAATTAATTTTTAGTAGCTTTTTTTGCTCTTTTTACAGATTTTTTTTATGGGTGAATTTGTCTTGTCAGCTCAGTCTGTAGAGTGTGTTCGACTCCAGGCAGGACCATAGAAATTATTAATGAACTTTTTTTGTAAATTTATGTAGCAAAATCTATTTTTAAACCATTTATTTTATGGTTTTAGCAACTTTTTGCAAACGTTGGATATTTTGTTTACATAGTGCTTTTCTGAACTTTTTTCTAATGATGTTATCATTTTGATATTGGGATAGCACTTGATGACAGCACTTTTACCACATGTTAAAGTGTTTTGCGATCGGTGGTCCGTTTGTCTTTTTTTGCCTGGGTTACCGGTAATTTTTGTACTTTATAATTTCATCATTATTAATTGAAAACACATTTTAAATTTGAACAAAATAAAATTTATTTAATGAATATTTCTTTAAGAACAATATACTTACAGTTGCGTGCAATAAAATATCAGTACATTATATTCAGTATTAAGTACTGCTATTTTATTGCACGCAACTGTATATAATATAATAATATATAAGTTCTTAACTACAATTACAATTAAGTTAACAGGACAGTGCAAATCGTCATTTATCTTAAGAATTTTTTTTTTTTAAATTGTGATTTATTTTTTAACTACGCTTTAGGTTATTTTTATTAAAAAGCATTGACCGAAACGAATATTATCGATACTAATAGATATAGAATAGCTTTTAAATCATTCAATACAGTTAATAAATTATATAATAGGACAAATGATAGAATACAGAAATTAGACATGGCAAATATAGTGTATAAAATACCATGTAGTGGAAATAATGTAGAGAATTGTGATAAAGTATATATAGAGCAATTCCATATGAAAACGATCAAAATTGGCAAATTTTTGGACGACCCCTCTCCGATTTTAAAATAAATAGTCTCAATCGATTGCCCAGCAAAAAATAATGTACCTACATATTTTTTTTTTTTATAGTGACTGGTTTAGTGGTGGTGTGCACCACTGTCATGTGACAAAATTGAAGAATTCTTCATAAGGGACCTCATTGAAAGTTGTTTTAAAAAAAACTACTACAGCGATCGCAACGAGTGATAGCTCGTTAGAAAGGTATTGAATCAGGCTTTAATTGAAAAATAAAATTTTCTTATTTTTTCTCAGAAATTTACCTTTTTTCCCATGAAAATTAAATTTTCCCATGAAAATTAAATTTTCCGATTTTCCACAGAAGCTCCTAAATTTTCCGGCTAATTTTATTTTTTTTGGATTCTTCATAATTTTTGCTTTAAGAATCAGCAATAAAAAAATGGGCCCCGACTCCTTGTTTGGACAGGAGAAGAGCATTTAAGAGACCACCTTGTTCTCATTGTTTTTATATTTTTTATAATTGAATTATTTTTAATTATTTAACAAGAAAAATTAGAAAAATTTTATTTTTCAATTAAAGCCTGATTCAATAACTTTCCAAAGAGCTACCACTCGTTGCGATCGCTTTAGTAGTTTTTTTTTAAAACAACTTTCAATGAGGTCCCTTATGAAGAATTCTTCAATTTTGTCACATGTCATATGGAATTGCTCTATAGTGACTGGTTTAGTGGTGGTGTGCACCACTGTCATGTGACAAAATTGAAGTGACTGACAAAATTCAACTTTCAATGAGGTCCCTTATGAAGAATTCTTCAATTTTGTCACATGACAGTGGTGCACACCACCACTAAACCAGTCCCTTATGAAGAATTCTTCAATTTTGTCACATGACAGTGATGCACACCACCACTAAACCAGTCACTAAAACAACTTTCAATGAGGTCCCTTATGAAGAATTCTTCAATTTTGTCACATGTCATATGGAATTGCTCTATAGTGACTGGTTTAGTGGTGGTGTGCACCACTGTCATGTGACAAAATTGAAGTGACTGACAAAATTCAACTTTCAATGAGGTCCCTTATGAAGAATTCTTCAATTTTGTCACATGACAGTGGTGCACACCACCACTAAACCAGTCACTATAAAAAAAAATAAAATATGTAGGTACATTATTTTTTGCTGGGCAATCGATTGAGACTATTTATTTTAAAATCGGAGAGGGGTCGTCCAAAAGGTGATCGCTTTCATATGGAATTGCTCTATAGTAGAGTTGTCAATTATTCGCCTTTCAGCTTTGTTCGAATAATTCAAATAATTGTTTTCGCTCGTTCGATCAAACGATTAAATTTTAAAAATTATTCGATTAATCGATGAGAATAACGAATAAAAAAAATATTTTTATTAACAAAAAAATAAACAATTCATACAAAAAAACTTAAAAATAAAAAAGTTAATATTTTAATTAACAAGAAAGTCTTAACTAACAAAAAAAAAAAACTTTAAAATAAAATAGCTAGGTTGGTTTTTATTGAATTAGATTTTGAAAACACTCTTTCGCTAATTGTTTTGGTAGGTGATATAGTAAGATGAGCATTAAATAGTTTATCTAATTTTTCTGTTCTTTTTTTTAGATTTTTCCAAATATACCATATCGTCTGATATATGGCTGAAGTCTTTTTTATTTTCTGTATTTTTAATACTCTGAATTGAATTATTTGATTATTATTTTCATTACTAATAACTTCTTCTATTTCAATACTTTTATCTGAATTATTGTGATTACTTTCAATATAAAATAATCTGGAGTACAATTCATTAGCATATTCTTTAGTTTCACTTTTTTGGGAATATTTTAGGAAACTTTAATTGCTCGGAAAATTTTCAGAATTCAGAAATATTATTAACGTATTTAAAATTTTTATACTTCTCTCATTTATTCTTATTTTAATACGTGTTAGTAAGTCTGTTGAAAAAGAATTATTAATTTTTTCTAAACTATTTATTAAAAACTGGATTACTCCCTCTAATTATATTATGGATGTGCTAGCAACATCAAGTGGTTGTAAAATTTTATAAAGGTTTGATAAAACAGTTACTTCAAAGTCCGTAAATGGTGTTAAGCCAAAATCAATTAGTGCATGATTAACACATTTATGAATTATAATGAAGTTTTCCAGCATCTTCGATAATGATGACCATCTGTGTTTCACGTCATGAATAAGGCGAACTTCATTTCCTTCTTGTTGACAAACATATGTCTGCAGTTTTTGTTGTTTTTCGGTGGATTTGTTAAAAATGTTGACGTATTTCCGTAGTTTACTTATAACATTTTGTATATTAATTTTTTATTGAAATCCATTATCAACGTCATATTCATTACTAAGTTCATCATAATCATCGCTTTCGTCATCCTTCTTTAAAAATTTATGAGAATAAATCAAATTAAAAGCTCTCATTTAATTTATTTTGTAATAAAAAAAAATGTTCGATTAATTGACGTTAATTAATCGATTTATTCGTTATTCGAAAATCGTCATTTTTAAATTATTCGAACAGGAGTTTGGTTTTGCTTAATCGACTGACAACTCTAATATATAGGTACAACAAAAAATAAATTGAGAACTAGATTAGCTGGACATAGATCAGATCAGTAATATAGGAATATTAATTCACAAAAAACAGCATTATCTTCTCATTGTTCAAGATATAATCACTATCCAGACTTTGAAAATGTTTCAATTTTAAATACAGAACATAATTACAAATGTCGTTATTTATTAGAAATGTTACAGATAATTAATAATAATACAGATAAAACAAATAGAATTAATTTTAAGATAGATATTGAAAATTTAGCTCAAAATTATAAATATTTATTACAAAAGAAATAACACATACTACATTAATTTATAACAAATATTACATCAATAGATTTTTAAGTGTTAATTATTTATATTTTTTGTTTTAGAAATATTTGTCAAGTATTTTAAATATGTTTTCAAACTTTCAAAATTTTTTTCAAATTTTAAAATTTTTTGAAAATTTATTAATTTATTTATTTTCCTGAAGATGCTACACAAAGGAGTAGCGAAATATTATAAATAAAAAAACGTTTATATAAAAAAACAAACCTTAACTCAAATAATTAGAAAATTTAAAAATAAGAAATAAGGTTAAATAAATGATGCTACGCATCATAGCCTGATGTATGGAGCTGGGTTTAAAACTCAAGTAACACACGAAATAAAATTTATAATAAAATATAGAGCAATTTAACAATATAAAAGACTTTGTTCAATTAACACATAAAATAAAATAATTAAGTTTTTATTGAAAAATGTAACGTGTCTATTACATTTTTCAATAAAAATGTTTTCTTATTCATCTTCTGTAAAATAAGCTCAAGAAAAATATATCGCCTAGTTCAAAAGTGGCTTAACTCAAACTTTTAATTTTTTATATTTATATGCTTAAGCTATGCACAATACACTTGTTTATCTATAAAAAAAATATCAGTGTATTTTGTTGTTGTTAACTGTTGCTAAACAACAGTTATGTTTTTCTTTATGTTTCAATTGGTATAAAGTTGCAAATATTTGTTTTCGATTTCTGAAAAATTAAAACTTTTGAGTTGAGTCACTTTTGAACTAGGTGTGCGATATGTAATTTATTAAAAAAATTCAGTAAAATATAAAATTTTATGAAATTTTGAAAAGTGTATTTTGAAAAGTGTCAAAATAAGGCTCATTTGAATTTTTAATGACCATTCATTTTAAAAAGATTAACTCGGGTAATCAATTAACAACAGGCTTTTTCTGTGGTTGGCTTATATCAGACATTGGTGGCGTCAATCACATTTCACAATCATTCACTTGTGAAATTTTGCAATATCTTTAATAATTCCAGACCTACGCTCACACTTGTGGGCTTAAACGTTTCCTTAGAAAATTTTTAAAAATTTTAATACCAAACATGGGGATTAGTAACAATATCTGAGGATTTAATTACAGGGAAATTACTCAATTACACCCAATTACATGTAATTATACGTAAAAAAGGAATTGGCCTGCAATTAAATGCGAAGCGCTTACGCTAACAAGTATGATCGTAGGTCTGAAATTATTAATTTTATGACAAATTTCATAAGTGAATGATTGTGAAATGTTATTGAGGCCGCCCATGTCTGGTTGATACATATAAAGCTGATCAAACCATGAACTCTTGTGGATGGTGGATTAGAATTAGGCTGATTAGACGCTTAGGTCGCAAGTGCGGCACTCTCTCTTTATCCCTCTCTCTATCTTTATCCGTTGGTAGCGTGCTGGCTTATCAGTGCGGGGGTCGTGGGTTCGATTCCCACCAGACCCACTGGTCTGTTTTCGCTGCAACGCGCCGAAGGCCATAGTAGCTAGTGCTCGATTAGGGTAATAGCATATTATTTGTAATTATATGATTATTAATTAATAAAATAAAAAAATAAAAAATTTTTTAATTATTAAATTTTGGCACTTTATTTATATTATTAGGCCTGTTTTTTAGGCATCGGATTTATTTTTAGATTTATTTTGTTTCATTTAAAGTAGTATTTATTTTATCTTCTAACATTTTATAAATATAAATATTCGGGCTAGAGATCTGTTTGTTTAGCAAAAAAGGTCATGACTTGTTTTTAAATATAAATTTTTTATATTTTTATTTAAATCTAACACCAATTAAATTTTATAAAAATGTAAAAAAAAATTCTTAAAATACACAGAACACAGAAACTAAATTAAGCTAAACCCATAATGATTCTATAAAAAAAAAAATCCGGACTGGATTAAGTTTCATTTAATTCTAGGATTTGCATTTTTGCTAAATTGTATTTCACATCATATTAGCCAATAACGGTTAGCTTTCGATAAAAAAACAATGTTTTTTTTTTAATTTTTAACGAAATAATATAAATTTAATAATATATCCGACGATTTCATGAGAATGATAAATAAATAGGTCTTGCTGACATATTAAACTATTGTCAAAAAATCGTCATTTTGGAAGCAAAAATCGTCCAATAGCCATTTAGTTATTTTGGGTATTAACTATCGTCAAAATGACGATAAATTGTCAAACCTGGCAACACTGCATGCAATTGCTACTAAACATACATACACGCCATTTATAAAAACCTACATACATACAGGGTGGCTGATGAGTATTGCTACATTAAGAAAATCAAATAACGTTTTTTTCAATACATTGTAGTGTATTTGACAAGCCAACGTTGTCATACCTTTTGCATGACAAGCCAACGTTGTCATACATTTTGTATGACACTTGAAACCTTAATTGTGATTGGCTAAAAACCATACTTTTTTGGTTGTCTACATTCAAATACCTTTTCCGTGGGAATATAATGATTGCAGCTATTTTTAAGTAGCTTTAAGTTATTTTAATAAATAAAGAGTCAGTTGCTGATAAGATCTAAAAGCGAACAAGCAGTGTTTTATTAACATTACATGGCGATCCTGCCATTCCGGTTTGAAATAAAAAAAAAAACGAAAAATAAACATTTAACATACAAAATTAATATATAGTTGTAAAAATATACCAAGTATATTCAAAAATATAATGAAAAAAATACCTATTCTGAACCAATAAAGGAAATATTAAGAAATTTAAAATGTATTAAAAAAAAAAAAAAAAGTTACAAAACAATACAAAAAAAAATTTTTTCAACAACAAGAATTGAAAAAAATAACTTTTATACCGAATAAATGAGTGACAAAATGTTCAATTTCAATAACTAACGTTGAAATTTAAATGAGTAACAACAACAATAAAAAAAAACCCCCGAAAATAAAAGACATTATAAATGACGGTGGAATAAATATGAACAACATAAAAACACAACATTTTTCCAAATGATGCCGCAGTAGTTGTGTACATATTTAAATTGCTATATGTGTTTTAAGAAGAAGAAGATAACAAGAAGAAGCAATGTGGCCAAAACATTGCCGGAGCGCCACGCCGAGGTATCCAAGGATGGTTTAACCTACACACCATCAGGGATGAAACAAGACAACCATTATATTACAACATCAACAACAGATTTCAACAAGGTAACATTGTTTAAGCTATAACGACGACGTTACAATTCAGTCTTTAAATGTTAAATTTATATATATAATATTAATAACTAATATGAATCTATATATATGAAACTTTAAAAAAAAAAAAAATCAATTTTATAAACGTATTTATATACTGTATAAAAAGAAGAAGAAGATGAAACTCTAAAACCAAGCAAAATTTTTTTTTATATATATAAAAATTAAAATTAAATTTAAAATGTGGAATCACGATTCCAAAATCACTTTATCTTACTAACAATTTTTTATTTTAATATATATAAACATTAAATTTAAAATCTGGAATCACGATTCTAAAATCACTAACCCCAATGCAAATGTCATTAATGAGGTTAAAGTAGCAGTTCAATTTCCTGCAATTTACTACATAATAATCATCTCCATTTTGGCATTGCAATTGCTCACGACCATGTACCAATTACATAAAAGGTCGTTGCGCAAAAATTATATCAGAACCGCGTCCTTAGGAAACGGTCTTGATAAAGTCTAATTTTTTTTTTAATATATAAATATTTCAAGTTATAGTAACAATATACAAATGTTACTTTTGAAAATATAAATTTTATTGCGTGTCCCAATCGTGCTTAAACTTTACATTTTGAGATAATGAGACAGTTGCCCTGTCCACTTAAATTGATCATGCCATTCTATGGATTGGATAGACATAATCGCCAAGGCAAGAAAACTTAAGGAATATTTCGATAGGTCCTATAAGTGCTTAAATGTCGAAAGACCTACAAAGCACGAAACAATAGATAAACATCTTAGGATTTTATTTGAACACCTTGAGGAAATTGGTAGACTATTCGATTTCCATTATCCCAACCTCACGCCCCATCACCAACTAGCGGCAGAAGCTTTCTTCGCTGACGTTAGAGAAAAACTTGCAAAACTATTGGCAAAGAGAAATTTAGAGGCTAAAATACCCCTAACATTCCATGAGAGGTTAACATACAATATTAACCCCATGAATATTCAGCCTGGTACAAGTTCTGAGGTAAAGGATAATAGATCTGAAAATAATAAATCTAGCCCAGATACGGAGAGACAAAATAGTGACAACGTCATAATGCCTCAAATAGTAGTGGAATTTTTAAATCTTGCCTCGAAGATCATACCAGACTTCGATGGTAAACCAGAAAATTTAAGAAGCTTTCTAGATTCACTTGCCCTCTTGGACTCCGTAAAGGACGTCCATGAAATAGTGGCAATAAATATAATAAAGACGAAACTAAAGGGCACAGCGCGAAATTTAATTTCAAATGAAATAACAATTAGCGACGTTATAGCCACATTGACCAACACAGTCAAGGGCGAGTCGGTTGAGGTCATCTCGGCCAAACTTTTAAACGTACGTCAGGGTGGCAAGAATGCCAACACCTACGTATCAGAAATAGATGCGTTGACCAAGTCATTGGAGAGCGCCTACATTACAGATGGCCTCCCACAACAACTAGCCCAGAGGTATTCGACCCAAGCGGCAGTAAAGGCCATAACCAGGAATGCGACAAACGAAAGGGTTAAATTGGTCATGGAATCAGGCACCTTTTCTAATATGAACGAGGTAACAGCAAAGTTCGTCAATAGCTGTACAGAGGCTTACGGACAATAAAACTCTGTCCTCTTCACTAATAAAAACGGACAAGGAAGCCGTGGACGCAATAATTGGCAACGTCGTCCAAATCGCGGCAATTCCAATAATTATCGTGGGAATGGCCGTGGTAATTATAATAATAACCAAAATAATAATGCAAACTCAAATCGTGGCCGGAACCGTCAGAATAATAACGGAAACCGTAACAATGTACGCCACATTACCGAAAATGCTTCGGGAAACGAATTAGTACCCCTGAATTAAACCACAAGATATACAACATAAATTTAAATCTATATAGCTATCTTCCCTGTAGAACATCTCTAAATGATACAGTATCAACATTAAAAATTGGACAAATCATTAACGGACAAATAGATGAGACTACAACAACCCAATTAAGTGGTGTTGGCCAAGGATTAACAACTACCCTTGGTAATATTCATACTGATTTAAAATTTGAAGAACTCCTTATACCGCATTCATTTCATGTGGTTGAGGATGATTTTCCGATTCCCGCTGATGGAATCATTGGTATGGATTTTTTGCGTAAATATAAGTGCCTTCTGGATTACCAGGATGACCAAGATTGGTTGGTCCTGAGATCTAATGAACTTCCACAGCACATCGCAATAGCAATGCGTAGCGCTCCACAGATAAACTCAATTTCATTACCTGCAAGATCAGAGGTAATCCGTCACGTTAACATTCAAACTGACGAGGAAAATGCGTTAATTCCAAATCAGATACTTCAAAATGGAATATTCATTGCAAGCACTATTGTCTCAAAATCAAGACCACTGGTCAAGATAGTCAACACAACAAATAAAAATGTTGTTATTTCGAATTTTAAAATTCAAACAGAAAGTCTTAACGACTATAAAATTGTCCATCAAACTAGAGACCCTCGCAAAGATCAGGAAAAATTAAATAGATTATCGAAAAATTTTCCAGAATTTGCAAAGGCCAATCTGAGGAACTTATGTTCTGAATATGTTGACATTTTTGGATTAGAATCTGAAAAAATGACAACCAATAACTTCTACAAACAGAAGCTCAGATTAAAAGATAATGAACCAGTTTACATGAAATCATACAGAATACCACACTCTCACAAAGCAGAGGTGCGTACACAAGTTGATAAGCTTATAGAGGATGACATTGTAGAACCCTCCATATCAGAATACAACAGCCCAATTTTATTAGTACCGAAAAAATCTTTACCTGGTACAGATCAAAGAGGAGAGTAATAAAACCACTCTAACTAATTTTAGTGATACAAAATTATCAGACAATTTAGATGAAACACAAGCATGTAATTTTTTCATAACTAAAAATAATTTATCATACATTTTTTCTAGTTTAAGAAATAAGCTATCATCAGGAGTTGATAATATACCAAATATATTACTTAAACAACTTCCTCAAATAATGATAGACGATTATTTTAAATTATTCAATAATATGCTCAATAATTCATATTTTCCAAATAATTGGAAAACAGCTAAGGTTGTGGTACTACCAAAAAAAGACAAAGAGCCGAATAATCCTAAAAATCTTCGACCTATAAGCTTATTACCTAATATCAGCAAAATTTTCGAAGTGTGCATCAATAGTAATATTAACAAATTCTGTAATGATAAAAACATAAGTAGTGAAAAACAGTTCGGGTTTAAATTCAAACATTCGACCGTAAACGCTATACATAAGCTTACTTCCGATATTAATTGGAACTGGCTTAAAAACAGTTGTACAGGCGCGTGCCTCATCGATATGGAAAAGGCCTTTGACAGTGTGTGGATTCCAGGCCTAATATTTAAATTGCTTCAATATAAATTCCCAATACATCAAATTATTTTAATATACAATATGATAAGCAATAAAGACTTCATGGTTTATTATCAAAACTCGAAAAGCTCAAAATCTTTTAAGATTGTTAATGGATTACAACAAGGAACCGTAAATTCTCCTGTTCTTTTTATTTATACATTTTAGATCTGGTATTTCCAACCAAATTGATCAAAAAAAATCTTGTCACAAGGATACCATAGCAACGATCATATTAAAAACCAAAAAATTAACATTTCAACCGACAAATTGGCTATGAAAAATAAAATCTAATAGTTCCAATCAAACTTGAATTTTATATCATTCATATTATTTTATTAAGAATTTATTACCGACTGTTGGTCAAATAGTGTTAAAATGTTCGGTTGTAACAAAAAATTTGTAAATTTATTTTATTTTTAAACAATTTCGACACTCTCAACTATAAGTAGTTTGTTTCAAATGATAAATGAACAAAGTAGCATAGCAATTGTCAAAAATAAATATAAAAAATTTAAACGTTGAAAAAATTCAAAAATTTTACAAAAAATGTATGTCCATACAAAATTAAAAAAATAAAATTGTAAAAAAAAAACAAACAATTAAATTCTAAATATAAAAAATATTGTGGGCACTTCAAGAAAAATTCAATGTTACTTATGAAGGCGACAATTGAAACGAGTTTTGGCAGGACTTCCGGAAAAATAGACATGCCAATTCCATTTGGCCACAGAATTTCCACAAAGGTAGTTTTTATAAAATAAATACTATTCGAAGATGCATTAACTATTCTGAAACTTTTAAACAGGTCATCCAACGCACTTTCATGAATCCATACATTTTTATCTGCGGAAGTTTTTGTGGATCCCAACTCCCAAAGCACAAATAACCAATGATGGTTCCCGTTTCAGTTTGAAATAACAGTATTGGTTTATCATGTCGAGACTTAACACGATATGAAAGTTTTAAGACCACAACATAAAGGCTAATTTCCCCCAAATTTTAACGTATTTAGTCTGCTATGTTTCCGGTTCGAGTTCAAGGTATATGATCAACACCGTTATAAATTTCTGTTTTGCTATCGTAAAGGTTTTATAACGGTGTAGGGAATATGTATAGGGTTAGAGCTGCAAAACTAGAAAACTTAACACGGTAAAATATTTGAACAAATACACCTATAGTATCCTTGTTTTAAAATGTTCATATTGGTTTCAGTTTTGACATGATAAACCAATACTGCTATTCTAAAACTGAAGACATCCATCAGAATAAAAATAATTTTTTTATAAAATAATAAGTTTCTTATGTACAAAATGCATTTAAATTTAACGATTTTCCAGGAAAGTTGCCTAAAGCTATTTTAATGAAAAATGTCAAAGAATTTGATTCATATCCCAAAAACGAGTCTGAAGATTTTTCTTCAAAAAACAAAACTATTATTTACAATCCGATTCTGCAAAATTTTAATTTATAAAAAAAGTTGTTTTCCAGAAAATATTGCGAATTTAATGCATTTTTACTTATAAAAATTGCTCAAATTGTAAACCGGCGTTCGGTTAAAAACCTCTTTTTTATAGGGTCAATACATCAAAACCTCAGATTCTTTATACGAAAATTAAAGTTTCGCAAATTTTTCAAAAAAAAATCATAAGAATATGATGGATATCTATAGCAAAATGCTCTTATTTTATGAGAAATTTTGCTAATTGCGTTAAATCATTTGTTTACACAATTTCTGTATCATTCTTAATACAAAAAAGATTAAAAATATTTTAAAAAATTACTTGGAAACAGTGTATTATTTAAAATAATTCGATAAGCCCCACCAAATAAATTCAATTGAATCAACTAATCCATTTTCAAATTCGTTTTGGACAATAAAATGATTCGATTATTCAAAACGAAAGTTGGGTACAACAATCGAATTGCAAATCTAATTTGGAGATAGTTCATGTAACTACAAAAATTCGGTTGGCAAAAAATTCGGTTGAAGCAACGAAACTGTTTTCTGTGTGTGGTGATATATATTTATTTATTGTAAATAAGATTAAAAAAAAAATTATAACCAATTTGTAAAAACCAAATTATTATTATATAAATAATACTTGAGAGCTCGATTATATATATAAAAATTGTTATTGTTAACTAGTGTTTATAATAGTTTAAGTGTAAATGATGTAAATAAATAAACAATTAAAAAAAAAAAAAAAAAAAAAAAAAAGAGGTGGAGATTGGTCGTTGACTACAGAGGAATTAATAAGAAACTCGTAGCAGACAAATTTCCACTCCCTAGAATAGACGATATTCTAGATCAATTGGGCAGAGCCAAATTCTTTTCTTGCCTTGACTTAATGTCAGGTTTCCATCAAATTGAATTAGAAGAAGGCTCTAGGGACGTAACATCTTTCTCAACGGATAAGGGTTCGTTTTGTTTCAAACGATTACCCTACGGTATAAAAATTGCTCCAAACTCGTTTCAGCGAATGATGTCGCTAGCTTTTTCAGGATTATCATCCGAACAAGCATTTCTTTATATGGATGATTTAGTAGTAATTGGTTGCTCTGAACAACACATGTTGGAAAATTTAAGGAATGTTTTTGAAACTTGTCGAAAATATAACTTAAAATTACATCCAGACAAATGTTCTTTTTTCTGTAACGAGGTCACATTTTTGGGACATAAGTGTACGGATAAGGGCATATTGCCTGATGATGGAAAATTTTCAGTAATTTTAAATTACCCTACACCAAGGAACGGCGATGAAGCTAAACGCTTCGTAGCTTTCTGCAACTATTATCGAAGATTTATTCCTAATTTTGCCGAACATTCAAGGCACATAACAAGGTTATGTAGGAAAAATATACCATTCGATTGGAGTACTGAATGTGAAAAAGCCTTCAACTACCTTAAAAACCAATTATTAAACCCAACAATTTTGCAGTATCCTGACTTTGAAAAAGAATTCTGCATAACAACAGATGCAAGCAAATTTGCTTGCGGTGCAGTTTTAAGTCAGCAATACTTTGATAAGCAGCTACCTGTGGCTTATACTTCACGGTCCTTCACAAAGGGCGAAAGTAATAAGTCTACAATTGAACAGGAATTAGCAGCTATACATTGGGCAATTAAATACTTCAGACCATATATTTATGGTCGTAAATTTTTGATCCGAAGTGATCACCGTACCTTAACGTATCTATTTTCCATGAAAAATCCATCGTCGAAACTTACGAGGATGAGATTAGATCTGGAGGAGTATGATTTTACGGTGGAGTATATCAGGGGAAAGGAAAATCATGCTGCAGATGCTTTGTCTCGATTAGAATTCGAAGACATTAGAAATGCAGACAATAATAAAATACTGAAGGTAACTACAAGACTTCAGTCTTCCAAAAATTTGGAAAAAGTGACCAGTACGAACCCAAACACAGAATCGGTGGATATCCGGATATATGAGGCAATAAACGCCCATGAGTACAATAAAAATGCAAGATTGCATTTTACTAAAGATAGGCTGGTTATCCAAAAAGGGAAAACCAAGCTTTTCCAATTTGAGTCACGAGATTTTATTACTAATGGAAAGGTAGATTTAGGTCACCTTTTTCCAAGGCTTGAAAAAGTAGCCAGTAATTTGAAAATCACGACTCTTCGCATGTCTTTGGACAGTGCGTTGTTGGCCAACGTAAAACTAGACCACTTCAAGAAAGTAGGAAATGAAAAGCTTCGAAGATTAAAAATCGTACTCACACCACCAATTACAAAAATCGTAACGAATTCTGAAAAATTAAGAATTATAGAGTTGTACCATAACAACCCATTGTTTGCAGGTCACCCTGGCATTACAAGAATGCTCAGGAAGATAAGATTGAAATACCACTGGAAGAACATGACGAGGGACATTACCCGTTATGTGAAATCTTGTGCAGAGTGCCAAAAGAACAAGTCATTACCGAAAACAAGAGAACCGATGATCGAAACGCAAACGCCAACGCGTGCATTTGATACCAGCATTATCTATACAATTGGTCCTTTTATGAGATCCAATAAAGGTAATGAATACGCTATAATAATAATATGTGACTTGACCAAATACTTAGTCACAGTACCAATTCCTGACAAATCGGCTCGAACAGTCGCCAAAGCGATTTTCGACGGTTTTGTTTTGATTTACGGTCCTATGCGAAAAATGATTTCTGATATGGGAACCGAATACAAAAATCAAACCATAAAGGAATTATGTCAATTGTTGAATATCGACTATATCACTTCAACTGCCTATCATCATCCAACCCTAGGTACCATAAAAAGATCCCATAGAACATTCAATGAGTACATACGCTCATACATATCGTCTGATTGAACAGACTGGGATGAATGGTTACATTACTTCACGTATTGTTTTAATACAACACCTTCAACAGTACATAATTATTGTCCATATGAACTAGTCTTTGGTAAAATACCACCATCCATAGACGCCTTAAAGTCGGATAATACTAGTCCACTTTATAACGTTGATTCATATGAGAAAGAAGTGAAGTACAGGCTACAAACAGCATGGAAAAGAGCCTCAGTGATGCTTGATAACACCAAATTGACTAATAAGGGCCGATATGATAGAACAACTATGCCAATAAGCGTAAATATTGGAGATCTAGTTCTTTTAGAGGACAATGCCGGTCATAAATTAGAACCACTCTTTAAGGGTCCCTTCGAGATCAAAGAAGTGGATGACCATGGCAATTGTTTATTAGCAATCGACGATACAAGGATTATGAAAGTCCATAAAAATCGTCTTAGAAAATTTCAATCGTAAATTTTGTAAATTATTTAATTAAATTTTATTATATTTTTATACATTATTTAAAAAAAAATTCTAGAATAAAAATTTTTTTAATAAAACTACAACTTATACTTAAAATTTTAAACGTTTTAAAATTAAAAATAATAATTAAATTATAATTTTTACATTAAAATTAAAAAAATAAAATTTTAAATAGATAACAAATAATTAACAAATAAATAAAATAAAAGAAAAATATTTAATTTTTTTTTAAAAAATAAATTGTAAAATAAATAAAAATAAAATTAATTGTAAAAAAAAAAAAAAAAAAAAAATCGATCAATTAATTACCATTGATCAATTTTTTTTTCCCCTAAAAAGGGTAGGTGTAGTGTATTTGACAAGCCAACGTTGTCATACCTTTTGTATGACAAGCTAACGTTGTCATACATTTTGTATGACACTTGAAACCTTAATTGTGATTGGCTAAAAACCATACTTTTTTGGTTGTCTACATTCAAATACCTTTTCCGTGGGAATATGATGATTGCAGCTATTTTTAAGTAGCTTTAAGTTATTTTAATAAATAAAGAGTCAGTTGCTGATAAGATCTAAAAGCGAACAAGCAGTGTTTTATTAACATTACAACATATAAATATTTTTTTATTTTTTGAAAGCAATACATTTTTATTAACTATTTTTAATGACTTTTAAAAAACAATTAAATTAAAATGACTAATTTACTTAAAATGCCTAATCCGATGACGTCATATGCAAGCGAAGTTCCGTGCAAATTACAAATAAAGTACCAAGCTAAAGGGCAAGTCTACTGCTTTCAATTTGATTTGTTAAAGGAGAGCAGAACTGTCCGTATTGACTGTCTGGTGATACATATTTGAGCAAAAATATTTCTTGTCAATACTCTAGAATTGACTTGTATTGCAACAACTATAGCAACAATTGTTTGAATTGGTTGAATCAAAAAATATTTTATATTAATATATTAATTAAAACTCGAGTTTAGTTTTTTCTAAGCACAAAACACTTGTTGTTTATTACGAATCTTGCTCTGCTCGATTATAGCTTATTGTTGTAACTTTGATTCCCGATATTGTGTTATATATTTACCCAAAATCGATACAAATACTTCAACCACAAAAACTCCTAAACTACATAACAGAGAAACATAAAATCCAATGAAAATTATTCTTAAATCTAAAAGAGTAATAGGTTTGACCTCATGTGGTTTAGATAAGTCCGCAAACGACATACGACCCAAAGAAACTAATTCATAAAATCCCAAATCAAGCCAATAATAAAATAGACCCGAAGCGTAGACATTTAACGTAGCGGTTTGTAAAGGTTCACGAAATACAGAATGTAAAGGTAAAACTAGACTAAAATGCAAATAACCTGAAAAACAAATATCACCAGAGTAACGAAATAAGGGACGTGAGAAACGTTTCTGTTGGGTCGCCAAATTATGCCACAAAAATGAAGACACGAAATAGGCATAAGAAGTATTAAGATGTGCGCGCTGTTCCAAGAAATGACTAGTTGAAACAACCTCAAATAGATTATGATATTGAGAAAAATTGGTATATTTGTCAAGAATTAATGCCTCGTGGCTTATTAGTAATTTAAAACTAGATTTATCCAAATCATCAAAACTGTTAATAGAAGGTTGCTTAGGAGGACTGGTCATATAGGAACCTAAAAAAACCCCATACAATGTAACGACCACTAGACCCGTAAGAAATAGCAAAAAGAAAACATACGCTACAAAATAATCTAATGTACGACTATTAAAGGCAAAACCTTGACCCAAAACTGCTCTAAATGCTTTATCATTGAGCAGTAAATCGACCCAATGAAATCGATAAAAAGGACCCGAAACTCTTTTTAACCCTACAAGTAATAAAAAGGTAAAACATAGACAAAGTAAAATTAGAATTGTGACAAAAGTTGGATTCATAACAGCCAAATAAATTTCAGCTTGAGACAGTTCAGGCTCTACTGGCAACATAACACATACACTGGCAATAATATGGGGATACGAATATTCGGACCAATCTGCACCATCTATTGGACCTGTTAAAGATGTGGGTATATCTATAGTATGATTACGTGTAAAATTTAAAATATGTTCGTAAAAGATAGGTTCACCTTCTTTAACTTTAAAAGCAAATGTCAAGGAAGCATTGATGCTTTTAGCAAAATATTTAACAAAATGTGCCACATAACCAGACATTTGTTGTTGACCATTTTTATCATTATAAACTATAGATCTTGGTTCAACTTGATCAGGTATGGTTCGTAAATTATAACCTTTAACATCACGCAATTGATTGGGAAATAACTGATTTTCACTCATAATCCATTTTTGTTTTGTCATTTGAAATTTGGGAAATTTTAAATATGAATAATATACCAAATCATTATGAGGAAATTCATAAGATATGATTATAACATTTAAAATTTGTTCCATATCACAATATTTCAATGTATCGGCCACAATTTTTAAATTTTCTTGTTTAAGGTTGCCAGAAAAATCTAAACGAAATATAACACGATTTTTACGCAAATACCAAAGATTTTTGCTAAGAGCATATAATAATTGATTTTGTATATACTTCGTATTGACCTGCCGCTGGTATGATGATGCGTATGGTAGTAAGTCCAATGGTGGTACACAAACTACTGTTAAAAACTCACTGTGGAATTTGTTATGGAGGATATATTCCTGTTGCTGGGATTGTAATAATAATACGGGTATTTGAACACTCTCACGTTGCTGCAGCGGCTGCTTTTCATATTCCATATAATATTTAAGATTTACGCAATAGTCTCTTTGATTTTTGTTTTTATTTGACCAATTTGTCAATATAACAATTGTTGTAATATGTTGCTCTTGACTTATGTTTTTCAAAAATTGTACAAATGCTTCATCCTCAATTTTATTGTTGTTATTGTAAGTGGTTGTTGGCGATTTCAAAAATTGCAAATTTATACTTGTTGCAGTTGCCCCAAACAATTTTGTTGCTACAACAATTACTCCAATTATTAAAAATATTTGAAAATTTAACATGTTGCTCTGTAGATATACGCTCATAGAAATAAACCTGGAAAAGTAAAAGAAGATGCTATTTAAAATTAGTTAAAAATAATTTCGCAGAAATAACTGATCAAATTAATTACACACATAAAAAACGTTTTAAAGTTGCAACTAGATTTGTGAAATATTCGATGTATTTGAAAACCCAGTTTTCGAATTTAATTTCCCATTTTTCAAAATAAACTTCCATTTTTCAAAAATTAGCGAAAATGTTTTAGCTTTTTCAAAAAAAAGGTACCAAAAAAAATTTACTTTTTCTAAAAAAGCAACAACTTTAAAAAAATAACGAAAAAATACATTTTTTCAAAAATAAAATCATAGTTTGAAAAAATTAATTTTTCCAAAAAAATTTATAATTTTTTAAATAAGTCCTTTTTTACAATTTTTTTTTTGTATTTAAAATTTAAAAATAAAATGAAAAAAAACAACAATCAATAAAAAAATTCCCGGTTCACCGAATGTCAAACTTTTCATACTGAATTAACGCTTTAAAGAACAAGTCGAACGAAAATAAAAAATATATAAATTTAAAAAATATAAATAATAATTGCATAGTTTTGTTTTTTTTTTTACAAACAAAAAACTTGAATCTTTCTGTAACAAATATCTCGATTTAACGAACAAACTTGACGTCCTGTTATTCGTTTAACCAGAATTTTACTAAATTTTCTACAATTTCGTTATAATTACTTTCTAATTTTCTACACTTTTTCCCGATAAAGCCTTAAAGCTCTATCGTGTTAAAATTTTATTCTACAAATAGAGGTTAAAATATTTCGTGTATCTTTTTTCGTGTATCTTTTTAATGTATATAAACAATATATCGCCCAGCCTAGACCCCTGGACCTAGGAACTTGAAATTTCCAAAGGATTTTTCAATATTTCCACGGAGAGAGCCAAAAAGTAAAAAAAGTCTTCCGTTTTTGCAAAAAAAGTGACGGCATTTTTAAAAAAAGTAACCGTTAGTTTTTTAACAAATAAAAGTAACGATTTTTTTAAAGTAACGTTTTTTTCAAAAAGTAAATGTTTTTATTTTATACGTAACAACATTTTTCAAAAAATGACGGGTTTAAAAAAGTAACTGTTGTTTAAAAAAAATAGCGGTTTTTAAAAAAATATAATGCATTTTTTTGTTTAAGTAACTGTAATTTTTAAAAAAATAACGGGTATAAAAAAAAATTAACTGGTTTTTAAGACAAAAACAACGGGTTTTTATAAGTAACGGTACTTGTCAAAAAATAACAGGCTTCAAAAAAACTTTTTTTCCCACTATGGAACTCTTTTTTAAAAAAAGTAACGGTATTTTTTATCTGTGTACGAGTAGTGTCAGATACTGACTGACTCAACACTGCCCAGCCTATCACTGGTCCTAGAAACTTTAAACTTGACATATAGGAAGGTGAACTCCACTCAGACGGGATTTTTTGATATTCCATCGGAGATGGCCAAAAAATTGGAAAAGTCCACCTTTTTTCCTGACTGGATCAACATTGTCCAGCCTTGACAACTGTTCCAAATAGCCGAACATTTGGTATACAGTTTCCTCCTGCAAAAGAGAATTCAAAAGTAGAAGTAGAAGTAGAATTACAAAAAAAGTACTTTTTCCACAAAAAAAAATACTTTTCTAAAAACAAGCAAAAAAAAATCAATTTTCCCGGAAAAAATTGCTTTCACCAGAAAAAAGACTTTTCAAAAAAAGAATTTTTTCATACAAAAATAATTTTACCAAAAAAAAGGACTTTTGTCAAAAACATGCTTTTTCAAACACATACGTCTTTTTCCGAAAAAAGTCCTTTTTAAAAAAAAAATAACTTTTCAAAAAAAGGACATTTTTTAAAAAAGTATTATTTAAAAAAGAACTTTTTCCAAAAAGCAAATTTTCCATAAAAAACACATTTTTCCAACAAAAAAAAATGCGTTTTCCAAAAAAAAACTACATACTGTTCTAAAAAGTAATTTTTTAAAATGTTCCAAATCAAAGTTCTTTTCCCAAAAAATACTTTTTCACAACAAATATATCTTTTTAAAAAAAGTACCTATTCCACAAAAATGTTTTTAAAAAACCCAACACTAAACGCAAATGATAAATTTTAAAAAACTACAGGCTTGTAAAAATTTGAAGAATACATAAAAAATACACTTATTGAATTTTCCACTGGAAACATTGCATTGCCGGGATTTAAGATATGAAGTTCTCATCTTAATCAAAATGTTAAGCTAAATCTGAAACAGAAAACATAAGTTTTTTCCAAAATGGGCAGATGAATAAAAATTTGGTTTTCGAAAAATTTTATAAAAACAGGGAAACAAGGGGTTTAAAATTCATCCTACTGTCTGCTCGATTACTTGGTCGTCGAAACATTAAATGTTTTATGTAGTTATAGAAACATGCGCACTGAAAAGGGCCTATTAGGAATTCGGATAGGAAGAGGGTAGAATGTTTTCAGAAATAGCCTGTCTTAAACCATGTTCCTGTTAATTAGAACTTGAATTTAAGTTCTTTCTTGCAATTAGCAGATGAAATGTAAAAAAATCTCAGAAGGGATAATAAGGATAGCTACGTTTAAAACATTATCTTAAAATAATTAAATGTTTGCGATTAGGACGTCGAAAAAGTTTTTTGCATAAATTGATAGCACTTCACCATATAAAATTCTTCTTAGATAATGGCTGCTCCGGACGCGGCACTTACAAGCTAAATTTCAAGTTCCTTACTCCAACGGTTTAAGCTTTGTGATTAATCCCAAATTTTCTTATTTAAAACCAGTGGTTTTAGTGAGTTCCAAAAAATTTGTTATCCGTCCCCTAAAAAGTTTACAAAAACCAAAAAAGCCCAATATTTTTTATAATTTTTACCACGTTATTATTGAAAATTCTTTCCGGTAAATTAGCCTATACCTCAGAGAATACATTATTCTAAAATTTAGATTTCTATACAAAATCCTTTTCATTTTTTGCTCCGTTACGTAAACAATTCCAATAATTCCATATTTGTGGATGTCTACTCCAGAGGAGGAACATTCCGAATTTCAAAGTGACTAAGTGACCCACATTTTTATAATGTTTTGAAATTCCTAAAGGTATATTTTAGGTGCTTTAGCCCATAGATTATTGGCTAATACATTTGAAATTTCAGATTTTAGCAGAAGGGGTTTAAGCAGGACGATAAGGGGAAGACTTTTTATCTTTTCGTGCCATACTAACAATTTCCTTAAATCGTGATTAGATGTATACGGTGGAGAAGGAACCTCAATGACACATTTCAAGTTCCATGCTCCAGCGGTTTAGGCAGCGTAAATAAGCGGCGCCTTTGAATACCATTTTCACTATGTTTTTATTGCATATTTTAGAAGTTAACTTTTCAGTAAATTAGACCGTTACCATAAGTTATGGTAACGGCCAAGCCCACTAGGTTGTTATCATAGATAACACGTTGTTTTGCTTTAAAGTATCAAATGTAATTTGCTAGTCTGTAAGGATTTTTGTATCCATAGACGAAATAAATAAATAAATAAATGTTTGGATGCCATCTCTACTACATTGTGTTTCATTTTCCTTAAAAGATTAAATTCTTATCCAAAATCAATTACATTTTAAACTTGAAGGCAAAACAATGTCGTCCCCACGCTATTATTACTAAAATTACATCTTAATCCGCTATGGTTCGGACCATAGTGTGTACGTATCATGGGGTATTTTGCAAATGGGATACCACCTTATTATAAAACGGCATTTCCAATAACTCAAGCCGATCTACGCATCTTTATTGGGCATCGATAGAATGTGGATTTATCACAATTTCATTAAGTATCAAAGGTTTACTAATCATGAATAAAAATGTTTTTATACAAACAAAAACTAATTCAAATTCTTAATTATAGATAAATAGAATCCAAACACAAACTACATTGATATGAAGCTCAAAACTCCTGCAGCGAAAGATTACAGGCATGGATCTCAGTTTTCCTACAAAATAATTTGTAATAATAGTATATTTCAGAACCAAAAAATGTAAAAATGTCCCTTTAAAAATTTGATCATTATTTAAATTTGAAATATTCCACTTAGAATCAAAACCAAATGTATTGCCACTTTAGACAACATTCACTTACAAATGTTCACAAAAAAATACGTGTTGATGCTTTTTCTTAAAACTTCTTTTCAGGTTACAAAACTGTTAGTTTTTGTATTTTTATTTTACTTTTTTCACTTAATTTCTTAATTTTTTTGTTTGTTTGATATTGTAATAAAATCTTTTTGTAACAAACTCATTTATTAGCAACACTTTTATTTCGTGCGTTACATTTCAAGGTTTATAATAAATCAATCAATATTTCCTCTAATACTCCATTTGATTAACAATTTAATAAAGTAATTTAATTTAAATTAATTTATTCTATTGGGATGGAATTATTTTTAACTTGTAATACATGTTATGCATTAGGGGTTTCAAAATGCATGATATACGATAGATACGAGTAGTTACACCAGAGCAGTAGCCCAAAGGTAGTAGTGGCGTGGCGTGGGGTGGTGTTTGTTTTTGTTAATATTTTGTGTAAGTAAAATTTCGCTTTGATCTAGTATTCCAAAATTATATGGCATTTTTCAAAATTTTGAAAAAAAACAACTTCAGCCAAGTTTTAATAGAAACAACATGCCAGAGGTTTTGTGCAACAACATACGAATATTTTTCTTCTATTACTAGGTAATCACAGGAGGATAAAATCATCTGACGCATTTTATGTAAAGACAGCCCCTGTATTTTGATTTTATGTATATATTTGATTACCAAAACTGTAGATTAAACCCGCTATTTAAAGTTTTTTTTTTTATTTTTCCCAAATTTCGCTTAACCCGTAGATTTTTATCGCTTAACTAGTAATTGACCGCAATGAATGACCATGCAGTAGAAAGAGGCTATTAGGCAGAGGTGTTTCAGCAAGAACACAATTATTTAAATATGGTGGCTGATATGCAAAACCCGCGAATTTTCAAAAATTTTATATGGCAACATACATCTCGCCGTGGTGAACCCGGAGTCCAAATTTTAGTATAAAAACAATTATATGTGCAAAAATCAAAAAGCTCTGCCTATTCTGGTAGCTCTAGCTTTTCGGTTCTGATGAGATATTTCTTATACGGAAGTTCAAAGCTCGTTATAAATTAAAAATAACAAAAATATTTATAGTTGAAAAAGTTTTTCTAACAAAAAACTTACTTACTTTTGTGACAAATACCCAGTCAGAAAAAGACAAGCGGACCACCACTGGCAAGGCACTTTAGCAAGGGGTCCAACTGTTGGCAACAAGTGCATTTCCATTCCCAAAAAGATAAGATCAGTAGACAAAAGGCTCAAAAAGTGTCGGACAAGCACTGGGGAAACATCGTTGGCAAAATGTTGGAGAACCATGAAAATCATTGTCTAAAAATTTGTTTTCCAAAATAAAACTTAAAAATTGATTGACAGCCGATAGCTCTAAGCACTGAGCTAGTGACACACTTAATACTTAATAGACTAAATCGTAAGTAACTGTAGAAATATGTCAGCACTGGCATAAGGCTTGATGGAAACAACTTGCAAATGTTGAAAAAACAAAAAAGTTGGTCTTTTCCAGAAACATAAAAGTAAATTTTATATGAAAAAATATTAAAAAGTATTAAAAAAATCACGAAAATATGTTTGCCTGAAACCGGGCTCGAACTCGGAACATTCCGACCACAAAATTATATAAACAAAGCATTATCGTTTTTATAAAATAAATGCTTTACCAGTAGTTAGCATATTGAGCCGTCGGTTATTTCTGACTGGTCTTTCCTGTACTGGCAAAACGAAAAAAGAGGGAGTAAAGTGACAGTTAGATGTCAGAAAATTTACAAGTTTTTACATTTTTACCAGTAAAAATGTATAACCAGAAAAAAACATACATATTATGGAAAAACTTTGCTTGTATTTATAGCTGTCAAGCTGTAGTAGTGACGAGGAAAATGATACTAAAAAGTACAACTCTAATAAGACATATAACAAAATCAACCATGGAAGATTTTTGTAGCTGTTGTTCATACATAAAACAAAATTGTGAATTAAAACAACTCTTATTTTGCGTTGTCACCGGCTTGTGAAAGTAACTGTATATTAATAAAATATAAGACAAAATTAAATATTAAAATTTAATAAAGATTAAATGTTTATTTCTAAGCTAAATGTGTATAGAATAATAATCTAGTGTGTTCAAATAGCAAACAAATATACAGACAGATAGACATACTAAAGCAAAAGACATAGACACACATTTTATGTAGGCTTTTTTTTTTCTTGTTTCTTATTGCAAACAAAGGGTTGTATATGTTTTTTTTTGTTTGTATAATTCACTAGTTTACAAAATGACATTTTTTTCATGTACATTTGATAAGAGATGGATATGTATTTTCTCCCGCTGAACTCAAAAATCAAGGTTACATTTTTTTTATGGAACAGTTTTTGAGATATTGTAATTTTCGACCTTTTTTCACTTGACAAATGTCTGATTGGGTACCCAAATGTAAGGTATTGAGATGACGAACAAACATGTATAATCGGATCTTTGATTTTTAAAGCGGTTCAAAATATATCGATGAAAATAGGACACATTTTCAAAAAAATTATATTTTACAGTGATTCAGTGCCGATCGTTTAAAAAAAAAAATACGTATGGTTTCTCTTCATCTACGTAAAGATGATACTTTTACGTAAGAACTAGGACCAACCAGAAGAAAATCGACCGAAAAATGACAAAGTTATAAGCAATTGAGTGAATAAATCCAAATCTCATATTTTCCCAATATTTTATTTTTTTCGACAATTTATGAGTTCAATCACCAAACTGCTGCTCAGTATAGGCAAACCCTACGCAACTATTCTCTTAGACCCCTGACATTTTGTTTTGACAGCTTCTAACCCAGACATTTTGTTTTGACAGCGTCTATAAAACGTACTGCCGGTTGTTTGTATATTATAGGAACTCACAAATTTGATTGAAATTATATTTCATTGTGTTCACAAAAAGGGCTAAAAGAAAACGAGAATTTGAGTGCGTAAACAATTTTGTCTGCGAACCAAATAGACGTAGATTCGCCGATTAATTACAACAGAATTATATGCAACATTTTGGAGTATTTTGGAATAGCACCTGCAACTTTTCATGAGCAATGGACACCAAATAATGTTTGTATATCGTACCATATAACTCTTGCCGCGTGGGCTTCTGGTTCATCACAGTAAGATTAAATTTGTATATACAATTGAATTAATAATAAAGTTAATGTTTATTCCAAATTAGACGATACATGAAATTCGGTGTACCGATGATATGGAAAGTGCCGCTCTGCCATTTGGTTGATTGTTTGTTTTGCCTGAGCAACTCCACTGGTTTTGGAAAAAGTGCCAAATGGGTTTATTCGACAGTACGATCTGCTTCGCTTCCAGTTCCACAATGGTACCGTGAAATTACTCCCAAATGAAATAACTCCCAAAAATTTTCCATATAAATTGGCGATAGGACTTATTTCACAATCTTCTGTTAAAAATTATTTCGATATGAACGAACTTAAAAATGAAATAATTCCCAACCAGGTTTTGTTGGGTGTATTTTACTCCTTTTTGGCATTGGGAGTTATTTCACTTTTGTTGGGACTTATTTCATTTTCATTTTTAAATGTGATTTTATCGTTGGGAGTTATTTCATTTTTGTTGGGAGTTATTTCATTTCTATTAAAATTACATTTTGGTAAACTTTATGCATTTGTAACGGTTCTTAAAGTTGTCGTAAAGTAAATAATAGCAATACAATGAGTTATTTTACCAAAAGGAACGCAGTTCTTGCTAGAATTTTGGTAAGTAAAGATCGGTATTAAAGTGATTAAAAATAATGGCAATTCTTAAATTTAAAATGAATGAAAGAGAAGAAATAGTAAAGTGTTATACGTAAAAGTCGAAAATCAAATTTATTTAAAAAATTCGGAAGCTAGAGTTAAAAAATATTATACGTGTCACGGAGAAAACTGCAAGTCGCGAGTGGTTCTGGAAAACGGGCAGTGTCGTAAAGCAACTGATTTTATTGAGCATAATCACAGCGACCAATGGAAGCTGTATTAAGCCCTGAACCAAATAAAAGATCAGTGTTTGGATGTTGCAAGTACTTTGGGCGGAGAATTTCCAGAACGTATGCGTAAGAAAAGTTAATAATCTATCGGGTTTTTTTTGCATTACATTGTTAACAATGTTTTTCTTGTTTGTAATAAAGCAATCAAGAGTCAACTAAAAACATTGATTTCAACAAAGTCAAACGCGGTCTGCAATATTTGTCAGCAAAAGTTTTTGCGGCATATCCAAATACTCCGACAGATGTGGTCAATATGTTTAAAAAAGAAAATATTTCTAAAAAGTTTGGATATACGGTGGCAAAACACCGTTTTTTAAAGTTTGCCAGAACTCTAAAGATTTTGCGTACTGTGTCTTTGGATCAGATAAGATGTCCGCTCGGATGATTTAAGCAATTGATTTTGGTGCATATTGAATATTATGAAAAGTTAAGACATCTCAAAAGGAGGAGGGGTCTGGAAAGGGTGGCATGACATAACGTCCAATGACAAAATGTCCATGGACATTATGTCACTCGAAAAGTGTCATAATGTTCATGGGCTTCATGACACTCTGCAATGTGACATTATGTCCACAAATTTATTTCGCGAAGCCGCCTGCCGCGTTCTACGGAAGAAAAAAATTCCTAAGACCGGCCGAAGGCCGCCAAACAGAGAACTTGTTTTTCAAACCAGATGTCGAATTCGTTGAAATCTGATATTTTTAAGACATCAAGTAATATGTAAAAACAAGTTTTTCTGTGTGGCGGCCTTCGACCGCTCTTAGGAGTTTTTTGCCTCCGTAGAACGCGGCAGGCGGCTTCGCGAAATAAAGTTTTTTCTGTGTGCGATTATACGATTCATAAATTTAGTTTTATTTTGTGATATATTACTAAAGCATATCTAATAAAATTGTATTGATATACTAAATATTATTAATCTTTTCTTTTAAAAAGTCTGAACGCTATGCCACATTTGAAAGTGACATTATATCCAAAAAAAATAATGTCGTAATATCCATGGACATTACGAGATTTTCCAAATTGTCATAAAGTCCATGGACATTATGACACTTTTCGAGTGACATAACGTCCATGGACATTATGTCATTGGACGTTATGACATGCCACCTCTCGAAAGCGGTGCGTACGATTCGCGTCCTACGGCGCGGCAGCGTACATTTTTACATGTATTTATGAAATACATAGAATTCGATATTTTTGAATTGGGAATTATTTAATTTTTTGGGACTTTTTTCATTGGGAGTTGTTTCATTTTTTGTTGGGAGTTATTTTATTACTATGAAATAACTCCCAAATGTTGGGGCTTATTTAATTTTTTCTTTAGAGGTTATTTCATTTATTAAAATTGGGACTCATTTTATTTTTCTGAGACTTATTTCGTTGGGAGTTATTTCATTCTTTGTTGGGAGTTATTTTATTACTATGAAATAACTCCCAAATGTTGGGGCTTATTTCTTTTTCTCTTTAAAATTGGGACTCATTTCATTTTTTTGAGACTTATTTCATTGGGACTTATTTCATTTGGGCGTTATTTCACGGTACCTTCCACAATACCTTGCATTTGGGTACCAAGAACGACCCAATCGGACATGTTTAGCTCGAGATATGATTTATCAAGTGAAAAAGGTCGAAAAAATGAAAAAATTACAGTATTTTAAAACCTGTTCCATAAAAAAAATTTAACCTTGATTTTCGAATTCAGCGGGAGAAAATAGGTAAGGAAAATCACCTCTCATCAAATGTACATTTTCGGTGTAAACTAGTGTTATCAGCGGCATTTGCGTTTCGTTAAAAGATAACGTCAATAAGATAACAATTGAAGTAAGTAGTGGAAACACAATTTTGTTTATGTTATATATAATTATTTCTATTTTACTTTAAGATATAACATTAATTCATGTCGTCAATGTGGGAGTATGAACATTTTTATATTTTGTAACGTATTTTAAATTATTTTTAAAAGAATCACAAACATACACTCAAAAAAAAAAGTTTGTAAAGTCAGCAAAAAATTTTGCTGAGTCAGCAAAATTTTAGTCAGGAGGATGCTTGCAAAAAAGTTGCTAATATCAGCAAAATCTTTTGCTGAAAATCAGCGAGCTGATTTTTAGCAACAAAATTTGTAGATTCAGCAAAAGTTTTGCTAACACTTAGTAGATTAGAAATACAAAAGCCTTGCTAGAAATTAATAAATTTTTTGCTGACTTTTAGTAGACTGAAAAAAACGCAAAAAATTTGTAGAAAAATTGTAATTTAGTTAATTTATTTGCTGCAAATCATAAAACATATTTTTGTGATTCTTTTAAAAATAATTTACTATAATAACGAAATATAAAAATTTTCATTTTCACATTGAGGACATGAATTAATTTAATATCTGAAAATATATAGAAATAAATATATACAAGTGGAAGCATTAAAGTCCGATGTGCCGAATTTGGTATTAAAAAAGATTAAATTCGGCTGTGACGAATTTTTAGATACCCTCCATCTCGGTGTTTTCATAAACCAGGGAAAGTGCAAACAATATTAATATCTATATTCTTTGTAAAAATAACAAAAATAATGTTGTTTTTATAAGTAAAACAAAATATGACTGATTGATTAATGTATTTGGGATGTTACAAAAGAAAAAATGTTTAATTAAAGTTTACTAAAATGAATCTGAAATTCTGCATGCTTATAACAGTGGGTATTCAAAGGTTATTCTGATTACCTAAAGTAGAACGTGTAGTGAAAAATATATATATTTTTATAGTTCCTTATGATGTTAAAAAAACTGTTGTAAAATTCGCCTGTTGTTTGTCTCTTTGCCTATATAATAATGAAAGAAAGTTACTAAAATATATTTTTGGATCGTTAGAAGAGATGCAATGAATACAAACGCATAAAAACAGTTTCGAATAATCAGAATTTTAGATAAATTTAAGGGAACAAAAATACACTTGCGGAGACATACATAATGAAATAATTATGAAATGCCAGTTTACATTACAACACATGTGTTTATACTATACATCACATAAGTAAAACAGAAAGTGTGATGAAACTAAGTTTGTCAAAAATTATAAAAGAAAATCTTTCGAGTGTTTAGGGTGTTTTCGAGATACAAAAAATTAAAGAAACTGGTATTTCAAATTATTGTTTTTCAGCTCAGTTGCTTGTGCAATTCTCGTTTACCACTCCTACAATAAGAACCCTAAGAAATGTTCACAAAATTCGATTGGTTTTTACACATCAATACTTTAATTTAGATTATTTTTGTATGTATCAAATAAAAATTAGGGCTTTTAAGGAAAACAAATGCATATAATCAAAAGATTTTAAGATGAAGTATGCACCTTATATGTCTTAAATAAAAAAGTTCTGAAAGTGAATGTCCTTTAAATTGAATGGGGTTTTTAATAAATGTAATTAGAATGTAAGAGTTTCCTTGCAAATTTATTAAAGGTTGAGAATGAAAATAAGTAAAAATAGTGTACGAAAAAAAGTTATGAATTTACATTGTTGGATTCGGGGATTTTGTTCCTGGATATTTTTTTGATCTGATAACGATTAATGTGTCTGGCAACTCCGGTTAATGCAGTCAAATAAATAAAGAATTTTAACTCAACTATTTTGTTCTACCTTTTTTCTAATTGGTGATTTTTTGATTTGTTGGGGTTAACAAAAAAAGGTATATGGCAAGCCTGGTATATGGAAAACAAAAGCATACTTTATAAATTAGCTTAACAATTTTTCGAGGGCTTCTCGCATTTGCACTTATAACCAGTGTTGCCAGGTTTGCAAAGCATAAAAACGACAAACTTTCTAGAAAAAATCGTCAAAATCGTCATCATATTTTGAAAAATCGTCAAAATAAAATATATTTGTTAGAAGAGGGATAAAGTTTTAATAAAAAATAAAATACAATAATGTTATTCACATTTCAAATGTTAACGTGTTATCGTTGTAATATAACACGATTTTTAACACTTCTCTTTGGTTTAAACTTCGAAAATCATTATATTTTACAACGATATTCATATTTATAAAATGTTGAAACAGTGTGCCCCAGTAGGCTAGTTGGTAGCGTGCTGGCTTATCAGTGCGGGGGTCGTGGGTTCGATTCCCACCAGAGGCACTGATCTGTTTTCGCTACAACGCGCCGAAGGCCATAGTAGCTAGTGCTCGGTTAGGGTAATAGTATATAACTTGTAATTATATGATTATTAATTAATAAAATAACAAAAATATAATGTTGAAAGATCAAATAAATACAACTTTAAATCAAACTAGTTTTACCACTTGAACTGTTAAACACTTATATCTGCATAATTCTGTGAGCAACATTTCAGTGGCACAACTTTTTAAATATTAAATTCTTTTACAAAATTTGGAAATTCTTTAACAATAAGTCTGTTCGATTACTTTTCCTGTAAAGTTCAGTAAAAACTACTCAGTAACAAAATTACAAATAGTAAGACAAATTTACAAAGAAGTAAACGAACAGAAAATTTGTAGGAATTATTAAATTAGATAAAGCAGCTTGTTTTAAATATTAAAAAAAAATCAACTGGTCATTATGGAAAAGGAAAAATTTAATTGAAATTATCGACCAAAAATAATTTAAATGTTTTTTAACTTCTTCCATAGTTAATTATTTAATCATTTTCACTTTCAATCCATAAACAATTAAAATTTAATTTAATTTTTGTTTACTAAAAATACAAGCATATTTTTTTATTTTTTAGTCATATGTTTTTTTCATCTTACAAATTCTTTCTGGCAAAAATGTATCCAGTAAAAACTTGTAAGTTCTTTGGCATCAAACTGTCACTTTACTCTCTCTTTTTACCAGTTTTTACTGCGAACACCTTCCAGTAAAAACTTGTACAAATTTTTGTGTTATCGAACAAACTTAATGTTATATTTTTAATTATTAAATTTTGGCACTTTATTTATATTATTAGGCCTGTTTTTTAAGCACCGGATTTATTTTTGGATGTATTTTGTTTCATTTAAAGTTGTATATATATCATCTTTCAACATGAAATATATTCGGGCTAGAGATCTGTTTGTTTCGCAAAAAAAGTCCATGCCTTGTGTTTTAACATGAAAATTTTTTTATTTTTATTTAAATCTAACTCCAATTAAATTTTATAAAAATTTAAAGAAATGTTCTAAACATATAAACACAGAAACTAAATTAAGCTAAACCCGTAATGAATTTATAAAAAAATAAATGCGGTTTGGATTAAGTTTTATTCAATTCTAGGATTTGCTTTTTTGCAAAATTGTATTTCACATCACATTAGTATTTAAAAGCTAGCTATCGATCAAAAAACAATGTTTTTGCTTTCAATTTTTAACGAAATAATATAAATTTAATGATCGAGCCGGCGATTTTATGAGAATGATAAATAAGTAGATCTTGCTGACATATTAAATTATTGTCAAAAAATCGTCATTTTGGAAGCAAAAGTCGTCAAATAGTCATTTAGTTATTTTGGGTATTAAATATCATCAAAATGACTACAAATCGTCAAACCTGGCAACTCTGCATGCGATTGCTACTAATTCATACGTACATACATACTGTATACAAAACAAAACAAAAAAACAACAACAATATTTTGTGAGTTTTTTTTTTGTTTTTAAGTGTTGATCATGACCATGGATGGTAACCGATTCTATGTGGTTATTGGTCGTAGTAACGCTATTTTCTTTTATTTCGGTAACGGTATTTTAGGGGAAACTATACTTCAGGTTTTTCGGTAACGGGATTTTAGCGTTAACGGTATTTTAGCGTTAACGGTATTTTATTTATTTCGCTAACGGTATTTTAGCGGTAACGATATTTTAGATATTTCGGTAACTTTATTTTAGGGAAAAAGATTTTTCAATTATTTTGGTAACGGCATTTTAAGGATAACGTTATTTTAGTTATACAGGTAATGTTAATGCACACCACAATTTTTAACCGCATTATGACCGAGTTTAAATGACTGTCTAGTTTATGATCATACTTTGGGAAAATATATCTATTTACAGAAGCTTTTTGTTCAGATCTTGTTAGATTATTTCGGTAACGGTATTTTAAGGTAACGGTATTTTACGGATAACGGTATTTCAAGAATATCGGTAACGGTATTTAAGCGATAACGATAGTCAGTTGAAAGGTGTTAGAATCGGGGACGGTAATTCAGCGATATTGACAGCCATCCCTGCTTGCGTATATTCTTGTGTATAAGCATTGAATGTACGTATGTATGCATGTATGTATGTATGTATGATGAAATAAAAAAAAAAATTTTAGAGGTCTTCCCACATTTTCACTCATAACTTTTGAACGCGTTAACCGATTTTGATCATTTTCACTAGAAAACTGCTCATGATATCAACAAACAATTTGACTGAAAATTAGCAGTACCTCTTCTGTATTGGAGGAGTATTTTGTGTTTCCACAGACAGACGGACGGACAGACGGACAGACGGACAGACGGACATGGCTATATCGACTTCTCTATCCATGCTGATCAAGAATATATATAGTTTATGGGGTCCCAGAATTTTTTTAAAAGAATTACAAACATTTGACAAAGTGAATATACCCTCCTGCACTATGGGATGGAGGGTATAATAACATAACAAAAATTGTCTTTCAATTACTTACATCAATGGTTGTCTAAATGATGCTATCGCAACTGCCGAAGATAATTATAGAAACGAAACGAAAAAAACAACCCTTTTTGCAATAAGAAAAAGGATCCAAAAAAATCTACCTAAGATGTGTGTCTTTGTCTTTCGCTTTACTCTGTCTACATTTCTGTATATGTTTGTTTGAAATTTGACCACACATATAAACATTTAGTTGAAATAAATAAATATTTTATTTTGTCTTTTATTTAATTAATAGACAATTATTTTCACAAGCCGGTGACAACGCAAAATTTAAGTTATTTTTTTTTTTTTTTTTTTTTTTTTATTAAGTAGTTTTTATTCTCAAAATGTAGTTTATAAATTTTAATGTAAGGCCTCAGCACCAAAAATGGCATTAAAGAGGCAAAAGGCAACGGTTAATCATTATTCATACGTAATTATTAAAAACTTTAATAAAAATAATATTTACATATTTACAAATAAAATTATTTACAAAAGTTATGTATGAAAAAGAGATACAAAAACTTCCATGGTTGATTTTTTTATATGTTTATTAGAGTTGTACTTTTTAGTATCAATTTCCTCTTCTCTACTACATCTTGACATGCCGCGACATCTACTTCATTCTGCATATATCTTTCAATCTCGTTGTCGTCCACACTATTAATGTGCTTATCAGCACAATTTTTTTTTAGCAAAATTAATTAGTAAAACATTAGTATATTAGTAAAGCATTAGTATAAAACAGTTAAGTGCTGAATAAGTATTACAAAAATTTTAGCCGAAAACACGATTTTAGCAAAAAGTTTTTTTTGCTGACTCAGCAAAATTTTTTTCTGAAAATACTAACTTCTTTTGTGAGAGTATATATATTTTTTTTTGTTTGATGCAGCCTAATATACACTGACAGAATTTTCCTTCGTACTATTAATGAATGCCTTTGATTAAGCTGGATTCATTAATTTAATGAACAACTTTCATTAAATTAATGAAAAATTCATTAATCAAATGATATATGATATTATTATAAAATATTTTCAGTTTATCCTTAAAATAAGCAATACTCTATACTTTTTTTTTTAGTTTACCAAACATTTAGTTTCATGAGATTTTCTAACTATTTGAGAAAGTTATTATAATACAAAAGTCAAATAAGAGCATAATTTTGTTTTAGTTATTTATGTCAAATGGTAATGCGATACTGTTTATATGTTTTTGGTTCGGTTTCAAGACGAGTTCAGGGGGATGTCACAAAAAAAAAAAAAAAAAACAGAAAAGTAAACCAAATTTAAATAAATTTAAATAAATATGAAACAGAAAAAAATGTTTTTTCCATTATAATTCATTTAATTACCATATTTCATTAAATTAATAAACTTCCTTAAAACATTTATTTTAATGAGGGCAGCAAAAGTTATAGCGGCTTTTAATTTTTAGGCGTAGTTTTCAAATGAGAATTTTAATCGTTTTTTAACAAATGGTACTGGATTTGGTTTCGTTGATACTTTAAATCATACTCAACAAATACTTAATATACCAATGTTGTCAACTTTGCTTGATATATATCAATAAAAACAGTTCTTTGTATATTTATTGAAAAGAAAAATCCAAAGAAATACATTTTTTGCATTAAACGATTCAACTAGTAATCGCCAATTTTGACGATTAACCGACTCGAATAACCGGTTAATCAATTTAAGCGATTTTTCCAATAATGCCTATACCGTTTAATAGCCTCGATTAAATAATTGGAAACACAAGATATTTTCTATTGATTTTTAGTTGTTGGCACACCATGGCGTATGAATAACATTTATCAATGCATCCCAGCAAAAAATTTCCAAAAAGGTAAGCGGGTTTGTAATCAAGCATTTTGGGCAGAACGCATTCCATACTAGATTACCTACTCGATTATTTTAACAGGGCGTGAGACTAAAATAATTGATTCTTTAGAATTGATTATTTTTTTTTACCGAAGAACCATTTACTTAATATTTTTAAGAGCTACATACATTTTTCAATAAAGAAATAGTTCCATTGTAAAACTACGAAGTACTTACACAAAAAAAATAAATAAATAGTTCACTAGAAAAAATAAGAAGTACCTACATTTAAAAAAAAAGAAGTAGTTCCATAAGTAAATTCAACTTTTACTCACACGTGATTCTCCTAAGTCATTCAAATATAACGATCAAAACTCATACGGAAATAAAATCCTAAAAAGTGAAACATCGAATTGTTATGATAACATGGGTTTGTCATAATTTTGGAGCTATGAACCACGAAAATATAAATTTTTCAAAAAAAAGAACGAATCAAAATTAAAAAAACAAAAATATGACTCACGCACAATCACCCTCGAAAATTTTTTTTACACTCACTCACTCACGATAACGTCAGTAATTTAAACTTCCACTCACAATTTTCTGCTCACGTGCGCTTCCCTAATTTATACCTAACCACAGTTTAACAAAATTGAGGCAACATGCAATTTCTGTTTTTAGTATTATTTTCCTGCAAATAAAAATTTGTTTGAAAAAATATATAAGATAAATTCTTTAAAATTGTATAACTTCTTTTTTCAAAATGAGGAACTACTTCCAATGACGTCCTTTTATTCAGGAAAAGTATATGATTACTCTTGATTACAAAAAGTTATACATATAAGTTAATAACATTGTTATTTTCTTTTAAGTAAATAGGAATGAGTTTGGTATTGCAGTTACTAAATTTGGCAATGAGATATGTAAGCAAGTGTGGGTATCACCTTCTTTTTGGAATGTGTAATTTTTTCCTGGGATGTATCGTAATATAACTCATACGTATCAGTCTACATTTTATGCAGTTAAAATGGTTTCTATTTTAAGTTGAATCTTCAAATTAGATTTCATTGAACAATATTAACATATTGAAAATTATTGAAAATTATTGAAAATTTAATTAATACTCGTTAAAAATATAAACTATATTAAGGAATAAAGAAACAAAAAAAAGAGTTATTGAAGAGAACAATTTTAGGTCAGTTTACAATGATGCGTTTTTTTCATTATTTACAGACAACCTTTTTAAGCACTACCATGTCTTAGAAAGGCTGATTAAAATAAAAGAAAAATTTTTGAATTTAATGCGTTTAAAGATATTATTAGTCTTGAGAAAAATGAGAAATTATATCAGGTTTAGGGTTTCAGAAGTAGGGGGAAATTATCCCATTATTTGTGTTCTTCTTTAAAATTGTAAATCAAGTATAAGAAATTTGAAGCATCAAAATATATATAAAAGGCATTAACAAATTCTTAAATAAACAATAATATGAACTTGGGCCGTTAATTTGTTTTCCGCTTTCCTCTTCTAATTTGTCATTTCACGGATGAATTTAACATTGGTGAGCAATCATTACAAATATGATTCTAAAGAAGAGTTTTTTACATAAACAATTTGTTTGGAAGTCATTTAGACATGTAAAAGGCATATGAGCAGCTTCCTTCCCATGACAAGCCAATATTAAATTAATCAATGAAATTACCCAATTCTTCATTCTTTGACAGACCAATTTTTAAAGGGCATATATTGGAGGTATGAATAAAAAAAATGGAAGTTTTAATTTAAACACGATTTAAAAAGATTGTGTGTTTATTAACCTTCGGTTTACTAAATAAGTTTTAATTTATATAAATTTAAAGTTAGGTTTAAATTTTTATTCTTCAAACTTAAATTATATAATCCAAAATTTAGTTTAGTTTTAAGACTTAGGGTTTAATTCTCTCGAGTAGTTTGTAGCTTAGTTTTAGAATTTATAATTGACTTTAATTAATAATTTAATTTAATACACGGCGGTGCGAATTTACGGGTTTTACTTGCTGTTTGGTTGATGCTTGTACGAAATGTGAGAATATGAAAACTTTCTGTTAAGTTAGCTGCAACTTAGTTGTAATAATTGACAGCTAACTTTGAACTGGGAACAGATGACGAAACAGTGTTGATACTTGATGTACCTTTTGTTCATGACGTGAACATTATCCATATCTGCCACGCACGACCCTTTCTCTATTTATTTGTTCGCGTTTTTTAAAAATATGTGGGGTTTTGTTGTATTTTTATCTTAGTGGGAGCTGTGTGCGAATTATCGAAAGACCAGTGAGTAGTACAGTTTCTCTATGAAGTATATACTCTTTGCACCCACTTCAAAGAAAATATTTTATCATTTATCTCGAAAAGTATACATGATATTAATTTATAAAACATTATATAACTAATACATCTGCATCATTAACTTGCATTTTTTGACTTATGGCAGTCTTGTAGTAAATGAGCGATATGTTCTTCTAAAATCTAAATTTTTTAAATTCAATAATCACAAAAACCTTGTGAGATTATATATGATTCTAAATATGGCAATTTAAAACTAAAGGACCTGAGCACTTTCTGAGGATAGAATAAAAATTTGAAATTACGTGTATTAACCCATTAAAAGTGATTGCAACCCTCTTTAAAGTTAAGGAGTTTTAAATTATAACATGCTTTTGTACTTGATATATTCAAAATAAGAAAACGGAAGAAAAATAAGAGACTATTTTAAATTTTTATAAAAAATTTCATTAAAAAGCATCAAAAGAATTACATACAAACAAACCTTGTTCTCTCGAGTCGGGAAGCTGTTATTAACAATTTCTAAATGCAAATCGTACAATTTTGAAATTTTTTTTATTTTATTTTATTAATTAATAATCATATAATTACAAATTATATACTATTACCCTAACCGAGCACTAGCCACTATGGCCTTCGGCGCGTTGTAGCGAAAACAGACCACTGCCTCTGCTGGGAATCGAACCCACAACCCCCCGCACTGATAAGCCAGCACGCTACCAACTAGCCTACCGTTGCGCACAATTTTGAATTTTTTTCTTATATTTGACCAAATTTTTCACATAAAGTGCCGCAACTAATTTTTAGTTCACATGAAATTGTGTTTTTGGAGGCTTTTTTAAAATGGTTTAGCTCATGGGATGTTGTAGCTAGAGCCGAAACATAATAGGAATAACCATAAAACGTGTTAATCTTTGTTTTCATTAGGTGCATCTGGCCTTTTTTTAAAAGCTTTTAAATGAGCTTTTCTAATGTACAATGTTATATGAATGTCTTTAAAGAAGTTGGTTTTCTTCTTTCAATTTATTAATTTGTATATACGTACCTTTGATACCATACGCCAAATATTGCTGAGGCATCCGCAAAAAAAAATAAAATTAATATTTTCGCACTAATTATGTTCATTACATTTTTTATTTAAAATGAGCAGGTACCCAGCAAAAAATTTCCAAAAAGGTAAGCGGGTTTGTAATCAAGCATTTTGGGCAGAACGCATTCCTTACTTGATTAAATACTCGATTCTTTTAACAGGGCGTGAGACTAAAATAATTGATTCTGTTGTAGTTATTTCTTAGCCATATATGGCCCTTTGGGCTCGGTTATTTAATTGAAGAATAATAAATAAATAAATAAATAAATTGATTATTTTTTTTACCGAAGAAACATTTACTTTATATTTTTAAGAACTACATACATTTTTTAATAAAGAAATAGTTCCATTGTAAAACTACGAAGTACTTACACAAAAAAAAAAAAAAATAAATAGTTTCCTAGAAAAAATAAGAAAACTTAGGGTTCTGATGAGATCTTTAGCCAGATCGAAATACTAGTATCAACCTAGCTAATATGTTTGATTTGCTTTATTTTTGTAAATATACGGAGGTTGAAAGCTCGTTATAAATTGAAAATAACATAAAAATAATCTCGATGTATATAAAAACAAAAACCTAATATAACTGTAAAAAATATTACTTGAGCCAGAGTACACACTAAAAATTTTTTATATAAATAGAACATTTTTGGTCTTCAAAGTTTAGTAACGTCATGATGCTTGTTAGGAAAAGACCTAACCACGTGGTTGATTACTAAGAAGACAAGAATGGAGCAAAATTGATTATTAATAGGTTTTTTGTTAAAGTTCTGCCTATTATATAGGCTCTAGCTTTTCTAAAACTTCGGGTTCTGATGAGATCTTTAGCCAGATCGAAATACTAGTATCAACCTAGCTAATATGTTTGATTTGCTTTATTTTTGTAAATATACGGAGGTTCAAAGCTCGTTATAAATTGAAAAAAAAAAAGAAGTACTTACATTTAAAAAAAAGAAGTAGTTCCATAAGTAAATTCAACTTTTACTCACATGTCATTCTACTAGGTCACTCAAATATGACGATCAAAACTCATACGGAAATAAAATCCTAAAAAGTGAAACATCGAATTGTTATGATGACATGGGTTTGTCATAATTTTGGAGCTATAAACCACGAAAATATAAATTTTTCAAAAAAAAGAACAATTCAAAATTTAAAAACAAAAATATAACTCACGCACAATCACCCTCGAATAACGAGGGTAATTTCATAACGATAACGTCAGTAATTTCAACTTCCACTCACAATTTTCTGCTCACGTGCGCTTTACTAATTTATACCTAACCACAGTTTAAAAAATTTAGGCAACATGCAATTTCTGTTTTTAGTATTATTTTCCTGCAAAAAAAAATATATGAGATAAATTCTTTAAAATTGTATAACATCTTTTTTCAAAATTAGGAACTACTTACAATAACGTCCTTTTATTAAGAAAAAGTATATGATTACTTCTTGAGTACAAAAAGTTATACATAAAGGGTACGCCAAATAACTTTTTTTTTTTGAAAATGCTATAAAAAAAAAACTACTGAATATTTTCTCAAATTTCGTTTTTATTTGAAAGTACAATCCTTCCTTAATAATGGAAAATAATTTCATTCAAATGGCTGCCTCAGCTGGCCATGCAGTATGAGCTTCATCTGAAAAGATATTTTTTTTGGGAAAATCGGCATCGGAAAAAAAAAATGTTATATGGCGGATCCTTTACAAGTTAATAACGTTGTTATTTTTTTTAAGGAAATGAAGGGTCGATTCATCCAAAGTGACAAATCTGTGATACGTGAAAAGGAGACACGTCGCAAAACTGGTATAAACGAAGACTTCGGTGTATGAAAGGGTGGCAATTTCAGCAAAATATCCAACCACGTGATTATTTAAATGGTGGCAACACTTTGGGTGGTTTATTCATGTTATATCATGTAAGTCGAAAAAAACTAACATAACACTAAAGCGGACCAAAGTAACTAGGGCTGTAACAGCAGAAATTGTGAAGTGACTCTGAACTGGTGCAAAATAATTAGGTATAAAAAAATAGCAATCGGTGCAGAAACAACCAATCCATTGACTGTTCCACATCGGACCTAATAATGAAATGATTCAAAAAGAACTGTAGAAATTATCACATATCATAATTGCATGTGCGACAAAAGTCCATGTCACAAAACTATTCTTAAAGGCAACGTGCGGGGACATGTCAAAGGCTAGGTCTGTGACATGTTACATGGTATCAATTTTCCCCTTCGATGACAGTGCATTGTTAAATTGACAGGCCCGTTCCATATAAAGTTATTGGTCCCACTTCGTCTTAATTTCCCATAGGGTAAAGTCTGCAAAATTATAAAATTATTCAGTCCGACCACGTTTCTGTTATTTAATAAAAAATAATTTTTTTGGGACTTGCGCAATATTATAAAAACAGGTAATGTGACATAATTTTCTAGGAAAGTTCAGTGATTGGATCCGTCCATATTCTTTTTATTCCGCACATGCAGAATAAAAAGTAGCATGTGACACGCCAATTACTTTTATTTTGTCCTGTAACTTGTTCGCTTATCGCAGTTTAATGATATGTCACGAAATTATTAATTTTGTACAAGTCCGTAACATAAAGCATTGCGATTAATATTTAACTAATGTTTTACTAAATAGTTTTCTTGAGTATTGTGATTTGTACGCTTAAACCAGTTACGTAATATTTCATTTCGAAATGGTCCTCTTACATATCAAATAATGCCTAACATGAGACTAGTTGCATACTAGATACTTTCAACTCGTTCTGTTGCGGATTCACTTAAAAGAGTTCGGTGATATGTTATATTCGACTAGTTCTCCGATATATCTCAATTCGCTCAAAATGTGGAAATTGTCACCTCCTATGACAAGCCCATGTTAAAAGTAACAGAACCGAAACTAGGACAGCTTCATGCACACAAAGTTCTAGTCACGTGACCATACCAGTGACTGGTCTATTTCCCGCTGGGAAGTTTCCCCGGCTTACAAAAAAAAAAAAAAAACATAATCAAAATAAAAAATCGAAAAAAGAAATCAAAAACAATTCCAAAATAAACAAAAGTTAAATATATTGGTCTTAACCTCGATCGCCGCCTTACTTGGAAAGATCATATAAAAGCAAAAAAGGAACAATTGAAAATAAAACCAAGACAAATGTATTGGCTTCTTGGACCAAAATCTGAATTAAGCAGAGAAACAAAACTTCTGCTATATGAAACAATTTTAAAACCGGTTTGAACTTACGGGATGCAGCTACGAGGAACAGCTAGCAATTCAAATATTGAAATCCTACAGAGATATCAATCAAAGACTCTTAAGTTTATCACAAATGCTCCATGGTTCGTAACTAATGACAATATTCATAATTACTTACACTTTCTGTTATACAATTATTTTTTATTTATTTTTTTATTATTTAGAATTAGTGCATCGAAACTAATATAACACATTTAGCGAAATTGTAACCGCAAAACACTTGTAGTTTAATTTTCATTCTGCTGCTCTTCAGCATAGCTTTTCAAGAAAACTATCGACTATCGATTATTTTTTATATATTTCACCAAAAACGATACAAATAGCTCAATCACAAAAATTCCTACACTACACATTAGCGAAATATAAAATCCAACAAAAACTATTTTCAAATCTGTAATAGTTATAGGTTTTACCTTACGCGGCTCAGATAAGTCGTCAAAAGACTGACGGCCCAAAGAAACCAATTCATAAAATCCCAAATCAAACCAATAATAATATAAACCTGAAGCATAAGAATATAAAGAGGCCAAATGTATAGGTTCACGAAATAAAGAATGCAAAGGTAAAAAGAGATGGGAATGCATATAAGGAATAAAACACATATCTTTAGATCGACGTAATAAAGGACGTGAGAAATGTTTTTGTTGGACCGCTACACTGTTCCAAAGAGGACTAGCCAAAGGATAGGCATACGAAGTATTAAGTCGTTTAAGCTGCTCCAAGAAATATTTTCTTGTACTAATCTGAAAAAAAATTATATTGGCTATAATCGGATAAATATATAAGATTATACTCTTCTGTGCTTATTAGTAATTAAATGTTAGATTTATCCAAATCGTCAAAATTTTTTATGAAAGGTTGCTTAGGAGGACTGGTCATATAGGAACCTAAAAAGACACCATATAATGTTACGACCACTAGACCGGTTAGAAATAGCAAAAAGAAAACATAGCCTACAAAATAGTCTAACGAACGCTTACTAAAAGCGAAACCTTGACCCAAGACAGCTCTAAATGCTTTATCATTGAGCAGTAAATCAACCCAATGGAATCGATTAAAAGGACCTAACATTCTCTTGAACATTACAAGTAACAAAAAGGTAAAACATAGACAAAGTAAAATTAAAGTTGTGTCAAAAGTTGGATTCATAACAGCCAAATATATTTCAGCTAGAGATAGTTCAGCCTCTATTGGCAATATAGCACAATAACTACCAATTCCATGAGGATACGACAATTCTGACCAATCTGTACCATTTACTGGACCTACTGTAGATGCTGCTAAATCTATGGTATTATTACGAATAAAATTTAAAATATGCGTATCAAATATAAATTCACCTTCTTTAACTTCAAAAGCAAACGCCAAAGAAGCATTAATGCTTTTAGCGAAATATTTTACAAAATGTGCCATATAACCTCACATTTGTTGTTGACCATTTTTATCATAGTACACCATCGATATGGGCTCAAGTTGATCGGGTATGGTGCGCAAAGTATAACCTTTAACATCAAGTAATTGATTAGAAAATAACTCGTTTTTATCCATAATCCATCTCTGCTTTCTTATTTGAAATTTCGGAAATTTTGAATATGAATTATATACCAAATCATTCTGAGGAAATTCATAAGATATGATTATGACATTTAAAATTTGTTCCATATCACAATATTTTAAAATATCATCAACATATTTTAATTGTTTATTGTAGCTTGAAAAATCCACTCGAAATATAACACGATTTTGACGTAAGCAACAAAGATTTTTGCTAAGAGCTGATAATAAATTGCTCTGTATATCATTTGCAATGGCGTGACTTTGGTTCGATGCCGGTGATGTTGTTGATTCCAATGGTGGTATACAAATTACAGTTAAAAAGTTACCGTGAAATTTATTTTGGAGTAAGTAGTTCTGCTGTTTTGCTTGCAATAATATTACAGGTATTTGCTGCTGTTCGTATTCCATATAATATTTAAGATTAACGCAATAGTCACTTTGGTTGCTATTGCCATGTGACCAATTTGTCAATATAACAATTGTTATAATATGTTGCTCCACACTTAGATTTTTTAAAAACTGTACAAATGCTACATCTTCAATTGTATTGTTGTTATTGTAAGTTGTTGCCAAAGAGGGTAATAATTTTAAATTTACACTTGCTGCAGTTGTTTGAACCAATGTTGCTGCTGTAACATATGCTCCAATTATTAAAAATATTTGATAGTTTAACATGGTGCCTGTTGATTGTAGTATGAATATTTTTTTATAATTTCCAGTACAATTTTTCAAAAAATGTTTCAGACAAATTTTTCAAAAAACAAATAAAATATTGCTTGTTGTTGCTTTTATTAGGACTTCGTTGTTGGTAAGTTGACACTTAGTTTTTGTATGTTTTAATTTTTAACGTAATTTCGAAATTTTTTGTTTTGATATGTATATTGCAAAGCATTTGTTGTAACTAACTCATTTTAATTATACACTCTTATTTATATTTGCAAAATAACATTAGGAGGATTCATGTTATGAAATATTGCGGTTTTTATATGGACATAATTTCACCCCATTTTTTCCCATATTTAATTTTTTTTGAAAGAATTTTATTGGGAATATCTGTCTACAAAAAATTGTCCTTCACTTCCGTACAATCGTGCACGTGTTTATTTCAGGATATCTTACCGGTAGTGCAAGAAAGTTGAAAATTTTGCATTTTTAAATAGACATATTTTCCCAAATTTGATCAAAAACTAGCCAGTCATTATAAATAACTCAGGCATATGCGACTTAAAATATCGTTGTGAACTGACATTACCGGATTTTAAATTGTATCACTATGTGTAAACTTAACATTCCATTGATCCCATTTTTTTAATTAAAATTGCACATAAATTGAAAATATCCTGAAAGGAATATGTAACGTTAATAGAAAAACCGTAATATTTCAAAAACTACAAATGAGAAAACAATATTTTTATCAGATTTAGACTCAGTGTACATAAGCATACTAAATAAAATGTATTACAAAGACATGTTCTGCAAAAAGTAGCAAATTCTTGATTAGCAAGGACATGAACTTCATACACTAAAAAGTGTACTTTAGTCTCCTATAATCTGCTTGAAAAATCTTAAAATATGCAATAAAAACTAAAAATAATCGATGCCATTTTTACGCATATGCTAAAATGAAAAAATTTTTGTTTATTTTAGAAAGATTTGGTTACCCGATGAAAAAAGTTTCTATATACTCATATACAATTTGATACTATTAAATATGCCTATAAGTGTGTCAATATTTTACGATATCTACTTAATTTTTGAAATTTTTTAATATAGCATAATATATCATCATATATCATTGTATCGTATGTTATATATTAGCATATCTTGTATATATGATAATATGAAATAAATATAGATATATATATGATCATTTATTGTACCACATGTAAAAGTATATATCAAAATATATCATTATATTTATTTATATCATTACATTAATTTAGCACCGTTTATAATTAGAATATAAATGAGTTTCAAATTTTACAGCAAAAAACATGAAAAACTACGTTTATTTTTGTTTTGTAATGGTTATTAAATATTCTTTTATTAAAGAACTTAAAAACAACGTTATAATTATTAGGTTTTAAACCAACGAACATATATACTAAAGAAGAACCAAGGTACTCAACATTTGTTAAATTTCATATAACAACTGGTTTTAAGAGAAACAGTCTTTTAGAGGTTATTTAATGCATATTTTTTATTATTCTGCATTAATTACACAAAACTTATGCAAAGAATATATTAAACAACACAAATTAACTTTAAAATTTAATTAAAATTACTTAAAAGCATTCAAAATAAAGTAAAAGTTTCACTGTTAAACACATTTTTCAAAAATCTCTTAAAATCAGTTCTAGAGCATTGGAAACGGCTTGTTTAAACAACTGAAACACCCAACCCTTATATCATGTGTAATGTATTCTAAATTTTCAATTTTAAAAGTTACTTAAATTGTGGTTAAATTTCAAGGGCTGTTGATTTTGAATAAAACACAAACTATTTAGGAAATTATTGTAATTTTATTTTATTATGATATATTGGTATTACTCAATTATGTATGGAACAAAATATCGGCCAAATGGGCGCCGCGACCACGGCGGCACACCTCCATCCGATGGTCCAAATTTTCGATGACGCTGAGGCATAATGGAGGTTCTATGCCGTTAATGTGCCGAATTATCTCATCCATTAGCTCTTGAATTGTTGCTGGCTTATCGACGTACACCTTTTCTTTCAAATAACCCCAAAGAAAAAAGTCCAACGGTGTCAAATCACATGATCTTGGCGGCCAATTGACATCGCCATTTGTTGCGCAAAAGAGCCATTGTTTCGTTAGCTGTGTGGCAAGTGGCACCGTCCTGCTGAAACCACATATCGTCCACATCCATATCTTCCGATTCGGGCCATAAAAAGTTCGTTATAATCTCACGATAGCGAACACCATTCACAGTAACTGCCTGACCGGCCTCATTTTGGAAAAAATACGGCCCGATGATGCCGCCAGCCCATAAACCGCACCAAACAGTCACTCTTTGTGGGTGCATTGGTTTTTCGACAATCACTCTTGGATTCTCATTCGCCCAAATGCGGCAATTCTGTTTATTGACGAATCCACTGAGGTGAAATGTGCCTCATCACTGAAGATGATTTTCTTCGAAAATTGATCATCCACTGTTGCCATTTCTTGCCACCATTCTGCCCATTCACGACGTTTGGAATGGTCAAGAGGCTTTAGTTCTTGAGCCAATTGCACCTTGTAAGCGTGTATATGCAAGTCTTTATGCATAATGTTCATCAACGACGAGCGTGAGAGGTGCAATTGTTGGGCACGACGACGAGTTGAGGTGGACGGCTCTTCAGGCACACTATCGCGAACAGCAGCAATATTTTCTGCAGTACGAGCTGTACGAGCATGCACTGGTGTTCTCACATCTTCTACAGACCCGGTTTGCTCGAATTTTTCCACGATTTTTGCGATTGTACGCACATTTGGACGATCAAATTGACCAAAAAAATCACGAAGTGCACGATATGCATTTTGATTTGAACGCCCATTTTCATAATAAGTCTGGATAACTTTAACAGGTTGTTGGATTGTGTATCTCTCCATGGTTCAAATTGAGTAAGTCTGAAATAGAGAAATGTCAAATAAAATTCCCTTTAGTTGCTCAGTTTCACTTTATGCAATATACACTCTGTCGATAATCCTGTTTTGTGGTTATCAAAATATTTGTTTTGAACAATTCGAAATTGCTGAAGACGTGTAAAGTCTGCTGGTTATTTCTGCTCTTGGCACATCTGTAAGTCTTCTACTTCAAAATTTTGCGAACAAAGAATTTGATTTTCTCCCTCGGTAAATTTTGTTTTTTATGTATACCATTTTTCGATGTGATGTGATGTTTAGTTATATGTGATACTATATATAATCATATATGATAACATCGGAACTTGTTTCATCGGGCTGTTTACTTTATTTCACAATTGCGTACATGATGTCAAATATATAAATATCTAGTTTTCATTTGATATTTACTAGCTCAAAAACTAGTTAAAACATTTGAAGCCAAATTTTATATTTCCCACTTATAATACAAAAATTTAAAGAGACTATTTTTTTTATTTTAAAGTTGTAGAAACACTTGAGCTTCTTATTAACATTTTAACTGTTTGTTTACTTTATGACAAACACTTAACATTTTTAGCTTGTACTTAACATTTAAGTAATTTTGAAGCAAAATTAGTGCTTTCAGCGTATTTTACCTATTGATTACGTGATGTAAACAATTGAAAAACTCTCCATACTCCATATATTTTAAAGTTTTAAAACTATCGAGTCATTTTAAGTGAAATATTGCATTATTTACACATTGTTTACCTAATGTAAATAATAAAAAAAAAAAAAACTTCTTCTATATCGTCAAAATTGAGGTAAATTATAAATTTTTAGACAAATTTCACAACGTTTGAATTGCTAATATACATTTTTTTTCTTTTACATTATATCATGCAAAATTTTATTTTATTGATGTCAATATCATTACTGAAAATATTTATATTTTTGTTACATTTCTTTAAAGTTTTAAAATAATTTGAATAGTTTTTAGTCGCCCTATATATTATATATATTATATTCGTCAAGTAAATAAAAGGTAAACAATAGAAAAAAATGCTTAACTTAGCTCTAAAAAGTTTTGGAAAAAATGTGCGTATTCTTTACATGATATTTAAAATTAAATAAATTAGTTTTTATTATAAAATTATTATAATTTTTAAAATTTAAAATTTTTATTTTTTGTTGAGAAAATTTATTGTATTTGACATATTAAATCCTGTTTTTAAATATTATTCTTTTAAAATACCCTCCAACTCTTTTATGGACATTTTTTTTTGTAGAAATTTATAATAAAAAATTTAAACCTCAACAATTATTTAAAGTTTTTTTCAATAAACCCTAACGTATTTGACATTTGTAATAATAAGGGTTTTTGTTTTCACACTCAAAATATCACAAAATTTAAGCCATTTTTTTAAAAATAAGTTTCAGTGATGATGTGGATGATTTTTGCTGTGACTGGGTTTCAGTGATGATCAAGATGATTTTTGTTGTTGTATTTTTGTTGTTGTTTGTATCCTAGAGATCTAAAGATTGTCTCAAAGTAATAACCCTGCGGGAAATGGGACAGTCATTGGTATGGTCACGTGACTAGAACTTTGTGTGTATGAACCAGTCCCAGTTTCGGTTCTGTTATATGAAAGTGACCGGTATTTTTAACATGGGCTTGTCATAGGAGGTGACAATTGCTACCTGTGGAGCACTGTGTGACGTGGCGAATAACTTGACCAAGGTAACCTCTCACCGTACCGACTGAAATGAATATGCTACGGGACAAGTTAGAAGTAGGTAGTGGCAAAGTATCACCATTTAGGATTTATTTGATATGCACCAGAACCAGTGGTTAAAAAATTATCACGTGACTGGTGTAGGTAGACGTATCGAAGAACTGGAAAATAATTTTTAAGGAAACCTAGTCACATATTAAGCGCAATGTGTTCTGTTATATGGGTAGTTTGAATGGAATAGTTTTGCGACGTATCACTGCACTGGTTTAAGGGTACATGTCGCCGGGCATACGAAAAGTAATTATCAAGTAACCTGCCACTTTTTATTCAGCGTGTGTCATATTACATACGGGTTGCTAAATAGCCCGTCCAGAACCAGTCACTGCACTTATCCAAAACAACGTGTCATACCACCTGTTCAAAAAAGCTTCAAAGAGGCACAACAAAAATTTGTTTATTTTGTCTATACCCAAACAAAAAACTATAACATTAAATTTGTTATATCAATTTAAATTTGAAAAAGTACATAAACTATTCAAGAGTCCGGATGTTTAAAATATAGATTTTTTGCAAGTTTTTTCTTTATTTGCTAACATTGGTATTATCAAACAATTTCTACTAATTTTTATATTCCAACACTTCCAAAAAGCACTTCACGAACATTTAATTTAGTATGCTGCATTATAACACAATAATATCTTAAACAAAAGAAGCAGCTGCAACAATTCAGCACAAATATACAAACATATATACTCAGTTTCAATTGTGTTCCCAAAGAAATTTTTAAAAATCGCCAAATACTTATACATAAAAAATCGTTACTAAAAACTTTGTTAAATATCTAAACAAGATATTTCGAAACCAATATGCAGAAATTTTGAAATTTTAATTTATATTCTTTTAAAGTGTTTCAAGTTTTTGAATAAGTTGTGCAAAAAATCATATTCTGGTGATAGTTTTTTCGTAGCGATATTTTATGTCTAAAATCGCCATTCACTCGAAAAATCGCCAGTCGGTATTTCGAAAATTAACTTGCCAAACGAGTTCTAAGATCGCTACGTTTGGCGAACGTTTAAGCCAGTGGAGTGTTACGTCTTCATTTCTACTGTCACAAAGTCGGTACATAAAAAATTCAGTGTTGTGTCCACATTGCAGCAATCAAGAAACTGCATTCTTCGGTACTAATTGCCATGTTTTTATCCACTACTAACGGTTTTAAAGCAGTTCAATGGCCAGCAGCAACTTTAACTGCAACGACCCTAGTTGCTTCAGTACACTTTGATGTTATATTACTTTTTCTCCAGTTAGGTGATACATCTGGTACCAACCAGTGAATGTTTTGTCACCATAACTATAGTCACGTGATTGGACATTTCACCCAAATTAACCCTTTTTGGTGCACCACAATTTTGGTTTCACCAGTTTCGTGAAGTGCTCCACAATCATATATCACAGAATTGCCACTTTGGATCAATCGTCCCGTCATTTCCCGCAGGGAATGTAATTTGAAAACTCATTTTCCAGTCTAGATATTTAGCTTTTCATTTTTGTAATAGGCCTACAATAAATAATACATTTTTACACAAAATTTTCATTTTTTTCTTCTTTAGACTACTACTATAAAATTCATGTACAGAGTATAAAGAAATATAATATTTTTAAAAATGTTAAGTTTTCTTTGATCTTCTTTTATTTAATTCTTCTTATTTTAAACGAGCTTAAGATCATTTATTTATTAATTATAATTATTTATTTCCAATATTTCGCCTACACATTGGGTGACTTCTTCAGGGAACAATTATTACAAATTCTAATAATTGTTCCCTGAAGAAGTTACCCAATGTGGAGACGAAATATTGGCAATAAATTATTATAATCAATGAATAAGTAATCTTAAGCTCGTTTAAAATAAGAAGAAAGAAATAAAATATTGTAATTTTTGTTTGGGTGTGGTGCAGCAGCAGACGACAACTGGCAATGTTTTATTATTACAATAATAATAATAATGAAGACGATGTTCAGATGCTGGTATTTTGCATAGGTTTTTATAATATCAAATCGAAAATGACTGGCATTAATTAATTATTATTATTATATTAACATTTCTTTGTAAGAACTAAATATTTTGTTGTTGCAAATATATTATTGCTTTTATTGTTGTTGGTTAAATGTTGTCGAAAATTTTTACAGACATCATACTGTACAGGTCAAAAATTGTAGCTCATAGTTACTCATAGTAAAATACGTGCTGTACTGAGTGTAGTGTCTTAGAATGGACAATAAAAATCATACAAAATTGTCTGGTATAATATTGTTTTGGTTGTTGTACTTGGTGCATGTTAATAAAAATAGGCAAATAATTATTAAAGAATTCTTGTTAAATTGGCATTGTAGTTATTAGTTTTTTTTTTGGTTTTTCGTTTTGTTCGTTTTTTTCTGTTCAAAATTTTAAGTTGTTTTTTAGTGTTTATTATAAAATGCGTCCCAAAAGATCTATGAAACATTTGTCTTCAATTTTTATAAAATCTCCGTCATATTTATGTAAACTTCGTAAATATTATGAAAAATGTATGACAAACGATTTATGAAATATTTTCATTAATATGATACAACTCTTTTCCCTGAGTGTAGTAAATATTTATAAGTCAATTAATAAAGTTCAAGATTTTTCACTATTTTGTGTATAGATCAAATCATGTTTATTTTAAAAAATATATTACTAGAAAAATTTTTTTTTGCTAATTTTAGCAAAATATTTAAATAATTTTGTAAATTGTTAAATAAGAATAGTAAAATTAGTATAATAATAGTAAAATGAGATTGAAAACGGTTTTACTAACTTTTTTAAAAACTTTTTTTTTCCTCAAAGTGTCGAAAATTTTTGAAATTCCACATATAAATTAACTCAAATATTCAATTTAATTAGCAATTTATTATAATAATATTAAGCTGTTGATTCTTTTGGGATGCAATTATTTTTATTCACAACGATGCTAATAACTTACCTAAATTGATTTAAAAAGTCTCTGTGGTATAAAATTTTAATTTGAAACCTTTTATGAAATTATGTGATGACCTTTCATTGAAATAGTGCTCACACAAACAACAGTTTTTATTACAAGTGTAGTAGTTAAAATTGAAGCAAATCGATATTAAGTTGTCAGAATCAATTTATTTATGTCCCTATTTTTACTTGTCACAACAAATTCGGTTGCTAGCATAAGTCAATGACAAGAATTTCGGTTGCTAGCATAAGTCTGTTTGATCTGTGTAGGTACACTAATGCCTCGATTAGCGTAGGGGACCGAAGAAATAAAATATAAACGCAAACCTGAACACGCACTCACATAACAAATATTGCGTAGCTTTGTGTCAGCCAGTTTTTTCCTAGCGAATTGATTCGGTTGGATGAAATTGTTCTAATTTTTATTAGATTGAGACTATTTTTTATTTAATTGCACTATTCGACAAATTGTAATGTTTGGGAGGACCTCCTCTGGCAATACGTCATTTTCGTATGATCTTATAAACCGCTGCGCCAAAACACTTAAAATCTTGTTGATCGAGATAAGCCAACTCAAATTATTGATGATAATAAAACCCCAAAAATATCTCCGTTTTATGCAGCAAAAGAAATTTAAAAACTCAATTCAAGTTCTTTATTTTTTTAAATTGTATTCAAGTGTGCCCATTTGAATTTCACTTAAATTTTTAAAGGTTTTTTTTTGTAATAATAACAAAAATATTTATACACTCATAATCAGGTATAGGTTGTGTCACCCTATTTTTTCTAACCGAATTGATATGGCTTTAAAAAGTTGTTCGAATTTTTCTGAGAGTGCGATTTTAAATATATTTGACCTAATTTTTATTTTATTAGTTCCATAACCCATTCGACAAATTGAAATTTTAGGGAGGATCTCATCTAATGAGGTTTTTGTATGATCTTTTATAGCACTATCAAAGTGTATTTTAAAAAAATTAAAAAAATATGCTTTAAAATTTTTTATTTTATTAAAACCAAAAACATACAACTGAAGACTAAAATTTTATTTAGTCTCTTCAAAAGATATAGAGATTAAATGGGTACATTTTAATTTAATAAAATTTCAAACGTAAAATTTAATCTATTTATTCTCAAAAGTGTTTGAACATTTTGAAAATTATTGCTTGGGTTAAAAATGGATTCAATTCCTGCAGTTTAGCGAGTTTTTTTTTATTTTTCCGAATAAGTCGGCATTTAAAAATATTTTTTAAGCTAAATTTCAAAGAAGCATTTTTATAAAATACTGAGAAGATAATTGAGATCAAAAAACGAGTGACTATTATTGAAAAAACTCAAAGAGAGGATATTATTGAAATAAATAAGGAAAGAACAACAATGAAAACTAAATTTGAGACATTACAGAATGTTGTTGCTTCGGATTTAATCACTACTGGAGTCTCTGAAAATGAAAATGAAAGTGAAGAAGAGAATATTACAAATGTGTTCTCAAAGATCTGTCAGACCATCAAATTTAAACCACCACAAATAAAAGAATCGTTTCGCTTAATGTCAAAGAAGAATGATAATAAACCAAATTCAATATTAATAAAACTTCACTCACCATATGACAGAAACCAGATGTTTAAATCTATTGCAGGGTTCTGTAAAACTAACAAGAGATCGTTAAGTATGGTTGATATTGGTGGTAGTTCTGACACTAACATTTATGTTCATGAATGTCTTACTGATGAAAATAGGAATTTAATGTTTTACTGTTCACAACTTAAACGTGATCAACAATTAATATCTTCTTTTTCTATACGTGGAAAAGTGTTTGTCAGAGCTAAAAGAAACCAAGAAGCGATTTATGTCACCGATAAAGCTAGTGTTGATGCATTGATAGCGTCATTATAAAAAACATTTTTGTATGCAATGATTTGTTATTTTTACTTTTTATTTTTACTTTTTTTATTTTTGTATTTTTCTAAATTTGTTTCTAATTATGTACAATTGCTATTTACAGTACTTCACACAATTTAAGAACGTTTTTGGGGATTGTAAGTAGTTTTCAAATTTATCATATGAATGCTAGGAGTTTGAATAGTTCTAAAATAGACTATCTGAACTACATTTTATCGAATTGTTCTATAGATGTACTATGTGTTACGGAAACGTGGTTTGATCATGAAAATGATAATAATGTTTTATACGATCTTTTGAACTTTAAACTGATACGTCATGATAGAAAGTCTGGTGAAAAGGGTGGTGGCATAGCAATATATTATAGTAAAGGGTTGAAATCCAAGATTATTCAAAAATCTGATGTTGAGAGTGCTGTTGAATTTCTAGGTGTTGAGTTTGAGGGGACTAATAATATTAAATGTTATGTGATGTGTGTTTATAATCCAAATAATAATAACTGTCTTTCAAATTTTATTGCTAAATTTAATGATTGTATCGTGTACTATGAGAACATTATTATGTGCGGTACTGAGAACCCATCTCCACCGTATTGGTAGAACGGACTCGGGAGTGTGTAGGGACAGTGGGGTGGACGAGGAGACCTTGGAACACTATATCTGTGAATGCCCGGCATTTTCCGGGGTCCGGGTCGAAATAATATCCAGCGACCCAATATCCACATTGGGGGATCTTAGGGACAAAGGATGGAAGAGGTTGAGGAATTTCGTCAGTGCGACGGAGTTCTTGGGGTAGGAAATAGACATGGGATTTTAATATCGATCTATCACTTAACAATGCTAAATCAACACGTTTAATGGACGATGTTAGTTCGTGTGGATTAAGTATTATAAATTCGTGGCATACCCGTTTTTCACTCAACACAAAACCATCACTTTTAGATATTATGTGTTCTTCTAATGACTCCTGCGTAATACACTATGATCAATTTTCTCTTGCTGGAGTTTCTGATCATGATTTGTTGTATTATATATGCGATATTAACCTGAACTATCGTAGTTTTTATGAATATATCAATATACGCGATTTTAAAATAATAAACGTTCAAAACTTAAGCATTGATGCGGCGAATACTATGTGGAATGATTGTTGGCAATTCGATAATGTCAATGATAAACTCAATTGCCTTACTAGAAACATTTTGTCACTTCATGAGAAACATGTACTTCATGAGAAACATGTCCTGAAATTATGAACGACTTCTTCCTTAATTCCACTAATAGAAATGACATCAGCTCTTATAATATTAACTCAACTCTCTTGTATCAAGGCAATTTATTTTATTGTGATCAAGTTACAGAGGAAGATGTAGGTAAAGCCATATCGGAAATAAAATCTTGTTCAATCAAACTTATACTTCCTTTTATACTACCAGCCTTAACGCATACTTTTAACCATATCATAACAACGTCAAACTTTCCTTACATTTGGAACGTTGCAAATATCATTCCCGTTGGAAAAAAGAATCAACCATCGAAACCTGAAGATTATAGACCTATAAGTATATTACCATCCCTCTCTAAAGCTTTTGAGCGCTTACTTTCAAACCAAATTATTAAACACACATTATGCAACAAACTTCTTTCTGATAATCAGTCTGGTTATCGTTCTGGGAGAAGCTGTAGTACAGCATTGCTCAAGGTCTTGCAGGACATTCGACCTTCTTTTGATAGAGGAGACCTAACTGTTGTTGTGCTAATCGACTTTTCAAAGGCGTTTGATACCGTGAACCATAATGTTTTATTATTAAAACTTAGGGAATATTTCGGTTTTAGTAGAAGTGCTTCAGAGCTTATCAGTTCGTATCTGTTAGATCGATATCAAAGAGTTAGATCAGATAATGCTTTCTCAACCCTCAAACCAGTTTTTTCTGGTGTCCCACAGGGTTCAATTCTTGGCCCTACATTATTTAGTTTATTTATAAGTGATATTGTATACTGCTGTAAAAGTTCTAATATACACCTTTATGCTGATGATACACAAATTTATCTTTCGAGACCAATAGAATTGATTGAGGACTTAGGATGTCGGTTAAATGAGGACCTCGGTGATATATTTCGTTGGTCTGTGAACAATAACCTTATGATTAATGCCTCGAAAACGCAAGCCCTTCCAATTCATAAAGGCATTTGTAACGATATTTTACCGGAAATTATTTTGCAAGATAAGTTGATAAATTATGTTAGTAAAGTGAAAAATCTTGGTTTTGTAATCAACACTGAGCTTAACTGCAAGGATCACAATAATTATGAACTAATGAGAATGTATAATGTCCTCAGGAAACTTGGCATTCTGCATTATATGTTCCTAATGATACTAAACTAAAATTGCTTAAAACCCTCATTATACCCATCATGACTTATAGTGCTATCGTATTTGGTAACCTTGACTCAATGTCTAATAATAAATTACAATTGGTTATTAACAATTGCGCTCGATATGTCTTTAACAAAAGAAAATTTGATAACATATCTAATTACTCCATACGAATTTTAGGAAGTAGATTGACATCTTATCTTAACATCCGTAATTTAATATTTTTACACAGGATTATTGACAAGAAAGAACCTGAGTATTTATATAAGGTGGCGCAAAAATAACCTTCCGATGTTTTTTTTTTATTATGTATTTATTATGTATAGCATTTTCTGATAGGAGGATTACTTTTGCGCCACCTTATATAATAACTGAATCTTGCTCGGTCTAGTCGTACGTGCAATATTAATATACCTGATTTCAGCTATTTGTAGTCCTCAAGAATGTTCTTCGTTAGTACTGTGAAATTGTGGAAATACTTACCTAACCCACTTAAATTCGATCCTCGTGAATTGGGTTTCAAAGCGGAGGTTTTAAAGCTTTATACGTAGCAATTATTTTCTTTTATTTTAAATTTCACTTTAATTCTTATTTTAACTTTTATTGTTATTGTATTTTTAGGTTTATAACATGTTATATATAATTTTATAAATTGATATTATAATGTTTGAGGTGCCCTAAGAGACTCTAAGTCTTACTTGTACCAAAAGAAAAGAATAAATAAATAAATAAATTAGCTTTGTTCTTTTTTGGGAGCTTTATTTACTCATATAAGCTTTTCTGAATTTTCCGATTTTCAGCTTAAACAAAAGTTTTGCACTTTTTTGACATTATTTTACAATTTTTATTTTAAGTGTTTAATATGATACAGATAAGCAAAATCAAACTTAACATAAAAATTATTTAAAAAAATCATATTTAGAAAACTTTGATACTAAAGCTGATTGCATTTACCTTTTTTGTCTCCTCTGGCAATGGCTAGAAAAAAAAGCAACAGTTTAAAGGAGTAAATACTCCGATTTTTTTTGGTATTTTTTATGCACAAATTAATTTTTAATTGCCACATTAAATTCTACTTGGGAAGTCTTGTTTCTTGTTAATATTTATAATGATCTTGGCATCGAAAAATCTGGCGTCATGATTTTTGATGAAAGATCGACAGCTTTTTCACCCTTAACATCTTTTTTTTCAAACTTATATATTTGTTAAAATCGACTTTTTTGAACAAAGTTTTTTCTTTATTCGTACTATACAAAATATTTAAAATAAACTTAAACTCATTTGAAAAAAAATTTTAGGATTTGCATATTTTAAATATTTTGTATGGAAATAAATTTGTTCAAAATAATGTTTAACACTATCGCTATCTTGTACATTTAAATAGGTTGGATTTCAAGCCCAAAATAATTTGTAAGATGTTACATTATTGTTTTCTCACTCTATAATTTGACCAAAGCTTTGCCTTTTCCCAGACTTCTTTTATTTAGAAAATAGCATGAGAAAGCTCCTTAGAACGGAGAATTTATTAGTTTTTAATGTCAACATTTAAGTTTTTAGTAAATTTTGTTTACTTTGTAAAAAAAATTTCATAAATCATCCATACAAAGCGATTAAAAAAAACAAAAACCGGTTATTCGAACACGGTTTGAATGACAAAAAAAAAAACCAAAACCGGTTTTTGAAAAATGCGTTTTTTTAAGTATTCGAAAACCTGTTTTTCAAATAAGTCGAATATTTGACTACTCATTTTCACCTAAGAACGGATTATTAATACGGTCAACTTACTACGATAGTCATAAATATCAATGTTGCCGTTTTTTTAAATTTTGTTGTTTATTTTAGATTTTCACTTTTGTTTGTATTTTTTACCTCTTTCCATACCACCTGAAAATAACATCAAATTCTAAAATTTTCAATTTTACCACAAAAAATTGTAATTTGCATGTAAAATATCTTACACGTAAAATATTTTTAATAGTTTCAACAAGCAAAGTAAAAATGTGTAAATGGGGTCAAAAGTGGTAAAAATTGCAATCGAAAGTTTAAAACTAAAATAAAAAATATTAGAAAGATAGTTTAAATACATTTAGAAAACCATTAAAATTGGCCTACGAGTTGGTAAAATACAGCAATTTAAACATCGACACGTCGGAACATTTTCCATGTTTTTTTGAATTTTTAAACAAAAATAACTTCTTTAAAAAAAATTTTGAATTTTTTCCAAAAAAACATATGTCTCAAATGCTGCTAGGACTAAAAAAATAATATATTAACTTTTTGTAATATTATTTTGAAAGTTTATTCTGAGATTACATGGTTTAGCCAACATTGGAAATTTTGGTTTCCCAGTGATTTGCGACACTTTTTGAGCAGATGGACCTTGTGTTGTAATTTTGCGATTGGAAAAGTGCTTGCTGCTAGCACTTGTATCACTTCCGTTTGTCTTTTTCTGGCTGGGCAATTAAATATCATAAAACAGATAAAATAATAGCGGTTTTCTAAAAAAAAAATTATTTAGTGTATTTTTATATTTTTTCGCAGCATGTACTTTTTGACTTGTGATAGATACAATGATATAATGATATAAATTCATGTAACTTTAATTAAATTCAAGCTCAAACCGAAATTTTATGTTTTTTATTTAGCAATATGCCAAAATCGACTTTTCGCGAAAAAGAACTTTTTTATTGTTGAAAATGGTTATTTAGGGTATCAGAAGCAACTTTTGTTCCGCGACTTTTTTATAATTCCGTTATTTACAAAATTACCGTTATTTTTAGGTTCTTGAAGAAAATCAAAATTTTGACCGTCAAATTTCCAGAATTCGACCAAATGTTGTTTGGCAACTTTGTACAAAATCATATGGCGAGTACTTTTGCAGAACATATGAACTCAAAATATTTGCAAATACAGGGTGTTTTGATGCATTTTTTAAAAGAAATGAATTTTACGCCATCTAGCGGCAATAATTTGTACCAACAAAATTCAACAATTAGAAAGGTAATTGAATACCTTTCCAACAAAAAAAAAAACTTGAAAATCGAATGAGAAAGAAAAAATCTATAAGATAATGAAATAGTACCAAATTTATATTAAAATATGTATGTAAATTTTATTAAATTGATCATTAAAGTTTACATTTTTAGTTTTGCGAAAAAAAATTTAGTTATTTTACTAGAATTGTATTTAACAGAAATCTTTATTATTTATACTTTTAAAAACATCAAGTTAATTTATTATTTAAATTTTTAGAGATCTACATAAGAGTGCAAATTCTTTAGCCTTTCTTTGAGTTGGGACTCTAAATCCAAATTTGCTGTTTGCCAAACTTTTTCACCGTGATATTTATAATTTAAACCTCTCAACATGTTTATTTGCCTTTTAAGAATTTTTATCCGATTACTCTGTACATCGACATAAGATAGTTCATTTAATAAATTAAATAATTCCATAGGCTCATTCACATCAAGCAAATTTAGAAATAGGACTTTACTCTCCGTACGTCGTTTTTTTACTTGTTGTTTGCTCTCCATCTCTTCCAATCTCTTATTCGTTCCTCAGCATTCCATTTTTTATTTTGCTGAAAACCCTTTTTCATTATTTTCACACCATTTGTCATTAGAAATGAATTCAATTGTTGGGTTTTTCTGTAATTTACAAGGACAGTCCACAAAGTGAACCTACCCGGTTTCTTTGTAAATTTGACTTATTGTTAGTTAAAATTTTTTAAAATTTTATTTCTTTATATAAGATCAAGTCTGGTTTATTACGAAAAAAATAAGAGGTGTTTTAATAAAATCTGTCAAAAATTTTAAAAGTAACATGGATTTAAACAAACACTTTTTAACATGGTCAAATTTACAAATTAGGTAAGTTTACTTTGCGGACTTTGCTTGTAAATTACATGAAAACCCAACGATATAATTCAATTCTTATGGCGGTATTGCATTCAGGAGGTCATAATACATAAGGATTGGTGGGTCTGGTTTCTGGGTCAGAACCTTTTTATATTTTTGTGAGGCTGCGTAATTCATAAGCTCGCAAAGGTGACGTCTAAAATATCTACTGCCGCTTTATCGCAATAGTAAATGAAATATAAGTATATTTACTTATCACATGGAAAGGAATTTTGTTTCCCAAAGTGAAAACAGTGTCTATGTTCTTAATAACTAATGTATAACTAATTTCAGTAGCATAAATTTACGTTTTTTTAAAAATTCACCCTGTTTTTTTAATCAATTAATAAAATTTGTCGAAAATAGGCTGTACTGTTTGTAATACGGCACAAATTCGGCTGAATATTATGCCTTGGGAGACAACATAGTTGTTGATGACTAAAATATCTAAAATTCTGCCGTGGTGCTTGAAGATAACATTCCTACTTCAAAAGTTATAAGTGAATGAAGGTCAAAAAACCCCATTTTTTTTATTTTTTTCGCCTTTTTTTTACATTTTCCTAATTTTCTTGTAAACGAAAAATGCCATCGCCAAGCACCACGGCAGAATTTTAGATTTTAATGTCATTAACAACTGTGTTGGATGGCAAGCCATAATATTCAGCCCAATTTGTGCCGCGCTAAATGTTAGAAGTAGTATTTTCTTACTTCCAAGTTTTGTTGTTGCCACTTTGTTTTTTTCAGTGTATTATTCCAACAAAAACCAAAAATGGAAGATTACTACCCAAACTAACTATTCAACACATAAAAACATTGATTTTGAAGCTATTAACATAAATAATGCGTTAAATTCATAAAAAGTCAAAAAATCCAAGTTTTAAGGGCCATCCTAAATATCCGTTTTAGGACAAGTGAGGGGCATTCTAATAAGCAAGTAGGGTACCTGACTCTACCCCCGAAACATATAAAATCATTCGGGATTAATAGCTTGAAAATGAAAAAGTTGTTTTTTGGCATATTGCTAATTTTATTTGAATTAAACTTAAAACCGCAATTTCGCCGATAAAGATAAATGATAGCATGCAATAATAAATAATAAATAATAGCATGCCCCAGCATGGGACAGGGAAATTTCCAAAAAGGTAAGCGGGTTTGTAATCAAGCATTTTGGATAGAACGCATTCTATACTAGATTACCTACTCGATTCTTTTAACAGGGTGTGAGACTAAAATAATTGATTCTTTAGAATTGATTATTTTTTTTTTTCGAAGAACAACTTACTTTATATTTTTAAGAAGTACATACATGTTTTAACAATGAAACTACGAACTACTTACACAAAAAAAAAAAAAAATAGCTCCCTAGAAAAAATAAGAATTACTTTTTTTTTTTTTATTAATTATTAATCATATATTTACAAATTATATATATTTACAAATTATATACTTTTAAATTTCAATTTAAACTAATTCTAATGTTTTAATTGAAATTTATATAACATCAATTGAAATTCAGAAACTTCATTTAATATTAAAAATAAAAGTTCATTTAAAAATTAAAAAAAAAATAACAAAAATTCTAGAATATTAATTTTAAATTCAAAATTTCCTTTTGAAAAAAAACCATTCAAAATTAAAAGTTCGTTGTATTGAAAAATCAGAAAATATTAATTAAACTTCAGAAAACATCATTTGAGAAATATCTAATTTAAATCCAAGCAGTATATAATTTAAAATCCGGAAACTATCAATTGGAATTTAAAACTTCGAGCTGAAATCCAAAAACATCATTTAAAATTCAATATCACAGATAATTTTATCGGCCAAAACACAAAGAAAATTTTTAATAAATTCATGAAGTTTTTCCTCCGAATATTAAAAAAAAAGTCTTAATATTTATAAAAGTTTCCTAAATTACATGAAACATGATTTAAATGAAATTATGTTATTCAGTGTATAAAAATTCTCATACATAAAAAATATTTTACATATTTTATATAAGATAAATTATTTAAAATTGAAGGGCTTATTATAAACACTCGATAAGCCACATTTAACTTTTTGTTAGTTTTTGCCTTTTAAGAAGTGAATAAATTTAGGAAACATGTATATTGCAGCACTATTCTACTTTATATACATGTGACAAGTGTTTAAGCTTGACTTCATTCAATATTTAATCAACGGATGTCTAGAAAACAGCAAAAACTGTTTGCTTTTTTGACTCTATCGTTGGAATGTGTTTGGTATTGCAGTTACTAAATTTGGCAACGAGATATGTAAGCAAGTGTGGGCATCACCATCTTTTCGTAATGTGTAATTTTTTCCTGGGTAATTTTATCGGCCAAGAACAAAGAAAATTTTTATTAAATTCATGAAAAGAAATTATTTTGACTATAATACGAGAAAAAAATATTTTACTAAAGTGATATTAATTAACCGCGTCACAGAAGAGCACGTGACTGTATTTTGACTCATAATTACGCGTAATTACGAGGGAAAATCGTTATCACGCACACTCATTCAGGATATTTTTCCACTAACTAACGCTCACTTGAGTAAATTCAACTTTTATTCACACATGATTCTCCTGAGTCACCCAAATATAACGATCAAACCTCATCCGGAAAAAATAAAATCCTAAAAAGTGTAACAATTGTAACAATTTTTTGTTGTTGTTTTGGTTTTTCTTTGATATTTTAAATTTTGGATCTCGCTCCTAGACGAGGACAAGAAATTCTCATTGAGTTTGTGATTTAACATAACAAATATCTCTAGAAATTCTAATAACAAAGTCCCCTGAAGATTTCTTTGGGCAGGAATGAAATCCGGATAGGGACACGCCTACATCAGATTGCTTTTCACAATTTGTTAAATAAGTTTTGGGACTTTAGCACATTTAATTACTATAAATGTAGCATGGAATTGTTATGATAACATGGGTTTACCATAGTTTTGGAGCTATACACCACGAAAATATAAATTTTTTCAAAAAAAAGAACAATTAAAAATTGAAATTTAAAACAAAAACAAAAATATGACTCACGCATAATCATTTTTTTACACTCACTTACGATAACGTCAGTAATTTCAACTTTTACTCACAATTTTCTGCTCACGTGCTGCTCCCTAATTTATACCTAACCACAGTTTAACAAAATTTTTGGCAACATGCAATTTCTGTTCTTAGTATTATTTTCCTACAAATAAAAATTTATTTGAAAAATATATAAGATAAATTCTTTAAAATTGTATAACGTTTTTTTTTTCAAAAGAGAAACTACTTCCAATAACGTCCTTTTATTAAGAAAAAGAGTTTGATTACTTCTTGATACCAAAAAGTTATACATATAAGTTAATTCTTTTAACCCTGCTGTTAGGTTAGAAAAAACTTACGAATGTTAGGTTAATGCACCATTTGGTCCATACTTCAATATTCATACAAAATAACCATTTAATCTTATATTTGTATCTATTTTGAATCAGTTCTCCCCAAACATTATTATTAATTTAAGCTTTACTCAACGCTAGAGAATTTTGGCTCACGCTCACGCAAGAAATATTATAATCTCACTTACTCGAATTGTTCTTTACTCATGCACTACTCACGTCAGTAAAATTAAAATAACTCACGCGTGATTCACGTGAACCATGCAAATCACGTGACCAGCGCAAATCTCTACTCAACACAGCTAATGTAAAAATTTGTTAAGGGATTCCCATTTTTGCATTTTTCTTTACTCAGGATAGCTAATGTAAAACACAATTGTGTTTTTTGCATTTTTTTTTTATTCAACATAAACAGCTAATGTGAAAAACAAGTGTGGGATTCCCCCTTTTTGTTTTTTTTTTTTTTAATCATAGATTAAATATGTAAAAGACAATTGTGGGATCCCCCTTTTTGATTTTTGTTGTAAAGAAGCACAAATATTTGTACTGCTTGGTTCATTTTGTGAGTTGTTTTCAATAGTTCAGACGTGTTTTACTTACGACATGGCAAACTTGAACGAAGGTCAGATACAAGAACTGCTCAATGCAGAAAGTGACTCCGATATTTCAGATTCGGAATTTGATTATATTTCAGAAAATAGCGAAACAAGTTCTTCTGAAACAGATACTGAACGGGAACCCGTCCTAGCTGCAGCTAGCTCTGTTGATCCGTTTTTTATTGCTAAAAACAAAATGGTTTGGATCTCCACTCCATTACCTCAGCCTATTGGAGCTACGGCTGAGAATATTATCTCAAAGCAACCAGGACCAACTCGATTTGCAGTGTCCAGATGCAATGACATTCTGTCAGATTTTTTGTTGTATTTTCCGTCTCCAATAGAAAGAATTATCATCGAAAATACTAATAAGTACGGCAGTGTCAAGGGTGGTGGCAAGTGGAAAAATATTGATGAAGACGCATTGCGCGCATATATTGCTGTGCTCATTCTTGCAGGCGTATGTCGGCATGTATAATCTTGTTTTTTTATTTCAGCAAAATAATTGGCTAATATAAAATCTATTACTGAAAGTGGAAAAAAAATAAAGATGTTCATGGTTTATTTGATGCAAAATTTGGTTGCCCCATTTTCCGAGCAATTATGTCTAAAGAAACATTTCATATGATTAAAGGTGCCATCCGTTTCGATGATGTTTTGAGTCGACGACAAATGCGTAGTTGTTATAAATTTGCACCTATTCGTGAACTGTGGGCCGTTTTCAACAACTCCTTTCAATGTTTTACAATTGCCATGAAAATGTCACCATTGATGAGCAACTTGTTGCATTCAGGGGCGAAGTACTTTTCGACAGTTTATGCAATCAAACCCAGCAAAATATGGTTTGAAATTTTGGTTATCGGTGGACTCTAAGTAAGGCTATGTGTTGAAAATACAACCATACCTTGGTAAGCCTATAAATGCACAGCCTGAAAAGAACCAAGGACAACGCGTTGTATTCGACTTAACAGAAGGATTGAAAGGGCAAAATATAACAGGCGACACTTTTTTCCACTTTTGAGTTGGTAAAAAAACTTTAGGAAAGGAATCTTACATATGTGGGAACAGTACGCAAAAATAAAAACTTTCATTCCTCCGAAATTACTGACTGTCAAAAAACTCCCTTTGTACCATTATACATTTGCATTCGATGGCATTGCGACAATATTATCATACATCAGCCACAAGAACAAAGCAACAATATTGATTAGTTCAATGCACAAGACAGTTACAGTTGATGAGAGTGGATTGAAGAAAAAACCAAAGATTTTTTCGTATTACAATTCAACGAAAGGTATGTTAGTTTTATGCTCTCCTATAATTTCTAATACTTCATCTCTTTTAGGTGGCGTAGACACTGCTGATCAAATGGTTGGTTCATGCTGCACAAAACGCAAAACAAATCTATGGCCAAACATTGTATTTGCAAACATACTTGATATATCCGCATTGAATGCGTACATAATATTTTCTGAAATCGACGATTCATGGGCTCCAGCTGATCGGAATAGCAGGAGACCAGAGTTTTTGAGGCAACTAGCACATTTTCTGGCTAACGCGTGTATGATGAAACGGACTAAATTACCTCAACAAGAGTTCTCAGCACAGTTATTAACTGAAATACTATCACCATGCATAGTTCCAGTGGCCTCTTCAAATAATACTTCTAATACTTGGAATTTGTAGTTGCTGCAAGTCTAAGTCTGATATTAAATGCTCCATTTGCAGCAAGTTTATTTGCAAAACTAACCGAAATTATGTTGCTCATCATGCAATGACAATTATTATAAAATCAACTAATTAACACTTATTTTTTTAAATAAATTTAAAAAAAATCTAAGAAAATATACTATGGACCAAATAGTCCCTTAACCTAAGATTCGTAATTTTTTATTTTTCTCAGTCCTGTTTTAAGTTAGAACCTTGAATTTTTGTATATAACATGGTTTTATAAAAAGACCACGTGAGCTAAAAAAATTAAGTCACCGTTCAAAAATTACAAAGGAAACAATGCAAAAATTGGAACAAATGGGCTTAACCTAACAGCAGGGTTAAGTAAATAATTACTTTGTTATTGAGTTCATGCTTTCTGGTTTAATTTCAAAGAATTTCTTTTTTGACTCTATCGTTAAAATGTGTTTGGTATTGCAGTTACTAAATTTGGCAATAAGATATGTAGGCAAGTGTGGGCATCATCTTCTTTTTTTTTTTTGTTTTTAAAAAAGAGAGGCAACACTCAGGAAATACTTCCTATATTTTAGTGTGTTGCTTTCTTTGGAAAGGGATAGTATAGAGATGAAAGATGGGGAAAGATGAAGGGCTTCAGACATGGCAACACTGTAATTGCGCGAGATGATAAGTCTTACAACAGTTGTTGCTCGCCACCTGATGGAGAGTTGGCGAACTTATTGAAGCTTTTTTTGGTTCATAGCCCTGATTCATTATTTTACTTCGGTGGGGTTAATTGCTATGGGAACACCGAAGGTGGACATTGCGATACGTATGAGGGATAGAAAAAACTCATACATATTATTTTGATGTTGCCGGTACCGCGGATCGAACCCGGGACCTTCTGTGTAAAAGTCCAACGCGCTAACCATTACACCACAACGCATCTTATTGTAATGTGTAATTTTTTCCTGGGATGTTATATGTACACTCATAAAAAAAGTTAGTTCAAAAGTCTGTTAAACGTTTTCCAAATCATTTGAGCTAATTTTTTGTGTTGTTATCGTTTAAATCAGTTATTTAGCTAAAGTTATTAGCAGGAACCGAAAGTTCATGCAAATGAATATGTTTTTCCTTAGTTCTGAGAAAAACATGATTAACAAAATATCTTTGAGAATCAAAGAATTTTTTGAAAAAGGTACTTAATATTACTTTTAATTATTTTTTTGAGAAAAATGTTTTTTTTTTTTAAACAGATACTTTTCTTTAAAGTACATTTTTTGAAATGCGTACTTTTTTTGCATTTGTGAAAAGTATTGTTTTGAAAATTTGTTTTCAAAAAAAATTAAAAAATTTTTTTTTTTAATAAAGGTATTTTTTTTTTTTTTGAAATAGGTACTTATTTTGAATGAAGTTAGTTTTTTTCGAAAACGAACTTCTTTGAAGAAGAAATATTTTTGTGAAAAAAGTAAAGTTTTTTGAAAAATGTACTTTTTCTTAAAAAAATTTTATTATTTTGAAAAGGCTACTTTTTTGAGAAAGATTATTTTTTTAAAACAAGAGCTTTTTTTTGAAAAAATGTACTTTCTGAAAGCAGTATTTTATTTTAAAGAGTACTTTATTTCTGAAAGAGGTACGTTTTTTAAAAAAGGTACTTTTTTTAAAAAATTAGTTTTTGTGTTAATAAATCATATGTTTTTATGCAAAAAATACTTTGTTTTAATCGCGCTGACCGGTTTTACGAGCAGACTTGGTTTTCGGTGTAGCCGGACTTTCTGCGATTCCCAGGGTTTCGTTCTACCCGGTCTTTCGGTGTAACAGGGTAGACCGAAAACCAGGAAACCCGGGATAACGGTCTGGAGCGTAGGCTCTACTTAAAAACATATTTTTTGCAACTGCGCTAGGTGGAGTAATACCGTTGCTAGGTAGTTGCTATTAGCATGTTAATTTTCTCCAATTTTACCCCATATTTGGAGCACCCGTTTTTGTAATTTAAGAAGAATATTGTTGCGCATTTTAGTCATCCTCCGTCTTACAGGTATGTTTTAAATTCTGAAAGAAAAACGAGCAACTACAATAATTTTCGTTTATATGTACACAAAGTTTATGATTACCACATCAGCATCTCCTTCTTATTTTTTGCTACAATTCCACGGTGTTTGTTTAATTTTATTCCGAATTTTTTAAGCATTTAAAATTTGTGTACATATATTTTTTACTAACAATTTTTTTTTTGTTTCTATTTCCTTTTTGTTATTTTTAAATAATTAATTTGACATAAATAGCAAATAACAATTATTTTGTTCAGAACAAGGTATGATAGTTACGGCAATTGGGAGCAAGGGTTATGATTATAATAAAATAGCTTTGTTTACTGAAGATTTTTTTTCTATGGTTGCATAGACTAGTAGTTTTTCTAACCATATTTAAAATTGTTTAATTAGGGAAATCAACCAATTGTCTGTCTCTAAGAAAGTTAGTTTGTTAAGCTAATTTTTAAACTTGCACTAGACAAATTAACTGGTCCTTATTAGCATTTGTATGCACACACAGCTAATATATTTGTTTACCAACTCAAATAATGTAATATCGAACGAATTCCCTGTGTGCATGCACCAAGTACAACAACCAAAACAATATTATACCAGACAATTTTGTATGATTTTTTTTTTTTTTTTTAGAATGGACAATAAAAATCATACAAAATTGTCTGGTATAATATTGTTTTGGTTGTTGTACTTGGTGCATGTTAATAAAAATAGGCAAATAATTATTAAAGAATTCTTGTTAAATTGGCATTGTAGTTATTAGTTTTTTTTTGTTTTTCGTTTTTTTTTTGTTCAAAATTTTAAGTTGTTATTTTGCGTTTATTATAAAATGCGTGCCAAAAGATCTATGAAACATTTGTCTTCAATTTTTATAAAATCTCCGTCATATTTATGTAAACTTCGTAAATATGATGAAAAATGTATGACAAACGATTTATGAAATATTTTCATTAATATGATACAACTCTTTTCCCTGAGTGTAGTAAATATTTATAAGTCAATTAATAAAGTTCAGGATTTTTCACTATTTTGTGTATAGATCAAATCATGTTTATTTTAAAAAATATATTACAAGTAAAATTTTTTTTGCTAATTTTAGCAAAATATTTAAATAGTTTTGTAAATTGTTAAATAAGAATAGCAAAAAAACTTTACTAAAAAATTACTTTATACTTAAAATTAGTATAATAATAGTAAAATGAGATTGAAAACGGTTTTACTAACTTTTTTAAAAACTTTTTTTTTCCTCAAAGTGTCGAAAATTTTTGAAATTCCACATATAAATTAACTCAAATATTCAATTTAATTAGCAATTTATTATAATAATATTAAGCTGTTGATTCTTTTGGGATGCAATTATTTTTATTCACAACGATGCTAATAACTTACCTAAATTGATTTAAAAAGTCTCTGTGGTATAAAATTTTAATTTGAAACCTTTTATGAAATTATGTGATGACCTTTCATTGAAATAGTGCTCACACAAACAACAGTTTTTATTACAAGTGCAGTAGTTAAAATTGAAGCAAATCGATATTAAGTTGTCAGAATCAATTTATTTATGTCCCTATTTTTACTTGTCACAACGGAAACTTAGAATGACAAGAAATTCGGTTGCTAGCATAAGTCTGTTTTATCTGTGTAGGTACACTAATGCCTCGATTAGCGTAGGGGACCGAAGAAATAAAATATAAACGCAAACCTGAACACGCACTCACATAACAAATATTGCGTAGCTTTGTGTCAGCCAGTTTTTTCCTAGCGAATTGATTCGGTTGGATGAAATTGTTCTAATTTTTATTAGATTGAGACTATTTTTTATTTAATTGCACTATTCGACAAATTGTAATGTTTGGGAGGACCTCCTCTGGCAATATGTCATTTTCGCTGCGCCAAAACACTTAAAATCTTGTTGATCGAGATAAGCCAACTCAAATTATTGATGATAATAAAACCCCAAAAATATCTCCGTTTTATGCAGCAAAAGAAATTTAAAAACTCAATTCAAGTTCTTTATTTTTTTAAATTGCATTCAAGCGTGCCCATTTGAATTTCTCTTAAATTTTTAATGTTTTTTTTTTATTTTATCAAAAATATTCATACAGGTTGTGTCACCCGATTTTTTCTAACCGAATTAATATGGCTTTAAAAAGTTGTTCGAATTTTTCTGAGAGTGCGATTTTAAATATATTTGACCTAATTTTTATTTTATTAGTTCCATAACCCATTCGACAAATTGAAATTTTAGGGAGGACCTCATCTAATGAGGTTTTTGTATGATCTTTTATAGCACTATCAAAGTGTATTTTAAAAAAAATTAAAAAAATATGCCTTAAAATTTTTTATTTTATTAAAACCAAAAACATACAACTGAAGACTAAAATTTTATTTAGTCTCTTCAAAAGATATAGAGATTAAATGGGTACATTTTAATTTAATAAAATTTCAAACGTAAAATTTAATCTATTTATTCTTAAAAGTGTTTGAACATTTTGAGAATTATTGCTCAACGTTGACGGTTGTGATCAATGGGAGTTAAAACGATGTTAATAATATTGTTTCGTATTGCATTTCCTAGATTTTATCACAATGCGTTAAGGTAAACACCACAAAATCGAAACCATAATTTTTTTAAATAACAATATCGACTTTATGCTGAATTTGTTGGCCAACTTCACCGGCTAATAAATTATTATTTTATAGCTTCGTCACTAGATTTACTTGGGTTAAAAATGGATTCAATTCCTGCAGTTTAGCGGTTTTTTTTTATTTTTCCGAATAAGTCGGCATTTAAAAATATTTTTTAAGCTAAATTTCAAAGAAGCATTTTTATAAAATACTGAGAAGATAATTGAGATCAAAAAACGAGTGACTATTATTGAAAAAACTCAAAGAGAGGATATTATTGAAATAAATAAGGAAAGAACAACAATGAAAACTAAATTTGAGACATTACAGAATGTTGTTGCTTCGGATTTAATCATTACTGGAGTCTCTGAAAATGAAAATGAAAGTGAAGAAGAGAATATTACAAATGTGTTCTCAAAGATCTGTCAGACCAGCAAATTTAAACCACCACAAATAAAAGAATCGTTTCGCTTAATGTCAAAGAAGAATGATAATAAACCAAATTCAATATTAATAAAACTTCACTCACCATATGACAGAAACCAGATGTTTAAATCTATTGCAGGGTTCTGTAAAACTAACAAGAGATCGTTAAGTATGGTTGATATTGGTGGTAGTTCTGACACTAACATTTATGTTCATGAATGTCTTACTGATGAAAATAGGAATTTAATGTTTTACTGTTCACAACTTAAACGTGATCAACAATTAATATCTTCTTTTTCTATACGTGGAAAAGTGTTTGTCAGAGCTAAAAGAAACCAAGAAGCGATTTATGTCACCGATAAAGCTAGTGTTGATGCATTGATAGCGTCATTATAAAAAACATTTTTGTATGCAATGATTTGTTATTTTTACTTTTTATTTTTACTTTTTTTATTTTTGTATTTTTCTAAATTTGTTTCTAATTATGTACAATTGCTATTTACAGTACTTCACACAATTTAAGAACGTTTTTGGGGATTGTAAGTAGTTTTCAAATTTATCATATGAATGCTAGGAGTTTGAATAGTTCTAAAATAGACTATCTGAACTACATTTTATCGAATTGTTCTATAGATGTACTATGTGTTACGGAAACGTGGTTTGATCATGAAAATGATAATAATGTTTTATACGATCTTTTGAACTTTAAACTGATACGTCATGATAGAAAGTCTGGTGAAAAGGGTGGTGGCATAGCAATATATTATAGTAAAGGGTTGAAATCCAAGATTATTCAAAAATCTGATGTTGAGAGTGCTGTTGAATTTCTAGGTGTTGAGTTTGAGGGGACTAATAATATTAAATGTTATGTGATGTGTGTTTATAATCCAAATAATAATAACTGTCTTTCAAATTTTATTGCTAAATTTAATGATTGTATCGTGTACTATGAGAACATTATTATGTGCGGTACTGAGAACCCATCTCCACCGTATTGGTAGAACGGACTCGGGAGTGTGTAGGGACAGTGGGGTGGACGAGGAGACCTTGGAACACTATATCTGTGAATGCCCGGCATTTTCCGGGGTCCGGGTCGAAATAATATCCAGCGACCCAATATCCACATTGGGGGATCTTAGGGACAAAGGATGGAAGAGGTTGAGGAATTTCGTCAGTGCGACGGAGTTCTTGGGGTAGGAAATAGACATGGGATTTTAATATCGATCTATCACTTAACAATGCTAAATCAACACGTTTAATGGACGATGTTAGTTCGTGTGGATTAAGTATTATAAATTCGTGGCATACCCGTTTTTCACTCAACACAAAACCATCACTTTTAGATATTATGTGTTCTTCTAATGACTCCTGCGTAATACACTATGATCAATTTTCTCTTGCTGGAGTTTCTGATCATGATTTGTTGTATTATATATGCGATATTAACCTGAACTATCGTAGTTTTTATGAATATATCAATATACGCGATTTTAAAATAATAAACGTTCAAAACTTAAGCATTGATGCGGCGAATACTATGTGGAATGATTGTTGGCAATTCGATAATGTCAATGATAAACTCAATTGCCTTACTAGAAACATTTTGTCACTTCATGAGAAACATGTACTTCATGAGAAACATGTCCTGAAATTATGAACGACTTCTTCCTTAATTCCACTAATAGAAATGACATCAGCTCTTATAATATTAACTCAACTCTCTTGTATCAAGGCAATTTATTTTATTGTGATCAAGTTACAGAGGAAGATGTAGGTAAAGCCATATCGGAAATAAAATCTTGTTCAATCAAACTTATACTTCCTTTTATACTACCAGCCTTAACGCATACTTTTAACCATATCATAACAACGTCAAACTTTCCTTACATTTGGAACGTTGCAAATATCATTCCCGTTGGAAAAAAGAATCAACCATCGAAACCTGAAGATTATAGACCTATAAGTATATTACCATCCCTCTCTAAAGCTTTTGAGCGCTTACTTTCAAACCAAATTATTAAACACACATTATGCAACAAACTTCTTTCTGATAATCAGTCTGGTTATCGTTCTGGGAGAAGCTGTAGTACAGCATTGCTCAAGGTCTTGCAGGACATTCGACCTTCTTTTGATAGAGGAGACCTAACTGTTGTTGTGCTAATCGACTTTTCAAAGGCGTTTGATACCGTGAACCATAATGTTTTATTATTAAAACTTAGGGAATATTTCGGTTTTAGTAGAAGTGCTTCAGAGCTTATCAGTTCGTATCTGTTAGATCGATATCAAAGAGTTAGATCAGATAATGCTTTCTCAACCCTCAAACCAGTTTTTTCTGGTGTCCCACAGGGTTCAATTCTTGGCCCTACATTATTTAGTTTATTTATAAGTGATATTGTATACTGCTGTAAAAGTTCTAATATACACCTTTATGCTGATGATACACAAATTTATCTTTCGAGACCAATAGAATTGATTGAGGACTTAGGATGTCGGTTAAATGAGGACCTCGGTGATATATTTCGTTGGTCTGTGAACAATAACCTTATGATTAATGCCTCGAAAACGCAAGCCCTTCCAATTCATAAAGGCATTTGTAACGATATTTTACCGGAAATTATTTTGCAAGATAAGTTGATAAATTATGTTAGTAAAGTGAAAAATCTTGGTTTTGTAATCAACACTGAGCTTAACTGCAAGGATCACAATAATTATGAACTAATGAGAATGTATAATGTCCTCAGGAAACTTGGCATTCTGCATTATATGTTCCTAATGATACTAAACTAAAATTGCTTAAAACCCTCATTATACCCATCATGACTTATAGTGCTATCGTATTTGGTAACCTTGACTCAATGTCTAATAATAAATTACAATTGGTTATTAACAATTGCGCTCGATATGTCTTTAACAAAAGAAAATTTGATAACATATCTAATTACTCCATACGAATTTTAGGAAGTAGATTGACATCTCATCTTAACATCCGTAATTTAATATTTTTACACAGGATTATTGACAAGAAAGAACCTGAGTATTTATATAAGGTGGCGCAAAAATAACCTTCCGATGTTTTTTTTTTATTATGTATTTATTATGTATAGCATTTTCTGATAGGAGGATTACTTTTGCGCCACCTTATATAATAACTGAATCTTGCTCGGTCTAGTCGTACGTGCAATATTAATATACCTGATTTCAGCTATTTGTAGTCCTCAAGAATGTTCTTCGTTAGTACTGTGAAATTGTGGAAATACTTACCTAACCCACTTAAATTCGATCCTCGTGAATTGGGTTTCAAAGCGGAGGTTTTAAAGCTTTATACGTAGCAATTATTTTCTTTTATTTTAAATTTCACTTTAATTCTTATTTTAACTTTTATTGTTATTGTATTTTTAGGTTTATAACATGTTATATATAATTTTATAAATTGATATTATAATGTTTGAGGTGCCCTAAGAGACTCTAAGTCTTACTTGTACCAAAAGAAAAGAATAAATAAATAAATAAATTAGCTTTGTTCTTTTTTGGGAGCTTTATTTACTCATATAAGCTTTTCTGAATTTTCCGATTTTCAGCTTAAACAAAAGTTTTGCACTTTTTTGACATTATTTTACAATTTTTATTTTAAGTGTTTAATATGATACAGATAAGCAAAATCAAACTTAACATAAAAATTATTTAAAAAAATCATATTTAGAAAACTTTGATACTAAAGCTGATTGCATTTACCTTTTTTGTCTCCTCTGGCAATGGCTAGAAAAAAAAGCAACAGTTTAAAGGAGTAAATACTCCGATTTTTTTTGGTATTTTTTATGCACAAATTAATTTTTAATTGCCACATTAAATTCTACTTGGGAAGTCTTGTTTCTTGTTAATATTTATAATGATCTTGGCATCGAAAAATCTGGCGTCATGATTTTTGATGAAAGATCGACAGCTTTTTCACCCTTAACATCTTTTTTTTTCAAACTTATATATTTGTTAAAATCGACTTTTTTGAACAAAGTTTTTTCTTTATTCGTACTATACAAAATATTTAAAATAAACTTAAACTCATTTGAAAAAAAATTTTAGGATTTGCATATTTTAAATATTTTGTATGGAAATAAATTTGTTCAAAATAATGTTTAACACTATCGCTATCTTGTACATTTAAATAGGTTGGATTTCAAGCCCAAAATAATTTGTAAGATGTTACATTATTGTTTTCTCACTCTATAATTTGACCAAAGCTTTGCCTTTTCCCAGACTTCTTTTATTTAGAAAATAGCATGAGAAAGCTCCTTAGAACGGAGAATTTATTAGTTTTTAATGTCAACATTTAAGTTTTTAGTAAATTTTGTTTACTTTGTAAAAAAAATTTCATAAATCATCCATACAAAGCGATTAAAAAAAACAAAAACCGGTTATTCGAACACGGTTTGAATGACAAAAAAAAAAACCAAAACCGGTTTTTGAAAAATGCGTTTTTTTAAGTATTCGAAAACCTGTTTTTCAAATAAGTCGAATATTTGACTACTCATTTTCACCTAAGAACGGATTATTAATACGGTCAACTTACTACGATAGTCATAAATATCAATGTTGCCGTTTTTTTTAAATTTTGTTGTTTATTTTAGATTTTCACTTTTGTTTGTATTTTTTACCTCTTTCCATACCACCTGAAAATAACATCAAATTCTAAAATTTTCAATTTTACCACAAAAAATTGTAATTTGCATGTAAAATATCTTACACGTAAAATATTTTTAATAGTTTCAACAAGCAAAGTAAAAATGTGTAAATGGGGTCAAAAGTGGTAAAAATTGCAATCGAAAGTTTAAAACTAAAATAAAAAATATTAGAAAGATAGTTTAAATACATTTAGAAAACCATTAAAATTGGCCTACGAGTTGGTAAAATACAGCAATTTAAACATCGACACGTCGGAACATTTTCCATGTTTTTTTGAATTTTTAAACAAAAATAACTTCTTTAAAAAAAATTTTGAATTTTTTCCAAAAAAACATATGTCTCAAATGCTGCTAGGACTAAAAAAATAATATATTAACTTTTTGTAATATTATTTTGAAAGTTTATTCTGAGATTACATGGTTTAGCCAACATTGGAAATTTTGGTTTCCCAGTGATTTGCGACACTTTTTGAGCAGATGGACCTTGTGTTGTAATTTTGCGATTGGAAAAGTGCTTGCTGCTAGCACTTGTATCACTTCCGTTTGTCTTTTTCTGGCTGGGCAATTAAATATCATAAAACAGATAAAATAATAGCGGTTTTCTAAAAAAAAAATTATTTAGTGTATTTTTATATTTTTTCGCAGCATGTACTTTTTGACTTGTGATAGATACAATGATATAATGATATAAATTCATGTAACTTTAATTAAATTCAAGCTCAAACCGAAATTTTATGTTTTTTATTTAGCAATATGCCAAAATCGACTTTTCGCGAAAAAGAACTTTTTTATTGTTGAAAATGGTTATTTAGGGTATCAGAAGCAACTTTTGTTCCGCGACTTTTTTATAATTCCGTTATTTACAAAATTACCGTTATTTTTAGGTTCTTGAAGAAAATCAAAATTTTGACCGTCAAATTTCCAGAATTCGACCAAATGTTGTTTGGCAACTTTGTACAAAATCATATGGCGAGTACTTTTGCAGAACATATGAACTCAAAATATTTGCAAATACAGGGTGTTTTGATGCATTTTTTAAAAGAAATGAATTTTACGCCATCTAGCGGCAATAATTTGTACCAACAAAATTCAACAATTAGAAAGGTAATTGAATACCTTTCCAACAAAAAAAAAAACTTGAAAATCGAATGAGAAAGAAAAAATCTATAAGATAATGAAATAGTACCAAATTTATATTAAAATATGTATGTAAATTTTATTAAATTGATCATTAAAGTTTACATTTTTAGTTTTGCGAAAAAAAATTTAGTTATTTTACTAGAATTGTATTTAACAGAAATCTTTATTATTTATACTTTTAAAAACATCAAGTTAATTTATTATTTAAATTTTTAGAGATCTACATAAGAGTGCAAATTCTTTAGCCTTTCTTTGAGTTGGGACTCTAAATCCAAATTTGCTGTTTGCCAAACTTTTTCACCGTGATATTTATAATTTAAACCTCTCAACATGTTTATTTGCCTTTTAAGAATTTTTATCCGATTACTCTGTACATCGACATAAGATAGTTCATTTAATAAATTAAATAATTCCATAGGCTCATTCACATCAAGCAAATTTAGAAATAGGACTTTACTCTCCGTACGTCGTTTTTTTACTTGTTGTTTGCTCTCCATCTCTTCCAATCTCTTATTCGTTCCTCAGCATTCCATTTTTTATTTTGCTGAAAACCCTTTTTCATTATTTTCACACCATTTGTCATTAGAAATGAATTCAATTGTTGGGTTTTTCTGTAATTTACAAGGACAGTCCACAAAGTGAACCTACCCGGTTTCTTTGTAAATTTGACTTATTGTTAGTTAAAATTTTTTAAAATTTTATTTCTTTATATAAGATCAAGTCTGGTTTATTACGAAAAAAATAAGAGGTGTTTTAATAAAATCTGTCAAAAATTTTAAAAGTAACATGGATTTAAACAAACACTTTTTAACATGGTCAAATTTACAAATTAGGTAAGTTTACTTTGCGGACTTTGCTTGTAAATTACATGAAAACCCAACGATATAATTCAATTCTTATGGCGGTATTGCATTCAGGAGGTCATAATACATAAGGATTGGTGGGTCTGGTTTCTGGGTCAGAACCTTTTTATATTTTTGTGAGGCTGCGTAATTCATAAGCTCGCAAAGGTGACGTCTAAAATATCTACTGCCGCTTTATCGCAATAGTAAATGAAATATAAGTATATTTACTTATCACATGGAAAGGAATTTTGTTTCCCAAAGTGAAAACAGTGTCTATGTTCTTAATAACTAATGTATAACTAATTTCAGTAGCATAAATTTACGTTTTTTTAAAAATTCACCCTGTTTTTTTAATCAATTAATAAAATTTGTCGAAAATAGGCTGTACTGTTTGTAATACGGCACAAATTCGGCTGAATATTATGCCTTGGGAGACAACATAGTTGTTGATGACTAAAATATCTAAAATTCTGCCGTGGTGCTTGAAGATAACATTCCTACTTCAAAAGTTATAAGTGAATGAAGGTCAAAAAACCCCATTTTTTTATTTTTTTCGCCTTTTTTTTACATTTTCCTAATTTTCTTGTAAACGAAAAATGCCATCGCCAAGCACCACGGCAGAATTTTAGATTTTAATGTCATTAACAACTGTGTTGGATGGCAAGCCATAATATTCAGCCCAATTTGTGCCGCGCTAAATGTTAGAAGTAGTATTTTCTTACTTCCAAGTTTTGTTGTTGCCACTTTGTTTTTTTCAGTGTATTATTCCAACAAAAACCAAAAATGGAAGATTACTACCCAAACTAACTATTCAACACATAAAAACATTGATTTTGAAGCTATTAACATAAATAATGCGTTAAATTCATAAAAAGTCAAAAAATCCAAGTTTTAAGGGCCATCCTAAATATCCGTTTTAGGACAAGTGAGGGGCATTCTAATAAGCAAGTAGGGTACCTGACTCTACCCCCGAAACATATAAAATCATTCGGGATTAATAGCTTGAAAATGAAAAAGTTGTTTTTTGGCATATTGCTAATTTTATTTGAATTAAACTTAAAACCGCAATTTCGCCGATAAAGATAAATGATAGCATGCAATAATAAATAATAAATAATAGCATGCCCCAGCATGGGACAGGGAAATTTCCAAAAAGGTAAGCGGGTTTGTAATCAAGCATTTTGGATAGAACGCATTCTATACTAGATTACCTACTCGATTCTTTTAACAGGGTGTGAGACTAAAATAATTGATTCTTTAGAATTGATTATTTTTTTTTTTCGAAGAACAACTTACTTTATATTTTTAAGAAGTACATACATGTTTTAACAATGAAACTACGAACTACTTACACAAAAAAAAAAAAAAATAGCTCCCTAGAAAAAATAAGAATTACTTTTTTTTTTTTATTAATTATTAATCATATATTTACAAATTATATATATTTACAAATTATATACTTTTAAATTTCAATTTAAACTAATTCTAATGTTTTAATTGAAATTTATATAACATCAATTGAAATTCAGAAACTTCATTTAATATTAAAAATAAAAGTTCATTTAAAAATTAAAAAAAAAATAACAAAAATTCTAGAATATTAATTTTAAATTCAAAATTTCCTTTTGAAAAAAAACCATTCAAAATTAAAAGTTCGTTGTATTGAAAAATCAGAAAATATTAATTAAACTTCAGAAAACATCATTTGAGAAATATCTAATTTAAATCCAAGCAGTATATAATTTAAAATCCGGAAACTATCAATTGGAATTTAAAACTTCGAGCTGAAATCCAAAAACATCATTTAAAATTCAATATCACAGATAATTTTATCGGCCAAAACACAAAGAAAATTTTTAATAAATTCATGAAGTTTTTCCTCCGAATATTAAAAAAAAAGTCTTAATATTTATAAAAGTTTCCTAAATTACATGAAACATGATTTAAATGAAATTATGTTATTCAGTGTATAAAAATTCTCATACATAAAAAATATTTTACATATTTTATATAAGATAAATTATTTAAAATTGAAGGGCTTATTATAAACACTCGATAAGCCACATTTAACTTTTTGTTAGTTTTTGCCTTTTAAGAAGTGAATAAATTTAGGAAACATGTATATTGCAGCACTATTCTACTTTATATACATGTGACAAGTGTTTAAGCTTGACTTCATTCAATATTTAATCAACGGATGTCTAGAAAACAGCAAAAACTGTTTGCTTTTTTGACTCTATCGTTGGAATGTGTTTGGTATTGCAGTTACTAAATTTGGCAACGAGATATGTAAGCAAGTGTGGGCATCACCATCTTTTCGTAATGTGTAATTTTTTCCTGGGTAATTTTATCGGCCAAGAACAAAGAAAATTTTTATTAAATTCATGAAAAGAAATTATTTTGACTATAATACGAGAAAAAAATATTTTACTAAAGTGATATTAATTAACCGCGTCACAGAAGAGCACGTGACTGTATTTTGACTCATAATTACGCGTAATTACGAGGGAAAATCGTTATCACGCACACTCATTCAGGATATTTTTCCACTAACTAACGCTCACTTGAGTAAATTCAACTTTTATTCACACATGATTCTCCTGAGTCACCCAAATATAACGATCAAACCTCATCCGGAAAAAATAAAATCCTAAAAAGTGTAACAATTGTAACAATTTTTTGTTGTTGTTTTGGTTTTTCTTTGATATTTTAAATTTTGGATCTCGCTCCTAGACGAGGACAAGAAATTCTCATTGAGTTTGTGATTTAACATAACAAATATCTCTAGAAATTCTAATAACAAAGTCCCCTGAAGATTTCTTTGGGCAGGAATGAAATCCGGATAGGGACACGCCTACATCAGATTGCTTTTCACAATTTGTTAAATAAGTTTTGGGACTTTAGCACATTTAATTACTATAAATGTAGCATGGAATTGTTATGATAACATGGGTTTACCATAGTTTTGGAGCTATACACCACGAAAATATAAATTTTTTCAAAAAAAAGAACAATTAAAAATTGAAATTTAAAACAAAAACAAAAATATGACTCACGCATAATCATTTTTTTACACTCACTTACGATAACGTCAGTAATTTCAACTTTTACTCACAATTTTCTGCTCACGTGCTGCTCCCTAATTTATACCTAACCACAGTTTAACAAAATTTTTGGCAACATGCAATTTCTGTTCTTAGTATTATTTTCCTACAAATAAAAATTTATTTGAAAAATATATAAGATAAATTCTTTAAAATTGTATAACGTTTTTTTTTTCAAAAGAGAAACTACTTCCAATAACGTCCTTTTATTAAGAAAAAGAGTTTGATTACTTCTTGATACCAAAAAGTTATACATATAAGTTAATTCTTTTAACCCTGCTGTTAGGTTAGAAAAAACTTACGAATGTTAGGTTAATGCACCATTTGGTCCATACTTCAATATTCATACAAAATAACCATTTAATCTTATATTTGTATCTATTTTGAATCAGTTCTCCCCAAACATTATTATTATTTTGTGAGTTGTTTTCAATAGTTCAGACGTGTTTTACTTACGACATGGCAAACTTGAACGAAGGTCAGATACAAGAACTGCTCAATGCAGAAAGTGACTCCGATATTTCAGATTCGGAATTTGATTATATTTCAGAAAATAGCGAAACAAGTTCTTCTGAAACAGATACTGAACGGGAACCCGTCCTAGCTGCAGCTAGCTCTGTTGATCCGTTTTTTATTGCTAAAAACAAAATGGTTTGGATCTCCACTCCATTACCTCAGCCTATTGGAGCTACGACTGAGAATATTATCTCAAAGCAACCAGGACCAACTCGATTTGCAGTGTCCAGATGCAATGACATTCTGTCAGATTTTTTGTTGTATTTTCCGTCTCCAATAGAAAGAATTATCATCGAAAATACTAATAAGTACGGCAGTGTCAAGGGTGGTGGCAAGTGGAAAAATATTGATGAAGACGCATTGCGCGCATATATTGCTGTGCTCATTCTTGCAGGCGTATGTCGGCATGTATAATCTTGTTTTTTTATTTCAGCAAAATAATTGGCTAATATAAAATCTATTACTGAAAGTGGAAAAAAATAAAGATGTTCATGGTTTATTTGATGCAAAATTTGGTTGCCCCATTTTCCGAGCAATTATGTCTAAAGAAACATTTCATATGATTAAAGGTGCCATCCGTTTCGATGATGTTTTGAGTCGACGACAAATGCGTAGTTGTTATAAATTTGCTCCTATTCGTGAACTGTGGGACCGTTGGCAACAATTCCTTTCAATGTTTTACAATTGTCATGAAAATGTCACCATTGATGAGCAACTTGTTGCATTCAGGGGGCGATGTACTTTTCGACAGTTTATGTAATCAAACCCAGCAAAATATGGTTTGAAATTTTGGTTATCGGTGGACTCTAAGTAAGGCTAGGTGTTGAAAATACAACCATACCTTGGTAAGCCTATAAATGCACAGCCTGAAAAGAACCAAGGACAACGCGTTGTATTCGACTTAACAGAAGGATTGAAAGGGCAAAATATAACAGGCGACACCTTTTTCCCACTTTTGAGTTGGTAAAAAAAATTTAGGAAAGGAATCTTACATATGTGGGAACAGTACGCAAAAATAAAAACTTTCATTCCTCCGAAATTACTGACTGTCAAAAAACTCCCTTTGTACCATTATACATTTGCATTCGATGGCATTGCGACAATATTATCATACATCAGCCACAAGAACAAAGCAACAATATTGGTTAGTTCAATGCACAAGACAGTTACAGTTGATGAGAGTGGATTGAAGAAAAAACCAAAGATTTTTTCGTATTACAATTCAACGAAAGGTATGTTAGTTTTATGCTCTCCTATAATTTCTAATACTTCATCTCTTTTAGGTGGCGTAGACACTGCTGATCAAATGGTTGGTTCATGCTGCACAAAACGCAAAACAAATCTATGGCCAAACATTGTATTTGCAAACATACTTGATACATCCGCATTGAATGCGTACATAATATTTTCTGAAATCGACGATTCATGGGCTCCAGCTGATCGGAATAGCAGGAGACCAGAGTTTTTGAGGCAACTAGCACATTTTCTGGCTAACGCGTATATGATGAAACGGACTAAATTACCTCAACAAGAGTTCTCAGCACAGTTATTAACTGAAATACTATCACCATGCATAGTTCCAGTGGCCTCTTCAAATAATACTTCTAATACTTGGAATTTGTAGTTGCTGCAAGTCTAAGTCTGATATTAAATGCTCCATTTGCAGCAAGTTTATTTGCAAAACTAACCGAAATTATGTTGCTCATCATGCAATGACAATTATTATAAAATCAACTAATAAACACTTATTTTTTTAAATAAATTTAAAAAAAATCTAAGAAAATATACTATGGACCAAATAGTCCCTTAACCTAAGATTCGTAATTTTTTATTTTTCTCAGTCCTGTTTTAAGTTAGAACCTTGAATTTTTGTATATAACATGGTTTTATAAAAAGACCACGTGAGCTGAAAAAATTAAGTCACCGTTCAAAAATTACAAAGGAAACAATGCAAAAATTGGAACAAATGGGCTTAACCTAACAGCAGGGTTAAGTAAATAATTACTTTGTTATTGAGTTCATGCTTTCTGGTTTAATTTCAAAGAATTTCTTTTTTGACTCTATCGTTAAAATGTGTTTGGTATTGCAGTTACTAAATTTGGCAATAAGATATGTAGGCAAGTGTGGGCATCATCTTCTTTTTTTTTTTTTGTTTTTAAAAAAGAGAGGCAACACTCAGGAAATACTTCCTATGGTTTAGTGTGTTGCTTTCTTTGGAAAGGGATAGTATAGAGATGAAAGGTGGGGAAAGATGAAGGGCTTCAGACATGGCAACACTGTAATTGCGCAAGATGATAAGTCTTAGAACAGTTGTTGCTCGCCACCTGATGGAGAGTTGGCGAACTTATTGAAGCTTTTTGGCCCTGATTCATTATTTTATTTCGGTGGGGTTAATTGCTATGTGAACACCGAAGGTGGACATTGCGATACGTATGAGGGATAGAAAAAACTCATACATATTATTTTGATGTTGCCGGTACCGGGGATCGAACCCGGGACCTTCTGTGTAAAAGTCCAACGCGCTAACCATTTCACCACAACGCATCTTATTGTAATGTGTAATTTTTTCCTGGGATGTTATATGTACACTCATAAAAAAAGTTAGTTCAAAAGTCTGTTAAACGTTTTCCAAATCAGTTGAGCTAATTTTTTGTGTTGTTATCGTTTAAATCAGTTATTTAGCTAAAGTTATTAGCAGGAACCGAAAGTTCATGCAAATGAATATGTTTTTCCTTAGTTCTGAGAAAAACATGATTAACAAAATATCTTTGAGAATCAAAGAATTTCAGTTAAAACGCCGTCGATTTGTTAGTGTATATTTTTGCATAATTTGCTATATATGCATATTTTGCTTAAAATGCATAAAAGGCAGGTTTGAATCTTACAGCCGCAGGTTGTTGAAAAATTTATCATATAGAGATAATGTGACAATTATAAGACACAAATAATAATACAATTTAAATGGAAAACCACTGAGGAGCCTGTCCATAAAAAGGCAGAAACTAGTCTAGTCTGATTTAAAAATTAATAGTGTTTATAATTTTTTAGAGAAAAACGTTTATACTTCTTCTTAACCTCAACATTTCTAAGTTAATTTGTATTGTTTAATATATTATATACATACGTTTTGCATAATTAACACGAATTTTTTATTATTTATCTTAAAAAAAATGTAAATGCTTATTTTTTTAGCTTTTAGTGAATATTTTAAGATATTTCATGCATACTATAGGCGCATAAAACCCAATTTTTTTAGTGCATGAACATCCTGTCCCTGGTAATTTTATGACCTAAAATTTAGTAATTGGTGATTCTCAAATTAACAAATTTTGGCAGTTAATTTTAATTTAATTTTTATTTGTTTGTGTCTCCGATATCAATCTCTCTTTTAGATGGTTTTATTTTTAAATATTTTTTATTTCATAAAATATGCTATATTTCGGAAAATAAGCGCAACGTTAAGCGAAACGCTTATATTAAAAATCGTTACTCCCTTTTAGCAAAAATTTTCTGCAAACAACAGTTGAACTCTGTGGGTTCAGCTTAAATCTCTGTTGCTTAAGCTAAGTTCTTATTTAATTTAACTACAACTGTCAATTCAAATTTGTTCATGTCATCAAAATTTAGCAGACTGTGATTCTCAGCTTCATTGAAAATTCTGCTGGCGGTACAGGTATTCAGGTACACTTGGAATACTATGTAGGTAAAGGTCACTGCAAATGTATGTGAAATATGCAAATGTAAATGAAATTTCACTTAACTAACATTGTCATTTGTTTTTAAATGTACAAAAAATAAACCACAATTGTAATAAAAATGAACCAGATATGTTAGTAAAAAATAAAAAAACATCCAGAAAGATTTATAGTAGCCGCGATATCAACATCAACCTAAGATTAAGGTTTACAAAATGTTACGTTTGGTCAGTCTTGCTGTATGGTGTAGAAACATGGACACTTAAAGTTGATACCATGAACACACTCGAAGCATTTGAAATATGGTGCTATCGAAGAATCTTAAGTATAAGTTAGCAACGCTATGGTATCACCCCTACTATTTCGTGAATACCACTATTGCAAAGTGGTATTATGTTGCAAATTATTTACTGCTCGCCTTTTGTTACTTGTTGTATTGTGATTGGCCAATACGGCGTAAATTTTGATAAATGTAATTTTAATTGCTATCATGTTACAGACTGTTTAATGCTTACGTTTTTATTATTCATTTTATAATTGGCGAATATCGCTTAAATTTTAAAAAAATGTTTTTTGTTCTAAAAAAGTGCAGACACAAACGTCAGCACTTTTTTAAAGTAAGTTGAGGGTATTAATAAGAATACGAAATAATAAAAATTTATTCCATGTAGAATCACAAAAGAAAGGTGTTGGCCTTTTTATTTAAATAAAACATAAGAAACAAAACACATAAGTGTTGAAAGTGTTAACTTATAAAATGGACCGATAGAGTAAGAAACGAGGAAGTATTACAGGATTTAAACAAAGACCGAGAGCTCTTAAAAAACTTTAAGCATCAACAGCAAACCTCGGTCATATAATAAGAGGACCAGAATATGAATTGCTACAGCTCATTTTCCAAGGAAAGATTGAAGGAAGACGTGAAATCGGTCGCAAGCAATTATCATGGCTCAGATATATAAGAAATTGGACTGGGTTACGAACAATGAATGATCTTATAAACACTGCTAGAAATAGAGATGATTTTTTAACTATAATTAATAATATTAATTAAATGTACATTATAAAAATGTATTTAGAATACTAATATGTAATAGTTTAGAATATTTAAGTAATGCTTGTAAAAATATGTAATATGTACAAAAAACGAAATATATGTAGTCGCTAAAATTCAGAAGTGGATATGCAAATAAAGAAGACGAAAACTGAACTTGCGAGATGATAAGTCTTAGAACAGTTGTTGCTTGCCACCTGATGTAGAGTTGGCGAATTTATTGAAGCTTTTTGTTTCATAGCCCTGATTCATTATTTTACTTCGGTGGGGTTAAGTGCTATGGGAACACCGAAGGTGGGCGCAGCGATACATATAAGTGATGGAAAACTCATACATATTATTTTTCTAAGTTGATGTTGTCGTCACCGGGAATCGAACCCGGGACCATCTGTGTAACAGTCCAACGCGCAACCATTACACCACAACGCCCACTTTACAAAATTTTAGTTATATTCGAGGTGAATTTTAGTAAATTTAAAAAAGCACTTTACTCTGTAAAATTAGCAAAAACTTTTACTAAATATTTGTAGACTTAAAATAGCAAACCAAAACTGTAATATTACCAAATAGTTTACTATATTTACTTCAACTTCAGTAGAATACAAATAACAGTTTATTTTGCTAAAATCAAGAGAAATTTTTTATAAAAAATTATGGATTGCATTAAAAAAAAAACTAAGAAAAAACTTTAAAATTTTCTCATTTTATAAGATTTTTTTGTCTACTAATATTTAGTAAATGTTTTTGTTGATTTTAACACAATATTTTGTTACTTTTAATTAACTAAAATTTTGCTCTAATATAACAAAATTTTTGTATTTTTCTTATTCTTATATTACTTATATTTAGTAAAAAAAAAATGTGTTAATTTTAGCAGTTATTCTGCAAGGTTATTTTTAACAAATTTTTAGTTGCTTTTCTGACACTTTTTAAACTGACGGACCTTTAGTCTAATGATGTTATCATTTTCGTATTGGGATAGCACTTGATGACAGCTCTTTTATCACCTGCTAAAGTGCGTTGCCAGCGGTGGTCTGTTTGTCTTTTTCTGACTGGGTTACCGGTGATTTTTGTAATTTATAATTTCATCATTTTTAATTGAAAACACATTTTAAATTTGAACAAAATAACATTTATTTAATGAATATTTTTTTAAGTACAATATACAGTTCCGTGCAATGAAATATCAGTACCATCCAATATGTATTCAGTATTAAGTACTGATATTTTATTGCACGCATCTGTATATAATATAATAAGATATAAGTGCTTAACTACAATTACACTTAAGTTAACAGGACAGTGCAAAATCGTCATTTAACAAATTAAATTTAGCAGGGACCGAAACTGACTGTTATTTTTTAATTTTGAAAAGAAGCTAATGGAAATAAATGTCGGAAAACAGATCCACGTATATAATATTGGTACTTGTGGAATAAGTTTTCACAAAATTCGTTGCTTTTCATAATTTTGATTTTTATTTTTTCGAACAAAAATAAAAGTTATTTTTTTTACTTTTATTTTTTAGAGCAAATGTGATAATTACTTGTGAAAAAGAGATAGTCACAGGATTAAAAAGAGGAAGCATTCTAGTTGAAAAATAAACTGTTGATTGACTAAACTCCAATCACTTTTATTTTATTACCAGTTCGGCGTTAGTATTTTACATAAACAATTGCTGTTTAAACGTGTGAAATATATTAAAATATTGAAAAACAGATAATTCTATAAATAAAACAGTGTATTTTTATTATAATAATATTTTTACTTTTGGTAATTTCTAAAACGGTTGGTTTTACAAAAATATATATATTTATACTTGCTAGTAATATTTTTTTGTACGGTTGGCAATTTCTGTCTGGGTAGCTATACTAATCGCTGTGTCAGCCGTGGCTCAACTCGCTAAGAGGATATGCTACGCGTCATAGCCTGATGTATAGAGCTGGGTTTAAAACTCAAGTAAGACGCAAAATAAAATTTTTTTCATATAGACGAATTTAACAATATAGAAGACTTTGTTCAATTGTCACATAAAATAACCACTGACGAGTCCTTGGCTAGGACGAAACAGCGACAGTCTGGCATATCGCTTGTGTCTGTTAAATTTTTTTTTTTTTTTTTTTTTTTTCTCAACAGTTTTATTTACAATCTATTTTACAATATTTAGTAAATTTGATAATGTAAAAGTACTTAACAGACGTTATTAAGCTTCAACAAGCCTAATAAACTTATCTTAAAAATTTGTATTTACAAAGTAATTTACATATTTTTCGGTTTAAAATAAAAAAGAAACAATAGAAAATTTTTTGCAAAATTTACATTTTTAACTTAATATATTTATTTCCTGAAAGGCAAATCTAAAACATGATACCTTTTAAGTCTTCTAATCTCTTTTGTCTCATCTAATAAAGAAATTGCTAAAACGTTACAGTGGTTACTTAGTCGATCTATGTATCGAGAGCTAAACCTATTTATTTCGTCCTTAATGAAAGGAACCCTAAGATCACTGTGAACCTGAATATTGGTCATATACCACGGGGCATTTGCTATAAACCTCAAAGTTTTAGATTGATAACGTTGTAGAATTTCCACATTAGAGTTACTCGCCGTGCTCCATAACTGCAGCCCATATGTCCACACTGGTTTGAATATAGTCTTGTATAATAAGATCTTATTTTCCAGGCTTAGCTCAGATTTTGGTCTTAATAACCACCACATTTTTCTGGTTTTAATATTTAGATGATCTCTCTTTGTTCTAATGTGATTTTTCCATGTGAGTCTATGATCAAGATGCATTCCCAAATATTTAACGGTTTTAGCTTTTGGAATTTCTGAACCGTTAATATACAACGATGGACATTCTTCTTTTCTCAGAGTAAATGTTACATGATTAGATTTATCTGCGTTAATACAAATTTTCCATTTTATTAACCATTGTTGTAGTTGATTAAGATACATTTGTACCAAGTGTGATGCTTCAACTGCAGAGCTGCTAGATGCTAATATAGCAGTATCATCTGCGTAGGTTGCTATTACAACATTTTCATTTAATGGCATATCAGAAGTGTATAAAGTGTACCACATAGGGCCTAATACACTGCCCTGTGGGACACCTGATTTAATTTGACATATGCTAGACCTATCATCATCAACTTTAACATAAAACTTTCTGTCGTCTAAGTACGATTTTAAAAAGAGGTAAAATGGAGCTGGTAAGAGTTTTTTAAGATTATACATAAGACCGTCATGCCATACCCTGTCGAAGGCCTGTTTGACATTTAAAAACACAGAAGATCAGTACAATTTCCTCTCCAATGAGTCGGTTATCATGTTAACTATTCGATGACATTGTTCCGGTGTTGCATGTTTATGTCGAAAGCCAAATTGATGGTCTGGGATAATCTTTTGTTTTTCCAATAGCGGGAGCAATCTAATTGAAAACAATCTTTCAAAAATTTTTGAAAAAATTGGCAGCAAGCTAATTGGTCTATATGACGACAATTCATTTTCAGGTTTATTGGGCTTAGGAATCATAATAATCTCAGCACATTTCCATTGATATGGAAAGTGTGAAAGTCTTAATATAGAATTGTAAAGGAGGGTGAGAAATAAAACACCTTTTTTTGGAAGAGATTTTGCCACTAATGGATCAATTTTGTCATATCCAGGCGATTTCGAGTTGTTGAGTTTATTTATTTCGTTTTGAACTTCTCTAGGTGAAACAGGTTTTACTGGAAGATCCATTTGGCAAACAGTTTCTAAAAATTGTTGAATATTATTTTCATCGGCAAAATTTGTTGTTGGAAATGGTTGAAAGATTTTTTCCAAGTCACCACAGAATGAATCGGCTTTACTTTTACTACTACGACACCAAGTTCCGTTTTCATCCCTTATTGGAATATTTCTTTTAGTTGGTTTCTTCAAGTACTTCGTGGCTTTCCATAAATTGTATTCGTTGTTGTTGGTGACATCCAGATTTCTTAAAAAGGTAGATAGTTCTTCGTTCTTTACTTCAGCGATACGTTTTTTGAGATGATTAGCAGATTTGTTGTAATTTGTTTTATCAATTGGATTCCTAGTTGATTGCCATACTCTTCTTAGCCTCCTTTTATTTCTAATTAATTCTCTTATTTCGGCTGATACTTTAACCTTACTACCATTTTGTGGCGAAATTTGAGGTGTGGACAGCAACGCGGCTTCATGAATTAGGTTTGTAAATTGCTCAACCGCTAAATCGAGCTCATCGTCTGACTTAATAGATACATTTAGCTGCAAATGGTTGTCTATCCAGTTTTGAAAATTATTTAGATCTGTGATTATTTTTAAGCATTTTGAAACAATTGGTATATCGGTACTGATGTTTAAGATAATTGGTGTGTGATCCGAACTAAGATCATCACAATCCATTATATCAAGTAAATTGCTTGATATACCAGAGCAAACAAAAAAGTCTAGCAAATCTGGTATTTTATTGTGATCACTTGGCCAATATGTAGGTTTTCCCGTAGATATGGTTTTGTAATTGGATTTAACAACACACTTATAAAGCTCCTTTCCCTTAGGATTTTCGACTCTAGATCCCCACCATGGATGCTTGGCATTAAAGTCACCCCCAACAATAAACCTGGGCCCAAGATTCTTAAAAAAGTTTTCATAATTCTCACAAGTTATGTTATGTCTCGGAGGGAAGTAAATAGAATATACAGCAACATCAATATTATTGCATTTTATATTAATACCACTTGCTTGAATTGATGGTGAAATAATTGGATCCATAGCTTCATATTTTAGAAAAGATTTTAGTAAAACTGCAGAGCCAGCGTGCGCCTTGCCATCAGGATGATTTGCTTGTATGAGATCGTAACCTCTCATATAGAAATAAGTTTTATCTGTGAAATGTGTTTCAGAAATTAATAAAATATCTATGTAGTTTGTAATGAGGAAAATTTCAATTTCCCTGGTATGATTGGAAGCACCATTAGCATTCCATGTTGCAATTCTTAAATTTATGGGCATAGCTTCATCATTATTTTTGTCATCATATCAAACATTTTGTCCATCATACGTTCTAGTCTTTCTAAGAACCTTGTTTCAGCATTATTTGTAGTTATACCTGTGACTGCTTGTGAATATGTTATAATACCATTATTGTTATTGTTGGAAGTAGCATTACCGTTAGTATTCAATTGTGGAAATTGTTGTGCATTTTGGGAATTTCTCAACGGATATTGATTTCTATTGTTAGCAGCTCTTTTTTGATGTAACAATTCCTGGTAAACATTGCATCCTTTATAATTCGCTGTATGAGTTTGTAAACAGTGCACACATTTAGGAGGCGTTTTTATATCCTTAGTACAACTAGATGTAGGGTGGTCTAATCCACATTTTACACATCTAAATGGTTTTCTGCAATACGATTTAGTATGCCCGAACTGCTGACACCTGTAGCACTGCACCAAATCATCAGTCTTTTTAGGGGCTTCAATTTTAACGATAGCATTACTAATATATCGTACATTAAAAATGTCTTTATTGTTAGGGCTTGGGTCGAGATCTACAAAAAACATAGGTAATGGTAGTTTCGTAACACGGCTTTTAATATTAACTACATCTCGAACTTGGTGTCCTAAAAAAATTAGTTCAGCTTTTATATCACTAGTTGGTGTTGAATGATGAATACCCTTAATGACTACTCTATATGAACGCTCCTCTTTCAATTGATATGTATGATAACTAATATTTTTGAATTCAAAATATTTAACAATTTTCCTAAAAGAATCTTTATTTCTAACCATTAATCTAATTTGATTGTCCCTCATTGATTTATAGCTAAAATCTTCACAAGGAATTTCACTTTTTATATCTTTAATCATATTACATATATTAGATACATGAGGGATATAAATTGGTGGTGGTTTTGGAGATGAGTCTTCTTCGGTTGCTTCTTGGGCTTGATCTTTCCTTTTCAGCAAGCAAAGCAAATTTATTTGCTGTAGAAGTTGACGGTTCTTGTGATGAGTTAAATTTTTTATGCTGATGCATATTAGGTGATTTAGTTAACCGTCGTTTATTTGCATTTTCTGGTACTTGTTGCCAAATACCATCGTTATCGTCACTATCATCATCACTTAAACTAGGCATGTTAGATGTTTAGTTGTTTTTACACCAGATTAAGTTTTTATTTTTACTTTTTTGTTATTGTTTTTTGCATAAGGGCATTAATAATCCTAATGTTGGAATGTTAATCCCTTTGTTTTTATTTTTTTTAAATAACTTTGTTGTTATTTTAGAGAAAAAAACAGAAAGGAGTTTTTGCTAATTATGCGCACTATACGTCTATTCACAACCACGGTTTGTTAGAAACTGAGTCTGTTAAATGTTTCAATAAAAATTTTTTCTCCTTCTTCTTCTTCCTCTTCTGTAAAATTAACTCTAAAAAATAAATGTAATTTATTAGAAAAATTCAGTAAAATATAAAATTTTATGAAATTTTGAAATGTGTATGCCGATCTCACAAAACTATGATGAATTGTAGCTACAAAAATGTGTAAAAGATCAGGTAATCAATTAACAACGGGCTTTTTCTGTGCTGGGTTGATATCAGACATGGGCGGCGTCAATTACATATCACAAACATTCACTTGTAAAATTTTGCCATATCATTAATAATTTCAGACCTACGCTCAAATTTATGGGCTTAAACGTTTCTTTAGAAAATTTGTAAAAATTTTAATACCAAACATGGGGATTGGTAACAATTTCTGAGGATTAAATTACAGGGAAATTACTCAATTACACCCAATTACATGTAATTATACGTAAAAAGGAATTCGCCTGTAATTAAATGCACAAATATTGGTATTATGTCCCATGTCAGGTATTGACAAAATTGAAAATTTTCCAAGGCAGCGCTTAAGCCATCAAGTGTGAGAGTGGGTCTGAAATTATTTATTATATGACAAATTTCTGAAGTGTATGATTGTGAAATCTAATTGATGCCGCCCATGTCTGGTTGATATATATAGCTGATGAAACCATGAACTCTTGTGGGTGGTAAATTAGACGCTTAGGTCTGAAGTGCGGCACTCTATCTATTGCTGATCCTCACAAGATTTTCCCCATCTTTCTATTACATTTATTAACAATTATTGTTTTATATTTATAATAGTAATAATGATATCAAACCTGACAACTCCAAATGAAAATAAAACTTATTGTTTTTTTAAATAAAAATATTAAAATAACTTTTATTTTTGATAAAATAAAATATATAAAAAAATAATTTTATTTTGCCAGAAAAAAAAAATTAGAAAAATATATATTATTTTTGCTCAAAAGTAAGCAAATTAATTTTTTTCTGACTTTTGTGATAAAACGCGTAAATATTAAAGGTTAATTATATAATATAGTCTCTCTAATCTTAAAATAATATAATATGTGCTTATATATGGTGTAATGCAGAGCCATATATTTTTATATGTTTATTATGAATTAGATATTAAGCATTTCCCAGCAAAATATGAAAGTTGTTTTTTGTATGTTGTTAAAAAAAATATCCATTTATAAGTACTTCACATATTTTTGCTGGGTTATGTTATAAATGATAAAATATGATAGATATATTGTCATATATAATAATACACTTACATAATATAATATTTCATCATTTGCGGTGACATATAAGCTAAACAATTAGAGATATAATGGTATATCCTGTCTTAAAAAAAAACATTTGTGATCTAAGATATGGTGCCATATATAAGGTGCCATCCAAGCAAAAAACTGCAATTTTAGTAATTTTAATTTGCTGTTTAAGATAAATTATTAACGAGGATGGATTTAGTATGCTTTTATATCGACTAACGCATACACAAGTGGTTATTCATACCATACAAAAAATAAATTTGAAATACCTGATATCTCTTTTAACCCTTTGACGACTAATGGTTGATGTATGTCCCATTTTTCCCTTTTGTTATTTTAGGAAAACCCACAGGACGATTTTCACGAAACTTGCGGTAATCGATACAAGAGAGATTTAGCTATTTAGTCATACCTATAGATTGTAGAATGACAGTCTCAAAAGGTTTCAAGATCAATCCAAAATCAAAGCTTTTTTTGTTTCTAGTATTCCTAATGTTAAAAACTCAGTTTGAAGTTTATACTAAAACCGTTAATGTTTTTGGATAAGGCATTACTTAACACAAAATTAAAATTTAGTAAAAATCCTAACCCATTCAGGAGCTATAGTCCGTTAATGTTATAGCTTTAGTACTATATTTCTTCAATAGTGGATTAAATAGAAAATAAATCTAGTAAACCAACGACAATACAAAACTTAGATTTATGGTCAAATTTAAAATTTTCCAACTTAAAAGTATATACCAAGAATTGTAAATTATAATTGTTTTATTCTATCAAAACAGACCCATTTTAACAACGATTTCAATATTGTAAAGTGAAGGAAACATATTACAGTTGGATTTAGAATTACAGCATCAAAACAATATAAACAATCAATCAGAATTCTAACGGCACTGAAAACAAATGTTGACCATAAAATTTCAGTTAGATTGTTGTTTGATTTCAATTAAAAGTTTAACTGAAAATTAATTTTGTGTACACAAAATTTTAAGTTTTTATGACCCTCATTGAAAAAACAAATTAAAAAAATGCCAAAATTAAAAAAAGTATATCCAAAATTTAAAAAACACAAATCTTTAAAATCGAAAAAATTAAAAAATAAAAATTTATATATAAAATAATCGCACAAATTAAAAAAAAAAGAAATGCTACTAAAATTGGAAAAAATTGCCCAAATTAAAGAAAAAGTCATAATATTTGAAAAGAACGCCTAAATTTGAAAAAATTAACACAAAAAATAAAAACGCCAATGCTAAAAAAAAATAAAATAAAAAAAATTATCAGAAATAAAAAACAAATCTGCAAAATTTAATAAAATCATTGACACTAAAAAAATCTGTGAAATTAATAAAAAAAAATTATGGCAAGAATTAAAAATATTTTTGTTTTGAATATTATTTTGGAGATTTTTTAAATTTTGGCGATTTAAATTTAACGGTTTTTTAAATTTTTGAGGATTTTTTTAAATATTTGCGATTTTAATTTTTTTTTTTTTTGTAAATTTTTTACAATTTTAGCAAGTTTTTAATTTTGGCTATTATTTAGTTTAAACGATATTTTTTAAATTTTTTCTAATTTTTTATTTTATTTTGTTTAATATGTGTGATATTTTCTAGTTCGGGCTCTTTTAGTGATTTTTTCTCAATTTTTGCGATTTTTTTCAATTTCAATTAAATGTGTAATAGTATCTGCAAACAAATTTGTTTGAAATTAAAAACAATATTCAATTAAATATTTAATAGATATGATTAAAATGTGCATCACATCATATTGATTAAAATATTTATTGAAAATTAAATCAAGTAAATAATTACAAACTATTATAATTGATACTACATTTTCTTTAATAGAACTGCATTCAATCAAACTTTTAATTGAATCAGAAAATATTTTTATATTAATATATTAATTGAAACTCGAGTTTAGTATTTTCTGCGCACAGAACACTTGTTGTTCACTTCGAATCTTGCTCTGCTCGGTTATAGCTTATGGCGAAAATTGTTGTAACTTTGACTCCCGATATTGTGTTATATATTTCCCCAAAATCGATACAAATACTTCAACCACAAAAACTCCTAAACTACATAACAGAGAAACATAAAATCCAATGAAAATTATTCTTAAATCTGAAACAGTAATAGGTTTGACCTCATGTGGTTTAGATAAGTCCTTAAACGACATACGACCCAAAGAAACTAGTTCATAAAATCCCATATCAAGCCAATAATAAAATAAACCCGAAGCGTAGGCATTTAATGTGGCAGTATGTAAAGGTTCACGAAATACAGAATGTAAAGGTAAAACTAGACTAAAATGCAAATAATCTGAATGACAAATATCACTAGAGTAACGAAATAAGGGACGTGAGAAATGTTTCTGTTGGGTCGCCAAAGTATGCCACAAAAATGAGGACACGGCATAGCCATAAGAAGTATTAAGATGTAAGCGCTGTTTTAAGAAAAAATTATTTGTAGCAACCTCAAATAGATTATGATATTGAGAATATTTTTTTTTCTCAAAAGTTAATTCTTCGTGGCTTGTTAGTAATTTAATACTAGATTTATCCAAATCATCAAAACTAGTAATAGAAGGTTGCTTAGGAGGACTGGTCATATAGGAACCTAAAAAAACTCCATACAATGTAACGACCACTAGACCCGTAAGAAATAGCAAAAAGAAAACATACGCTACAAAATAATCTAATGTACGACTATTAAAGGGAAAACCTTGACCCAAAACTGCTCTAAATGCTTTATCATTGAGCAGTAAATCGACCCAATAAAAGCGATAAACAGAACCCGAAACTCTTTTCAACCCTACAAGTAATAAAAAGGTAAAACATAGACAAAGTAAAATTAGAATTGTGACAAAAGTTGGATTCATAACAGCCAAATAAATTTCAGCTAGAGACAGTTCAGCCTCTACTGGCAACATAATACATACACTAGCAATAATATGGGGATACGAAAATTCTGACCAATCTGTACCATTTATTGGACCCGTTAAAGATGTGGGTACATCTATAGTATGATTACGTGTAAAATTTAAAATATGTGCGTAATAGATACGTTCACCTTCTTTAACTTTAAAAGCCAATGTCAAAGAAGCATTAATGCTTTTAGCAAAATATTTAACAAAATGTGCTACATAACCAGACATTTGTTGTTGACCATTTTTATCAATATAAACCATAGATCTTGGTTCAACTTGATCAGGTATGGTTCGTAAATTATAACCTTTAACATCACGCAATTGATTGGGAAATAACTGATTTTCACTTATAATCCATTTTTGTTTTGTCATTTGAAATTTGGGAAATTTTAAATATGAATAATATACCAAATCATTATGAGGAAATTCATAAGATATGATTATAACATTTAAAATTTGTTCCATATCACAATATTTCAATGTATCGGCCACAATTTTTAAATTTTCTTGTTTGAGGTTGCCAGAAAAATCCACTCGAAATATAACACGATTTTTACGCAAATACCAAAGATTTTTGCCTAAGAGCTGATAATAATTGATTGTGTATATACTTCGTATTGACCTGCCGCTGGTATGATGATGCGTATGGTAGTGAGTCCAATGGTGGTACACAAACTACTGTTAAAAACTCACTGTGGAATTTGTTATGGAGTATATATTCCTGTTGCCGGGATTGTAATAATAATACGGGTATTTGAACATTCTCACGTTGCTGCAGCGGCTGCTTTTCATATTCCATATAATATTTAAGATTTACGCAATAGTCTCTTTGATTTTTGTTTTTATTTGACCAATTTGTCAATATAACAATTGTTGTAATATGTTGCTCTTGACTTATGTTTTTCAAAAATTGTACAAACGCTTCATCCTCAATTTTATTGTTGTTATTGTAAGTTGCTGTTGGCGATTTAAATAATTGCAAATTTATAATTGTTGCAGTTGCCCCAAACAATTTTGTTGCTACAACAATTAATCCAATTATTAAAAATATTTGAAAATTTAACATGTTGCTCTGTAGATATACGCTCATAGAAATAAACCTGTAAAAATAAAAGAAGATGCTGTTAAAAATTACACTCAAAAAAAAAAGTTTGTAAAGTCAGCAAAAATTTTTGCTGAGTCAGCAAAATTTTAGTCAGGAAGGTGCTAGCAAAAAAATTGCTAATGTCAGCAAAATCTTTAGCTGAAATCAGCGAGCTGATTTTTAGCAACAAAATTAGTAGAGTCAGCAAAAGTTTTACTAACACTTAGTAGATTAGAAATAAAAAAGCCTTGCTAAAAATTAATAAATTTTTTGCTGACTTTTAGTAGACCGAAAAAAACGCAAAAAAATTCTAAAAAAATTGTAGTTTAGTTAATATATTTGCTGAAAATCATAAAACAAATTTTTGTGATTCTTTTAAAAATAATTTACAATAATTACGAAATATAAAAATTTTGAGATAGGCGTGGTAGAGAAGATTAAGCATACTTTTCTGAAAATCATAACTACATTGTAAATTTTTATTGAATTAGACTGCGCAGTTTCTGGTAACACAACCTTCATCAGTAATCCTTTTGACAATACTGTAATTATTTGTTATGGTTTTTATTGTTTGATTGCATCTATATGAAATGTTTATTTATTAAATGCAATCCTGACCGTGGCTTGAACCTGCTTTCTTTGCCACATGCACTTCGCACTACACTTTAGACAGGCGCTTTAACCACTTGATCTAAAGTAAGGTCGATTTTTGCTGTGGCTTAAATCTAGTTTCAATTGCACGGTGTCGATTTTACATTTAATTGTAATTGCAGAAGATAGCTAAGACAAACACCACAACAATTCACAATTGTTAGAAAATCATATGTAATCTAAATTCCACTATTTTCCAAAACTTTGTGAGTTAGCGACAACTATGATGTATTTTTTGTACATACGGTAGTTTGGCTATTCACGTAGTTAGGGAAGAGTTGCCAAGGAGCAAATTTTTGATATATTTTATTGGGGATTTTTGAATTTTATTCATCGTCTTCTTAGACAGTGTGCAAATAATACTATAATTAATATGCACATATTTTTCAATTGTTTTCATTTTCCCACATTGACGACATGAATTAATTTAATATCTGAAAATATATAGAAATAAATATATATAACATAACAAAAATTTTCTTTCAACTACTTACATCAATGGTAGTCTAAATGATGATTTCTTTTAAAACACGCACCTGCCGAAGATAATTATAGAAACGAAACGAAAAAATAAACAAAAACAAACGAAACGAAAAACAACCCTTTTTTTTGCAATAAGAAAAAGGAACCATAAAAACCTGTCTAAGATGTGTGTCTTTGTCTTTCGCTTTACTCTGTCTACATGTCTGTATATGTTTGTTTGTTTGCAATTTGACCGCACTAGATTATAAATCTATAAACATTTAGTTTAGAAATACATATTAAATTTAAATATTTTATTTTTTCTTTTATTTAATTAAAAGACAATTATTTTCACAAGCCGGTGTTTTAATTCTTACTTTTGTTTTATGTATGAGAAACAGATACAAAAGTTTTCCATGGTTGATTATTTTATATGTCTTATTAGAGTTGTACTTTTTAGTCTCGTTTTCCTCTTCTCTACTACATCTTGACATGCCGCGACATCTGCTTCATTCTGCGTATATCTTTCAATCTCATTGTCGTACACACTATTAATGTGCTTATCAGCACAATTTTTTTTAGCAAAATTAATTAGTAAAACATTAGGATATTAGTAAAGCATTAGTATAAAACAGTTAAGTGCTGAATAAGTATAACAAAAATATTAGCTGAAAACACGATTTTAGCAAAAAAAATTTGCTAAAAAATAGTATACCTGATTTACAAGCCGTTTTACTAACTTTTGTACTAACTTATTTTTTTGAGTGTAGCTAAAAATAATTTCGCAGAAATAACTGATCAAATTAAGTACCCATATAATAAACGTTTTAAAGTTGCAACTAGAGTTGTCAAATATTCGATGTATTTGAAAATCCAGTTTCCAAATAAATACTTGAAACGCCTCATTTTTTAAAAATTGGTTTTCGGTTTGTTAAATTAAAACCCGGTTCGGTTCTTTTCTAAATAAAAGAAACCTTGGGAAAATCTAAAAGTTTAGTCATCGCAAATTGAAAAAAAAAATGTCAAATTAAAGCGTGAAAAATAATAATGCATCATATCTATAACTATATAAGCGTAGAGTGCCTGAGTGATTCAACATCGCCCAGCCAAGCCCACTGGACCTAGGAACTTGAAATTTGGTACATATGTTCCTCCTCCGACTAAGACCTTCACTAAGAAGCGATTTATTAATATCCCAACGACAAGACCAAAAAGTGGAAAAACTCCTTATTTTTCGAAAAATAATGTCCATTTTTCCAAAAAAAAGTACATTTTTCCCAAAAAAGGACCGAAAACGAAGTACCAAAAAAAAATACCTTCTTCAAAAAAAAGTACCAAAAAGCATTGGAAAAAAGCACTTTTTCCAAGACAAAAAGTACCGAAAACGTTATTTACAAAAAATAGTACCAAATAATTTTCCTTTCTACCAAAAAATTAAATTTTCTAAAAAGTACCAATTTCAAAACTGTCCCTCTCCAAAAAAAAAAAAAAAATAACAAAAAGTTAATTTTTCAAAAAAAAACTACCACAAAATTTAAATAATTACTGAAAAAAGTCCCTTTTACAAAATAGTACCAATAAATGTACCCGTTTCAGAAAAAACTACCAAAAAAAGTACATTTTACAAGAGAAAAAGAAGCGAAAATGTTAATTTAAAAAAAAAAAAACGTACCACAATAATTTTCTTTTTTACCAAAAAAAAAAATTCAAAACTATTGTCAAAAAAGTACCAATAAATTAAATTTTCTAAGAAAGTGACAATTTCAAAAATGTCCCTTTCCAAAAAAAAAGTACCGAAATTTTCAAAAAAATAATTACCGAAAAAGTCCCTATTCCAAAAAAGTACCAAAAAATTTACCCCTTTCCGAAAAAAGTACCAAAAACTCTTGTAAAACAAGTACCAAAAAAAATTTTTTTTTTCTATAAAAAGTACCAGTTTCAAAAAAGTATTTTTTCCTAAATAAGTACCTTTTTCCAAAAAAAAAGTATCTTTTCCAAAAAAAAAAAGTACCTTTCCCAAACAAAAGTAACGAAAAAGTTCCCTTTAAAAAAAAAAAACTGCCAAAAAATTTAACTTCTTACTAAACAAAAAAGTACCAAAAACATTTTATTTTTCTACAAAAGTATCAATTTCAAAGCCGTAACTTTTCCAAAAATAAAGTACCAAAAAAGTTTTATTTTTAAAAAAAGAATTACCAAAAAATTACAAAAAAAATTTAATTTTTCTAATATGGTACCAAATGGTATTTTTTCCAAAAAATATGTTTTCAAAAAATAAGTATACTTTTTTTGGATAAAAAAAGGAAAAATGTACAAAAAAAATAATTTTTCCAAAAAAGTACCTACACTCAAAAAAAAAAAGTTTGTAAAGTTAGCAAAAAATTTTGCTGAGTCAGCAAAATTTTAGTCAGGAGGATGCTTGCAAAAAAGTTGCTAATGTCAGCAAAATCTTTTGCTGAAAATCAGCGAGCTGATTTTTAGCAACAAAACTTGTAGATTCAGCAAAAGTTTTGCTAACACTTAGTAGATTAGAAATACAAAAGCCTTGCTAAAAATTAATAAATTGTTTGCTGAATTTTATTAGACTGAAAAAAACGCAAAAAATTTGTAGAAAAATTGTAATTTAGTTAATTTATTTGCTGAAAATCATAAAACATATTTTTGTGATTCTTTTAAAAATAATTAACTATAATAACGAAATATAAAAATTTTCATTTTCCACATTGACGACATGAATTTATTTAATATCTGAAAATATATAGAAATAAATATATATAACATAACAAAAATTGTCTTTCAATTACTTACATCAATGGTTGTCTAAATGATGCTATCGTTTAAATGATGCTATCGCAACTGCCGAAGATAATTATAGAAACGAAATGAAAAAATAAACAAAAACAAACGAAACGAAAAAAACAACCCTTTTTGCAATAAGAAAAAGGAACCATAAAAAAATCTACCTAAGATGTGTGTCTTTGTCTTTCAATTTACTCTGTCTGTGTGTCTTTGTCTTTCAATTTACTCTGTCTACATTTCATTTTCCTCTTCTCTACTACATCTTGACATGCCGCGACATCTACTTCATTCTGCGTATATCTTTCAATCTGGTTGTCGTACACACTATTAATGTGCTTATCAGCACAATTTTTTTTAGCAAAATTAATTAGTAAAACATTAGTATATTAGTAAAGCATTAGTATAAAACAGTTAAGTGCTGAATCGTGTTTTAGCTGAAAACACGATTTTAGCAAAAAAATTTGCTAAAAAATAGTATACCTGATTTACAAGACGTTTTACTAACTTTTCTACTAACTTATTTTTTTGAGTGTATATCAAATTTTTACTCTTTCCAAAAAAATTTCCATTTTTCCAAAGAAAAAGTACCAAAAAAATTTAATTTTTTTTAAAAAATTTAGCAATTTTAACAATGACTTTCTGTATCTTCCAAAAAAAAGTACATTTTCCAAAAAAAAAACTACCAACAAAATTTAATTTTCCATTATTCAAAAAAAAACTTCAATTTTTCAAAAATTAGCGAAATTTTTTTAGCTTTTCCAAAAAAAGGTACCAAAAAAATTAACTTTTTCTAAAAAAGCAACAACTTCAAAAACATAACGAAAAAATACATTTTTTCAAAAATAAAATCATAGTTTGAAAAAATTAGTTTTTCCAAAAAAATTTATAATTTTTTAAATAAGCCCTTTTTTACAATTTTTTTTTTTGTATTTAAAATTAAAAAAAAAAACAAAATGAAATGAAAAAAAACAACACTCAATAAAAAAATTCCCTGTTCAACGAATGTCAAACTTTTCATACTGAATTAACGCTTTAAAGAACAAGTCGAACGAAAATAAAAAATATATAAACTTAAAAAATCTAAATAATAATTGCATAGTTTTGTTTTTTATTTACAAACAAAAAACTTAAATCTTTGTTTAACAAATATCTCGATGTAACGAACAAACTTAATGTCCTGTAATTCTTTTAACCAGAATTTTACTAAATTTTTTACAATTTTGTTATAATTACGTTTTAATTTTCTACACTTTTTCCCGATAAAGCTTTAAAGCTCTATCGCGTTAAAATTTTATTTATTAGAGGTTAAAATATTTCGTGTATCTTTTTTCGTGTATCTTTTTAATGTTTATAAATAATATATCTATATATATATATTAGCTTGTCCCGTTAAACAGCGTTTTTTGCGATTTCGTTGTAGTAACAGCACTCGAACGACGCTTATTAAAGCCCTTAACAATAATAGTTCAGCATAAAAATTTTTGAAGTTGATCTTCAGTTCCCTACCAGCGATTTAAATTTGCGGTTCTAGTACATTTTGCCTAAAAAAAAGTTTCGACGATTTTTTTCAAATGTGTCTCAAAAGTTTCGTATTTTAGCCCTTTTTAAGAAAAAAATAATTTAAAATTTTTGGTAGAGTAATTTTGGACCACTGGAAGATGTTTTAGTTTTCATCAAGCTAATTTTCTTACAATATTTTCTTTAAATTTTTGCATTAAAACACTCAAAATCTTTTCATATATGACCTGTATTTCAAAAACATGTATTGTAAGATTAAAAATGTAATATCTTGAAAAAAAAGGTAATATCTTGAATTTTACAGATTTTTCTCGCGTTTAGCGAAAAAAAAAAAACATTTTTAATCTTACAATAAACGTTTTGGAAATACAGGTCATATATGAAAAGATTTTTAGTGTTTTAATGCAAAAAGTTAAAGAAAATATTGTAAGGAAATTTACTTGATAAAAATTAAAACATCTTCCAGTGGACCAAAATTACTCTATCAAAAACTTTAAATTATTTTTTTCTTAAAAAGGACTAAAATACGAAACGTTTGAGCCACATTTGAAACAAATCGTCGAAACTTTTTTTTTGTCAAAATGTACTAGAATCGCTAATTTTAATCGCTGGTAGGGAACTGAAGATCAACTTAAAAAGTTTTGATGCTGAACTTTTATTGTTCAGGGCGTTAATACGCATCGTTTGAGTGCTATTACCGAAAAATTTTTTCTATCGGGACACGCTAATATATATATATATATATATATATAACGGAGTTGTGTGAGTGACTGACTCAACATCGCCCAGCCTAGACCTCTGGACCTAGGAACTTGAAATTTCCAACGGATTTTCCAATATTTCCACGGAGAGAGCCAAAAAGTAAAAAAAGTCTTCCGTTAGTTATTTAACAAATAAAAGTAACAAATTTTTCAAAGTAATGTTTTTTTTTTAAAGTAAATGTTTCTATTTTATAAGTAAAGTAACTGTTGTAAAAAAATAGCGGTTTTTAAAAAAATATAATGCGTTTTTTTTTTTGAAGTAACTGTAATTTTTAAAAAAATAGCGGGTCTAAAAAAAAAAATTAACGGGTTTTTAAAACAAAAAGCAACGGGTTTTTATAAGTAACCGTCCTTTTCAAAATAATAACGGGCTTCAAAAAAAAGTTTTTTTCCCAATATGGAACTCTTTTTTTTAAAAAAGTAACGGTATTTTTTATCTGTGTAAGAATAGTGTCAGATACTGACTGACTCAACATCGCCCAGCCTAGCACCTGGTCCTGGAAACTTTAAATTTGACATATAGGTTCTTCCTGGGAAGGTGACCTCCAATAAGACGAGATTTTTGATATTCCATCGGACATGGCCAAAAAATTGGAAAAGTCCACCTTTTTCCTGACTGGATCAACATTGCCCAGCCTTGGCAACTGGGCCAAATAACCGAAAATTTGTATACAGATTCCTCCTGGAAAAGAGAATTCGAATAAGACGGAATTTTTTGTTACTCCAACGGAGATGGCCAAAAAGTATTTCAAAAAAAGTATCTTATTTCAAAAAAATATCTTTTTCCAAAAAAAGTACTTTTTCCACAAAAAAAATACTTTTTGAAAAATAAGTGATTTTACCAAAAAAAAGGACTTTTCCTTGAAAAAATGCTTTCACCAGAAAAATTACTTTTTCAAAAAAAGAAGTTTTTTCAAAAAATAAAATACTTTTTCCGAAAAAAGTCCTTTTTTAAAAAAATTATCTTTTTCAAAAAAAAGTACCTTGTTTAAAAAAAAGTACATTTTTCAAAAAAACGTATTATTTAAAAAAAGCAAATTTTCCATAAAACAAATTTTTCCAACAAAAAAATAATGCATTTTCCAAAAAAACTACATACTGTTCTAAAAATATTTTTTTTTAAATGTTCCAAATGAAAGTACTTTTTCCAAAATATACTTTTTCACAACGAATATATCTTTTTTAAAAAAATACGTATTCCACAAAAGGTATTTTTTTTTTTAAATCCAACACTGAGCGCAAAAGATAACAAATTTAAAAAAAATGTAAAAAACTGAAAGTTTGTAAAAATTTGAAGAATACATAAAACAAGTTTCATGTTATAGCGGCCAACTAACCGACTCTCTGGCTTAGGTGTAAGTCCTCAGGGACTTGAGTGGAATTAGGGAAGCATTTCCCTTCTCTGAATCCTCTTTTCGACCTAACCTAACCCTTCATGTTATATTAATTTTCATGATCATGGCACGATGGGTTATTTCCAAAAAGTTCTACAAACAAAAAAGTACTTACTAATTAAACAGCGCCCAAATGTAGACCTCCACTAAAACGGGGACGTTAAACTATTACTGGAAAACGTAGAAACGAGTAAAGAGTCTCATTTTACGACCATTGGCTAAAAAGGTTGAAATATAGGTTTTCTGCGATGTGGGATAATACACTGAAAATGCACATATTGAATTTTCCACTGGAAACGTGGTACTACCGGGATTTAAAATGTAAAGTTCTCATCTTAATCAAAATGTTAAGCTAAATCTGAAACAGAAAACATAAGGTGTTTCCAAAATGGGCAGATGAGTAAAAATTTGGTTTTTGAAAAATTTTATAAAAACAGGGAAACAAGGGGTTTAAAATGCATCCTACTGTCTGCTCGATTATTTTATTTATATGTAGTTTTAGAAACATGCGCACTGAAAAGGGCCTATTATTAATTCGGTTATGAAGAGTATAGAATGTTTTCAGAAATAGCCTGTCCTAAACCCTGTTCCTATTTATTCGAGCTTGAATTTAAGTTCTTTCTTGAAATTAGTAGATGAAATGTTAAAAACAATCGCAGAAGGGCTAATAAGGATAGCTACGTTTAAAACATTATCTTAAAATAATTAAATGTTTGCGATTGGACATCGAAAAAGTTTTTTGCATAAATTTATAGCATTTCACCACATAAAATTCTTTTTAGATAATCTCTGCTCCGGACGCAGCACCTACAAGCTAAATTTCAAGTTCCTTACGCCAGCGGTTTAAGCTTTGTGATTAATCCCAAATTTTCTTATTTAAAACCAGTGGTTTTGGTGAGTTCAAAAAATTTGTTAACAGAAGGAGACAACCAGCCAACAACCAGCAACACATCCATGAACAAACTGTTTACAAGAGTACGTCTCGGGCACACACGCTTAACCCACAGCTACCTTATGGAAAGGAGTTCTCAACCTATCTGTCAATTTTGTTCTCAACATCCACTCACAATGACGCATCTGCTAAATGAATGCTTGGATTTAGAAAATAGACGTGCACTAGTCTTCGGGGAATTGAGTCCAAAAGAAATCTTACAAGTCCCTTCAAAAACCAATATAGAGTTATTAAATAAATTTTTTACACTCCTCAATATAAAAAATCAAATATAAATAAAAAAAAAAAATTTAAAATTAAACAAAAAAAAAAACGAAATGAATTGTACAAATATAGTATAAGTTTACAACAAAGCCGATAGCCATAGCAGCTAGTGCTTTAATTAATTTTAGTTATAATTTTAATTATAATTAAAAAAATAAATTAAATTAAATTAATTCCTTTTTATCCGTCCCCTAAAAAGTTTACAAACAAAAATTTCTAGTTCAATATTTTTTATAATTTTTACCACGTTAATATTGAAAATTCTCTCCGGTAAATTAGCTTATATAAAATTTAGATTTCTATACAAAATCCTTTTCACTTTTTGTCTACTACAGAGGAGGACCATGTCGAATTTCAAAGTGATTAAGTGACCCACATTTTTATAAAGTTTTATTTGAAATTCCTAAAGCTATATTTTAGCAGAAGGGGTTTAATAAGGACGATAAGGGGAAGACTTTTTATCTTTTTGTGCCACATACTAACAATTTCCTAAAATCGTGATTAGCTGTATACGGTGGAGAAGGAACCTCAATGACAAATTTCAAGTTCCAAGCTACAGCGGTTTAGGCAGCGTAAATAAGCGGTACTAATTGCCTTTTGAATACCAGTTTTACTATGTTTTTATTGCATATTTTAGAAGTTAACTTTTCAGTAAATTAGACCGTTACCATAAGTTATGGTAACGGCCAAGTCCACTAGGTTGTTATAATATATAACACATTGTTTTGCCTAAAAGTTTAAAATGTAATTTGTATTGAATAACGGAATAAAGTATTAACTTTTTTATTTTACAGCCTTCCATAAATGTTTTACTCAGAGATGCCGGCTTTGGACATACTATAAAATATAATAATCCTAAACCTGCCCGCAGTCCGTCTACGCAGAAATACTGTAATATTCACACAATGTGCTTTTGAAAAACGACAAACATATCTCCAAATTGTAAATGGTAATAATGCCAGGCCATACCTGCCTATATGTTTGGATACCATCTCTACTACATTGTGCTTTATTTTCCCTAAATCAATTACATTTTAAACTTGAAGGAAAAACAATGTCGTCTCCACGCTATTAGTACTAAAATTACATCTTAATCCACTATGGTTCGGACCATAGTGTGTACGTATCATGGGGTATTTTGCAAATGGGATACTACCTCATTCTAAGAAGACATGTTCAATGACTCAAGCCGATCTACACATCTTTATTGGGCATCGATAGAATGTGGATTTATCACAATTTCATTAATTATCAAAGGTTTACTAATCATGAATATAAATGTTTTTATACAAACAAAAACTAATTCAAATTCTGAACTATAGGTAAATAAAATTCAAACATAAACTACATTGTTATGAAGCTTCAAACTCCTTCAGCGAAAGTTTACAGGCATGGATCTCAGTTTTCCTACAAAATAATTTGTAATAATAGTATATTTCAGAACCAAAAAATGTAAAAATGTCTTTTTAAAAATTTGATCATTATTTAAATTTGAAATATTCCACTAAGAACAAAAACCAAATGTAGGGCCACTTTAGACAACATTCACTTACAAATGTTCACAAAAAAATACGTGTTGATGCTTTTTCTTAAAACTCCTTTTCTGGTTACAAAACTGTTAGTTTTTGTATTTTTATTTTACTTTTTTCACTTAATTTCTTAATTTTTTTTTTTGTTTGATATTGTAATAAACTCTTTTCGTAACAAACTCATTTATTAGCAACACTTTTATTTCGTGTGTTACATTTGAATGAATCAATTACCTGTAATATTCCATTTGATTAACCATTTAATAAAGTAATTTAATTTAAATTAATTTATTCTATTAGGATGGAATTATTTTTAACTTGTAATACATGTTATGCACCAGGGACTTCAAAATGCATGACATATGATAGATACGAGTAGTTACACGAGAGCAGTAGCCTAAAAGTAGTGGTGGCGTGGGGTGGTGTTTGTTTTTGTGTAAGTAAAATTTGGCTTTGATCTAGTTTTCTAAAATTATATGGCATTTTTCAAAATTTTGAAAAAAAACAACTTCAGCCAAGTTTTAACAGAAATATAACCGCAGAGGTTCTGTGCAACAACATACGAACATTTTTCTTCTATTACTAGGTAATCACAGGAGGATAAAATCATGTGACGCATTTTATGTAAAGACAGCCCCTGTATTCTGATTTTATGTATATATTTGATTACCAAAACTGTAGATTGAACCCGCTATTTAACGTTTTTTTTTTTTTATTTTTTCCAAATTTTACGGGTTAAGCGATTTTTATCGCTGAACTAGTAATTGACCTTAACAAATGGTCATGCAGTAGAAAGAGGCTATTAGGCAGCGGTGTTTCAGCAAGAAAACAATTATTTTAATGTCGTGCCTCATATGCAAAAGGCGCGAATTTTCAAAAATTTTATATGGCAACACACATCTCCCCGAGATGAACCCGGAGTCTAAATTTTAGTATGAAAAAAATTATATGTGCAAAAATCAAAAAGCTCTGCCTATTCTGGAGGCTCTAGCTTTTCTAAAGCTTCGTGTTCTGATGAGATCTTTTTTATACGGATGTTGAAAGCTCGTTTTAAATTAAAGATAATTAAAATATCAATAAAAATGTTTTCTTCTTCTTCTTCCTGTAAAGAGACTAACTAAACAAATATTTATAGTTGAAAAGTTTTTCTAACAAAAAACTTACTTTATTGACAATTTATGAAAAATACTCGGTTAGAAAAAGACAAACGGACCACCACTGGCAAGGCACTTTAGCAAGTGGTCCAACTGCTGGCAACAAGTGAATTTCCAAGAGAAAAATGATAAGATCATTAGACAAAAGGTCCTTCTTTTCAAAAAGTGTCGGACAAGCACTAGGGAAACCAGCATTTCATCGTTGGCAAAACGTTGGAGAACCATGAACATTATGGTCTAAAAATTTGTTTTCCAAAATAAAACTTAAAGAAAAGTTCATGTATAGGCTCGCTAGGATTCGAACAATGGCCGCCTGATTGACAGCCGACAGCTCTAAACACTGAGCTAGTGACACACTTAATACTTAATAGACTAAATCTTAAGTAACTGCATAAGGCTTGATGGAAACAACTTGCCAATGTTGAGAAAACAAAAAAGTTGGTCTTTTCCGGAAACAAAAAAGTAAATTTTATATGAAGAAAATATTAAAAAGTATAAAAAAATCACGAAAATATGTTTGCCTGAAACCGGGTTCGAACTTCGGACATTCCTGCTACAAAAATATATAAACAAAGCATCATCATTTTTATAAGATAAATGCTTTACCAGTAGTTAGAATTTTGAGCCGACGGTAATTTCTGACTGGTCTTTCCTGTAGACGACTGAAATTATTGTTAAACAAATACTGGCAAAACGAAAAAAGAGAGAGTAAAATGACAGTTTGATGTCAAAAAATTTACAAGTTTTTAAATTTTTGCCAGTAAAAATGTGTAACCAGAAAAAAACATACATATTATGGAAAAACTTTGCTTGTATTTATAGAAAACAAAAACAAATTTTAATTAATTTATATTTTTTTTTATGAATTTTAAATAAAAAATTTAAAAAAATCAAATATGGAAGAAATTAAAAAACATTTTTAAAAGTTTCTGGTCTTCATTTTCATTTTCAATTTACTCTTATCCTTTTCATAATGACCACTTGATTTTTTTTTATATTTAGGATTTACAAGGCTGTTCTTTTACTTTTACTTTTTTGTATATTTGTGTAATTTTTACTGGACTTTACTGGAAAAATAAGCGAACATAATTTACAACATTTAAGATTTGTTTCATATATCACAATATTTTGAAATATTGGCAACATTTATGAAATTGTCTCGTTTATTCGGGTTAGAAAAATACATACGAAATATAACACTATTTTGACGTAAGTACCAAAGATTTTTACTAATAGCTGATAATAAATGATTTTGTAAAATGGTGATATAGAAATTACAGTTAGAAATCCACTATTAAAATTGTTATACAGTATATAATACCGGTATTGGGATTGTAATATTATAATTGGTATTCAAGTATTCGGTTGCCGATTTCGTTGCAGTTGATATTGCTGAGGATGCTGTTATTGTTTACATACCATATAACATTTAAGACTTACGAAATAGTCTTTTTGGTTACTTTTTTATTCGGGCAATTTGTCTATATAATAATTGTTATATAATATTGCTCTTGTGTGACATTTTTAATAAATGATGCAAATGCTTCACATTCAATTTTGTTATTTCTGTATGATGTTGTTAGGGTGGCAGGATTCACATTTGAAAAATAATTGAAATTCGACAAATAAATTTTGATTTGGAAAAACATCTTTACAACTATTAGTACACTCAAAAAAATAAGTTAGTAGAAAACTTAGTAAAACGGAGTGTAAATCAGGTATACTATTTTTCAGCAAATTGTTTGCTAAAATTATGTTTCCAGATAAAATTTTAGTTATACTTATTCAGCACTTAACTGTTTTTAACTAATGTTCTACTAATATTATACTAATGTTTTACTAACTTATTTTGCAAAAAAAAAAAAATGTGCTTATAAACACATTAATAGTGTGGACGACAACCAGATTGATAGACATACGCAGCATGAATAAGATGTCGTGGCATGTCAAGCTGTAATAGTGACGAGGAAAATGATACTAAAAAGTACAATTCTAATAAGACATATAACAAAATCAATCATGGAAGATTGTTGTAGCTGTTGATCATACATAAAACAAAATTGTGAATTAAAACAACTTTAATTTTGCGTTGTCACCGGCTTGTGGAAGTAACAGTATATTAATAAAATAAAAGACAAAATTAAATATTTAAATTTAATAAAGTTTAAATGTGTGTGTCTAAATTAAATGTTTATAGAGGTTAATAATCCAGTATGGTCAAATCGCAAACAAATATACAGACAGATAGATAGACTAAAGCAAAAGACATAGACATACATTTTACTTAGGTTTTTATTTTTCCTGTTTCTTATTGCAAAGAAAGGGTTGTATATGTCATATTCTGTTTTTTTTTTTCTTTTCGTTTGTATAATTCACAACATTTTTTTCATGTACATTTGATAAGAGATATGTATTTTCTCCCGCTGAATTCAAAAATCAATGTTAAATTTTTCGACCTTTTTTCACTTGACAAATGTCTGATTGGATACCCAAATGTAAGGTACTGATATGAGGAACAAACATGTATAATCGGATCTTTGATTGGTAAAGCGGTTCAAAATATATCGATGAAAATAGGACACATTTACAAAAAAATCATATTTTACAGTGATTCTGTGCCGACGGAAAAGTACAAATCGTTAAAAAAAAAAAACGTCTGGTTTCTCTTCATGTACGTAAAGATGATACTTTTACGTAAGAACTAAGCCCAACCAGAAGAAAATCGACCGTAAAATTACAAAGTTATAAGCAATTGAATGAATAAATCCAAATCTCATATTTTCCGAATATTTTATTTTTTTCAACAATTTATGAGTTCAATCACCAAACTACTATTCAGTATAGGCAAACCCTACGCAACTGTTCTCTTAGACCCCTGACATTTTGTTTTGACAGTTTCTAACACTGACATTTTGTTTTGACAGCGTCTATAAAACGTAGTAACGGTTGTTTGTATATTATAGGAACTCACAAATTTGATTGAAATTATACTTCATTGTGTTCACAAAAATGCTTAAAAGAAAACGAGAATTTGAGTGCGTAAACAATCCAAATAATTTCTATTGCGTGTGTGGCAATTTTGTCCCCCAACCAAATAGACGTAGATTCACCGATTCATTGCAACAGAATTATCTGCAATATTTTTGAATATTTTAGAATAGCACCTGCAACTTTTCATGAGTAATGGACACCAAATAATGTTTGTATATCGTGCCATATAACTCTTGCGGCGTGGGCTTCTGGTTCATCACAGTAAGATTAAATTTATATATACAATTGAATTTTTTTTTTTTTTTAGTTTATTTATTTAGCCTTAAGCTATTAATATACAAAAAATATATATCTATGGATTTTATTACATTAATATAATCTTTTTATATAAAAAACAATTTCTCTTTTAAAAATATAAAAGTTATTTTCAATTTTTAATTCTAAAGGGATTTCGTTATAAATTTTGAGACCATTATAAAATAATAAGTTTTGGCAAAAATTTGTTCTACAAAAATCGAGCCTAAAATCACCTACATTACGCAGATTGTACGGTTGAACATCCGCTGCGTATGTTAATTGTTTTTGCATGTAGTTTGGCAACAATCCATTCTTCATTTTGAATATGCAAATTAAAACATTCATTACCAGTCTTTGATTGACCGATAGCCACTGCAATTTTTGTAACATATCATTTTGATGAGATCGCGCGTGTTCCCGTAAAATACATCGCATGCCTTTATTTTGACGCTTTTGCAGTCTTATCTTCATCTCTTGACTACCAAGGAATAACAGTGTTGAACAATATTCAAAGTGAGGTTTAAAGGTTGTATTATATATGTTAATAGCTGTAAATGTTGAAATTCTATTTCGGATTCTTCTTAGAAAACCAATTTTTTTAGAAATCTTTTTGCAAATATAATTATAATGCAGATCAAACTTAAGATTTTTGTCTATTATAACGCCCAGATATTTAATTTCAGTAACTTGTGCTATTGTCACACCGTTAATACTTATATTTTCATCCGTGTCTCCATTAAAAATCATAGATTTTGTTTTATTCGTATTAAGTTTTAATTTGTTCATATTTAAATACTTCACCACCTCCTCTAATTCGGAATTAACGATTCTCACACATTCCTCAGGATTTCTACCGCTTATATAAATAAGTGCATCATCCGCAAACATACATACTTTAGATTTTTTAAATATTTTTTCCAAGTCGTTTATGTATATTAGAAACAGTAAAGGTACGTTCACATTAATCAAATATTTGAACAAAATATTTGTTTACATATTTGCTTCCAATTGTGTCAAATAAAAAAATATTTTATTTTTTGTTCAAACTATGATCAAATATTTGATGGTTTCTGTTTGTTCAAACAGCTCTCAAATAGTGTCAAATAAAATAAACGAAAAAATATTTGTCGAGCGTTCAGATTGAAACAAATATTTGTATTAAATATTTATTTAATCAAAGTGTAAAAAAAACATTGATTTATTTACTCGAAAAACTAACTGTTTTTTAAAAAATTGATCACTCGGGATCTCTCTTGGACCTAGCCCATTTATGTTATAAGGGTATATTAATGCTCCTTTGGAGCAAAAATTTTGTCGGTTTTGGTCTATCTCGCTTAGTTTTGGAGATACTGGACATTTTAAAATGTCGCCATTTTGTAAAATGGCTTGTATCTCGAAAACTAAGCATGATATCGCAAAACGGACAACATTTTTGCAAACGTTAACAAACAGCAACACACCCACAACACAAATGTGTACAGTGTTCCGATTCCAATCATTAACCGTTTCATTCCATATCGTTCCATTTTGGACCAATGTTCCATTCTGTTATCGGAGTGATAAAGTTTTTATTTTCACGTACGACAACACAATTGCATACAGTGCTCCGATTCCAATAGTTCCCCGTTTCATTCCATATTTATCCATTTAACAATATTTTATTAAACAAAATTTCTCAAAATATTGTATCATCAAATTTCGCTTTTTAATATCTATTTACATTTCAGATTTTTTATAAAGCCTTTTATTAATAAATTTATTAAAAAAAATTATAATTGACGATTTATTTGCCATTGTTTGTTCTTACATGTTTTTTGTAAGATCAAATAAATATTTGCTCAAATCAGAAGAAAATGTATGATAGCTAGTGTTCACACTATGGTTAAGTTTGTCAAATATTTATTTGAATGCAAATAATTTTGTTTGACCAAAATCAGCTGATTTGCTGTTTGACACACAAAAATATTTTGTGTTCAGATTATGGCAAAGAAATATTTCATGTTTTTTGTCAAATATTTGACTAATCTGAACGTACCTTAAGGTTCCTAAAACTGCACCCTGCGGTACACCTATGGTAACATCTTCAGTTGATGACATATACTGACCACATTTTGTTCTTTGGGTTCTATTTTCTAAATAACTATTAAACCACTTTAGTTCCACTCCTTTAATGCCATATCTTTGAAGTTTATCCAATAATATTCCTCTATTAACCGTCTCAAATGCTCGTTTCAAATCTAAGAAAACTGCTACCACACATTTTTATTTGTTATTTCTATTTTCCATTGAGTAACCACCAGATTTAAAAGAGATTCACAACTATGTTGTTGTCTGAAGCCTGATTGTGTTTCATTCAATATATTGTTGTCCTCGAAGTATTTGTTTATTGATAGTGAACAACTTTTTCCAAAACTTTGCTTATTGTCATCAACATGTTAACTGGACGAATTTCATTGGGATCCACTGTATTTTTAATTTTCTGAATCGGTACTATACATGACTCTTTAAGACAATCAGGAAATGTACCTAACTGTAATGACGACGCAACAAGGCTATGTAAAAAAGTCCCAACAATATCGTAATTATCTAATAACATCTTAATTGTAAGAAAATTTTGATCTTTTTTGTTATTCATTTTTTTCAAAGTATTTTTTAAAGTAAAACTGTTGATTAATTGATTGAGTGAATGTTTATTCCAAATTAGACCATATATGAAATTCGGTGAACCGATCATTTGGAGAGTGCCGCTCTGTCATTTGGTTGATTGTTACTTTTGCCTGAGCAAATAAACTGGTTTTGGAAAGAGTGCCAAATGGGTTTATGCGACAGTAGCATCTGTTTCGCTTCCAGTTCCACAATATCTCAATAGCTTGCATTTGGGTACCAAGAACGACCCATTTGGACATTTCTAGCTCAAGATATGATTTGTCATGTGAAAAAAGGTCGAAAAAATGAAAAAATTACAATATTTCAGAAACTGTTGCATAAAAAAAATTAACCTTGATTTTCGAATTCAGCGGGAGAAAATACATAAGGAAAATCACCTCTCATCAAATGTACATTTTCGATGTAAACTCGTGTTATCAGCGGCATTTGCGTTTCTTTAAGATAACCATTGATATAAGTGGTGGAAAGATAATTTTGTTTATGTTATATATAATTATTTATATTCTTTTAGTTATTACAATAAATCATGTCGTCAATGTGGGAGTATGAACATTTTTATATTTTGTAACGTATTGTAAATTATTTTTAAAAGAATAACAAAAATATGTTTTATGATTTTCAGCAAATAAATTAATGATTTATCTAAAAATGTTTTGAGTTTTTTTCAGTCTACTAATATTTTATTAATATTAAGCAGGGGTTTTTTAATTTCTAATCTTAGCAAAACTCTTCCTGAATCTACTAATCTTGTTGCTAAAAATCAGCAAAACATATTGCTACCATTAGCAATTTTTTGCAAGTGCCCTCCTGGCTAAAATTTTGCTGTATCAGCAAAATTTTTTTCTGAATTTTCTTACTTCTTTTGTGAGAGTATATATATATATATATATATATATTTTTTTTTTTTTGATGCAGCCTAATATACACTGATAGAATTTTCCTTCGCACTATTAATGAATGCCTTTGATTAATTTAATGAACAATTTTCATAAAATTAATGAAAAATTTATTAATCAAATGATATATGATATTATGATAAAATATTTTTGGTTTATCCTTAAAATATCCAACACTCTATACTTTTTTTTAGCTTACCAAATATTTAGTTTCATCAGATTTTCTAACTATTTGAGAAAGTTATTTTAAAACAAAAGTCTAAATAAGAGCTTAATTTTGTTTTGGTTATTTATGTCAAATGGTAATGCAATACTGTTTACACGTGTTTGGTTCGGTTTTAAGTCGAGTTCAGGGGGATGTCACAAAAAAAAACAGAAAAGTAAAAAAAAATTAAATAAATTAAAATAAATATGAAACAGAAAAAAATGTTTTTATTTTATTATAAATTATTTAATGACCATATTTCATTAATTCAATGAACTTCCTTAAACCATTTATTTTAATCAGGGCAGCAAAAGTTATAGCGGCTTTTAATTTTTTAGGCGTAGTTTTCAAACGAGAACTTTAATCTTTTCCTGACAAATGGTACTGGATTTGGGTTCGTTGATACTTTAAATCATACTCAACAAATACTTAATATACCAATGTTGTCAACTTTGCTTGATATATATCAATAAAAACAGTTCTTTGTGTATTTATTGAAAAGAAAAATCCAAAGAAATACATTTTTTGCATTAAACGATTCAACTAGTAATCGCCAATTTTGACGATTAACCGACTCGAATAACCGGTTAATCAATTTAAGCGATTTTTCGAATAATGCCTATACCGTTTAATCGCCTCGATCGAATAATTGGAAACACAAGGTATTTTCTATTGATTTTTAGTTATTGGCACACCACGGCGTATGATTAACATTTATCAATGCATGTATCGTAATATAACTCATACGTATCAGTCGACATTTCATGCAGTTAAAATGGTTTCTATTATAAGTTGAATCGTCAAATTAGATTTCTTTGAACAATATTAACATGCTTATTTTATACTATGTACATAAATATGTTCATTCAAGTTATACTAATTTTATTTAAAATTTAATTAATACTTGTTAAAAATATAAACCATATTAAGGAGTAAAAAAAGAAAAATAAAATAATATAAAACCTTTATTAAATAGAAAAATTTTAGGTCAGTTTTTTTCATTATTTACATACTACCTTTTTAAGCATTACCATGTCTTAGAAAGGCTGATTAAAAAAGATGAAATTATTTTAAGTTTAATGCGTTTATAGAAATTATTAATCTTAAGAAAAGTGAGAAATTATATCCGGTTTAGGGTTTCAGAAGTAGGGGGAAATTATCACATTATTTGTGTTTTTCTTTAAAACAATATAGAATATGTAAATCAAGTATAAGGTATTTTAAGCATCAAATAATATAATAGGCATTAAAAAATTCTTAAATAAAAAAGTTTCGAATAATTTTATAACCAATTTAGCCTTTAAATATTGACATGCGATGTTCCACAATACCTTTAAGATTGTAAAATCATAAAAATATTTTATCCTCTTCTAATTTGTCATTTCACGCATGAGTTTAACATTGGTAAGGAATTCTAAAGAAGATTTTTTTACATAAACAATTTGTTTGGAAGTCATTTAGACATATAAAAGGCATAGGAACAGCTTCTTTCCTATCACAAGCCAATATTAAATTAATCAATGAAAATACCCAATTCTTCATTCTTTGACAGACCAATTTTTACCAGGCATATATTGGAAATTAATTTAATTATATCGCTCGTTTACTGCAAGACTGACATAACTCAAAAAACTCGATTTTGCAGAAAACGAGTTTAAAGTTTTCTATCCATATCTGCCACTCTTGACCCTTTCTCTATTTATTTGGTCACGTTTTTTATGAATAGGGGGATTTGTTGTATTTTTCTCTTAGTGAGGCTGTGTGCGAATTATCGAGAGACAGTGAGTAGCACAGTTTCTCTATGAAGTATATACTCTTTGCACCCACTTTAAAGAAAATATATTATCATTTATATCGAAAAGTATACATGATATTAATAAATAAAGCATGATATAACTATTAAATCTGCATCATTAACTCGCATTTTTTGACTTATGACAGTCTTGTTGTAAATGAGCGATATGTTCTTCTAAAATCTAAATTTTTTTAAATTAAATTATCACAAAAATCTTGTATGATTTTATATGGTTCTAACAAAGGCAATTTAAAACTAAAGAGCCTGATGTACTTTCTGAGGATGGAATAAGAAGTTGAAATTATGTATATTAACGCATTAAAAGTGATTGCAACCCTCTTCAAAGCTCTGAGTTTTTAAATTATAAAATGCTGTTGTACTTGATGATGTATATTATGTATTGTAATAAAAGTCTTTGAAATACCTTTTATTTGATTCTCTATTTACCGTCAATATGACAATAAGCCTAAAAAGACTAAGTGGATCCATTTATTTCGTGATCTATATCGCATTTTCAAATTTTAGTCGCGGTCGACTTTTCTTATAAATTGATTATTCATTTTGAGAATGGTATTTTATTTTGATTATTCCTACCATCCCGTGAGCTAAATCTGGTTTAACCCTTTCACTAACCTTGTATACCACAGTGTACACATTTTTAAAATATTAATAATAATTTGAAAACGCAATAAGAATTTACATTTTTGTTTTTAGAAAAACCATTATCATTATATGCATAAAATTTTCATCCAGAAAATAAAGTCGCGATATATGTTAACAAAATCCAATTTTTAATCAGCCTTTATTTACGAAAAACCGAGCTTTTAGAGTATCTCGAGAACTACCAAAGCTATAATGTCGAAATTTGGCACGTAGCTTCCTTTTTATGACCAGAACAAAATTAAAAAAGCATTTTTGTATATTAGAATGCTTATGGGGTAAAAAAAGTTTCACAATTTCGATTTTCATACCCATTTTTTTGTTAGCAGTAGGGGGAGGGGACATAAATGTAAACCATTTGCTTTCTAATTTAAGGATCCCTAACAATAATCTGAAGTCCAAGTAGAGATATATTCACACACAAATAGTCGGTGGTGAAAAGATTAAAAAACCTCCAAAAACACAATTTTTTATTAACTAAAAATTTGTTACTGCAACTCTTGTCAAAAATTTGGTCAAATATAGAAAAGATTAAAAAAGTCTATTGTTCTGCATTAAAAATTACAAACTGTTGTCTCTTGGCTCGAGATAATAAGATTTTGATGCCATTTTTTGACGTTTTTCAATGCGATTTTTAAAAAAAAAATTAAACAACTCTTCCATTTTTCATCCGTTTTTAATTCTTAATGGCGCTACGAAATAACCCCCAATGAAATAACACCCAAACGACAAAATGAAATAACCCCCAATGAAATAAATCCAAAAAAAAATGAAATAAGTCCCAACAAAAAAAAATGAAATAATACCCAAAAAAAATGAAATATTCCCCAAAGGTGAAAATGAAATAACACCCAAAATTTGGGGGTTGTTTCGTAATGAAATAACTCCCAAAGGAAGAAATGAAATAACCCCCAATGAAATAAGCTCCAAAGAAATGAAATATGTCCCAAATTTTTTTTATTTTTTGTTTTCATATTTTTGATTCTTTTGTTACACTGTTCAGTTTTTCTGCGTGGCGGCCTGCGGCCGATCTTAGGGGTTTTCTCCTCCATAGGACGCGGCAGGTGGCTTCGCTGAATACAGTTTTCCTGCGCGCGTCTCATTATCTTCCCTAGTGTGACGCGCGCAGGGAAACTTTATTCAGCGAAGCCACCTGCCGCGTCCCATGGAGGAGAAAACCCCTAAGGGCGGCCGCAGGCCGCCACGCAGAAAAACTAACAAATATTAAAAAAATTTCACTTTTAGCAAAATGAAATATCCCCCAAAAAATATGAAATAACCCCCAAAATAATTGCATATGAAATAATCTCCAAAGAATTTAAATTTTGGGCTTTATTTCATTGGAGGTTGCTTCATAATGAAATAATCTCCAAACCGTAAGATGAAATAATCCCCAAAAAAAATGAAAAAACCCCCAAACAATTTTACACAATTTTTTTGGGGGTTATTTCATTTTTGGCCGTTGGGGGTTATTTCATTGGGGGTTATTTCGTAGCGCCATTCTTAATATATCGTCGAAATGTTTTCGAAGTCATCTAATAATTTTGTTAACTACATACACTTTTTATATGCATAAAATTCAGTTTTTTATACAAACATTACTATATTTTCTATTTAATAAAACCTAATGTTTCATATTTAAAAAAAGAAATATTATATTTTTCCGAAATTTTGATTTGTTTTGCAAATATCTAAGGAAATATTCTACAAGATATTATTCACCAAAGTCTCTAGATTACGCGTTGCGTAGAAAAAATCTATTCTATTAGCTGCGATAACAACATCCTTAAGAAACATTATTAGCGGATGTCAACACTTTCCAAATATGTATTCAAAATAAGAAAACGAAAGAAAAATAAGAGACTATTTTAAATTTTTATAAAAAATTTCATTAAAAAATTTAAAAAAAAATACATACAAACAAACCTTGTTTTCTCGAGTCGAGAAGCTGTTATTAACAATTTTTAAAAGCGAAATCGTACAATTTTTCAATATTTTCTTATATTTCACCAAATTTTTCACACTGCGTTCCGCAAATAATTATTAGTGCACATGAAATAGTGTTTTAGGGGCTTTTTAAAATGGTTTAGCTCATGGGATGTTGTAGCTAGAGCCGAAATATAATAGGAGTAATCATAAAACATGTTAATCTTTGTTTTCAGCAGGTGCATCTGGCCTTTTCTAAAAAGCTTGTAAATGAGGCATTATGCTTATTGCATTTTTAATTTAAAATGAGCAGAAATTTATAATTTTTTTCTTCTCTTAAATATGAAAATGACAAATTTATTATTTTTAAATGTTGCTACATTTACACACTTTGCGACCAATCTTTGTTTTTAGGCACAAAATAATATTTATACACACAAAGAGTGCAATTGTAAATATAAAATTTTAATAACGCGAAAGTAGTAAAAATAAATAGTACAATGTTAGTAAACTCCTAATGGAAATCGATTAGCTAAAAACAACCAAATTTTGTACTAAATATTAGTTAAACACATAAATAAAATAATAATAAAATTATTTACCTTTATTAAAGTAATTTTCACTAAGTTTATGCAACCTTTTTATTAAATGATGAAGATCTATTGAACATTTGTCTTCAATTTTTATAAAATCTTTGTCGTATTAATGAAAACTTCGTAAATATGATGAAAAATGTATGACAAACGATTTAAGAAACATTTTTATTAATATGATACAGCTTTTTTCCCTAAGTGCAGTAAATATTGCAGTGAATACATAAAGTTCAAGATTTTTCACTATCTTGTGTATAGATCAAATCATGTTTGCTTTAAAAAATATATTGTTAGTAAATTTTTTTTTGCTAATTTTAGTAAATCGGCTTTCAAAAGTTAGTAAAATTAATAAAGTTAAATTAGCAATCAAGAATAGCAAAAAATTACTTTATACTAAAAATTAGTATAATAATAGTAAAGTGAGAATGAAAACGGGTTTACTAACTTTTTTATTTATATAGTTTATTTATAGTTTACATAGTTTTATAGTTTCTATTACAAGTGGTTCTAAAATTGAAGTAATCAATATTAAGTTGTCAGAATCAATTTATTTCTGTCCCTATTTGTAATTGTCACAACGGAAAGTTATATTAACGTAACCGAACAATTAGAACGGTAATAAGTTTGGATGTTAGCCCAAATCAGTTTTATCTGTGTAAGTACACTAATGCCCGGTTTGCGTAGGGGAGAAATAAAACGCAATTCGAAATGACGCAAAGCGAAACACGCACTCACATAACAAATACTGCGTAGGGTTGTGTCAGACGGACGTCTATCGGAAAGTGATAATAAGATTCATTTGTTCTATGTGTTTTTTTTTTTAAACAAACAATTTTTAAAAACTATGTCAGAGCTTAATGCTCAACATTCCTTAATCAACAATGACAAAAACAATGTAAATAATCCATCAATACAAAATAATGTAAAATCAGTAAATGACAGAAAAAGAAAAAGTGAAGCATTAAATGCAACAATGGCAAAACAACTAAAAAATAATTATTATTCTATTCTTGATAACGATAAAGAATGTAACGAAGAATATTTAAAAATATTTGAAAAACGTGTACAAGAGCACGAACAAGCAACAACATCTAATAGCTCCACCAGAAATAATAATTTAAATAATAATACTCTAAATAGTAATACTCTAAATAATGAAAATACAACAAACAATACTCAAAACAAAAATAAAATAATCCCACCTCTCAACGTTTTTGGTGTGGATCCCAATGAACTTGTCCAGTTTACATATAAAAAAAGGTCTTAATATAAAAGACTTTAAATAAGAGAATTTTATAACAAAAAAATATCTCTTTATGTGTCATCCATGGATGATTACAACAGAGTAAAAACATATTTACAAAAAACAAATGCACACTTTTTTACTTTTACTCCGAAAGATTTAAAAACAAAAACATTCTTACTAAAAGGCCTCAGTGCCAACATTGATACACACAGAGAAAAATTTAGATATTTGCCAACTGGAATTCTTTTATTGGGACTCAAAATTGGTTATTAGTAATTTCAGACGGTTGGCACAATTGAACATTAGTGTTTACAACAAAGTTCGGTTAATTCAACTAAATTCTATTTGCAATACCCGAAATATTCAGATATCAAATTTAAATATTGTTGTTACCATTAATATACACTTTTCAATTCGGTTGGCACTTTATTTCTCTGTGTGTACTAATGAAATTCTGGAAGAACTAAGAGTATTCCAAAATGAGAACTTGAAATCTATTAAAGTAAATGAATTCAAAACCAAAAAATCAACAAGTGAAAACTATGCTCTACCAATTTATTTAGTTCAAATAAGTAGCAATAGTAAACCAACGAATTACTTGCAATTAAGGGTTTGCAGCATCGCTGTATTCGCTGGGAACCCTTAAGAAAACCAGAAATTAGCCAATTTATAAACTGCCAGATTGTCTTTCATAGTGCATCTAATTGTTATCTAGCTAAAAGATGTGTTAAATGCAACGAAAGCCATGCAGTTGGGGAATGTACCCTATATAACATATCTGTTAATGAAAGGGACAAACTGTTTTGTGTGCTATGTGGTAAACATGGCCACCCGGCATCATATAAAGGATGGGAAAAAATATAAAGAAATTCAACAGAAGCTCCGCGCCAGAAAACAAATTTTAAAACAAAATAGAACTGCAAATACACTATATAATATAAATCCTAATATGAGCTTTGCTGATACTGTAAAAAATAATAATCATCAAAATAATACAAACCCGATACAAATAGATTTAGAAGAGTTTAAAAATTCAATGCAAAATCTTTCAAATCAAATAGTTAATCTACATAAACAAGTACAAGCAGCTAGAATAGATTCTATCTTTTCATTGTTAGAAGCTTGAATTATCACCATGGCTGAAAGTATTGTAAAAAATCTTAATATAATTCAAATTAACGTTAATTCTCTTATAAGATTAAGTAGAAGATACGACTTATGTAATTTTATTAATAAATATAATCCGGACTTAGTACTACTAAACGAAACAAAAACTAAACAACAGACATAAAGTTACTTTTAAAGACTATCAGTTTATACGCAGGGATAGAGTTAACTCTGCTAGGGGAGGTGCAACTGGAGTTTTAATAAAACAAGACATTAAATATCAAAACTATACCAACAATACAATAAATTCTTTTAAAGTATTGGAAACTTTTATTTTAAAAATACCATTAATTGCAAATAAAAACATTGTTCGTAATATCGGCTTATTACCCTTCCGGTAATAATAATAATAATTTAAAAACAGAATTATTACAACTTTTTCAATCCCTAAATTTACAAAACGCCAATAACTTTTATATACTGGCCCGAGACCTCAATTGCAAACATATGGATTGGGGAATGACTCAAATATGCCAAAAGAATGGCTATCATGTAATGAGAGAGTATTTAGGTGTAGTTTATATGCATCAGCGGCACCTTCGTACCCGCGTTGTAGTTCGTATATAGATCTGTGTATAGCAGACTCCCGCTTATCCATACACAAAGAGAATAATACAATAAACTGTCTTAAGAACATAGATGCCCAAGGTAGTAGTAGTCGTCAACGAGATTGCGACGAAAGCACATGTGTGGCGGGTGTGATATATTTCGAAATAAAAAGATTCTTCGAAAATTAAATTTTCCCTCAATTAATCATTGTTCAATTTGCAATTAAAAAGAAATGAAATCTTCTATGTTGATACTCTTATTGCAGTTACGCAATAAAAGTATATTTCTCAAACTAGAAGAATTCAGCTTATTGCGTTTTTTTGAGCAAATATAATTCAAATCTGAAAATATTTGTTCGCAAAGATACGTTGAGGGAAATAAAGATAAACACTTCAATGAAATCTTCTTTATTTCAGGATATATTGTACCATCCAGATTTTTCAAGAATTCTATATTGTTAAAATTATCTATTTCACTTCGAAGTATAATAAGTTCTGTTTGGATTGGAAATTCGTACTTTAATATATCGCATTTAAAAGTGTTTTGAAAAATATCCAGTAAATGCTGAATATTCTCAAAATCCTTAAACCTGTCATTAAAGTTATTAAAAAGCGTTTCTAATATTTCCAAAAGTTCCAACTTTTTCAAGATTTTCTCCTTGTCGTAAATAACAGAAGTTTTCGGAAAGTCCGAAAAGTCTTCAGAATCAATTTGAGCTGCAAGTAAAAATAGCTGAGTTTTTAAATCTGAAAGAATTTTAAACATATCCGAAATTGTATTATCTTTTCCCTGCAGCTTCAAATTTAACTCATTCAAAATGTTACAAATGTCTGTTAAAAACGCCATGTGTAAAATAAATTGATAATCTTTTAAATATTCTTTCTGCAAGTGTAGTTTGTCTCTCCCTCTCAACATGCTGATTTCCTATTGGTTGATTGACGATCAAACAAAAGAGCGTAAGTATACGTGTGAGTTTAATTTGCTGATATCAGCTACTACTGGGCATCTATGCTTAAGAACCTTGATTATGATAGCGACCATAATGCAATACAAATTTTAGTTTCACAGGAGGAAACTGATCACTTAATCACTTTTGTTAGAGAAACGCCTGATTCCCAATTTAACTACAAACAAACTAACTGGAAAAAGTTTAAAATAGTATTGCAAATGATTATAACATTAATGATCCTATCCCAAATCAGAAAAATCTTACTAATTCTGAAATTGATTTTTATCTAATTAAGTTAAATGACATGATAATTCGTTCGATTGAAAAATCAATTCCTAAATTTCAAAACATTGATTCAACAAAAAATTTACAAATTCAACTATAAGGAAATTTCAATCAGAAAAAATCAAAGTTTTGACCTTAATCAAAAAATATAATCGTTTAATGAGCTTGTTATTACCAGTTGAACTTAATTTACTAAAATGCAAAATCAAGCTAATCAAAAAGCTAATTAATGATAATTTTACTATAGCAGTCAATACACATGTGAGAGAGAAACTTAAAAGTATTGATCATAAGAATTCCTCAAATATGTTTTGTGAAGTAAACAAACAGTTTAGGTCAATACAACCGGTGAATATTAATATACTTCAAATCCCACAAGAAGAGGGATTTTTGATTAGAAATGCGGGTATATCACTTGACGTTCTAGAAAAGGATGATGAAAGTAGTAAATTCTTAGTAAAAGATCAAAGTCAAATTTTGAACACCATTGGTGCTTATCTAGAGTCAATTCATTCTTTTAAAGAAATCGATCCCCAAAATAGAGTGCATATTGCTGTGGATAATTGTTTCAAAAATTTTTTGGAAACAAAAAATTAATACGAAACTAATATATCATCCCTGTTAAGATTTATGGATTATTTCAAGGCTAACGAGGCTAATCTCAGATACCATCTGCACAAGAAGGGTCAATCGGACACGGATTTGTGTAGGTTTTGCGAGATGGTGTCTGAGACCTCGGAGCATGTTCTCTGCGAATGTCCCAGGCTTTGTGATAGGAGACTTAGGTTTCTAGGTGATCGCTTCATTTCGCCTTCCGACATCGCGAACATTTTGCCTAATAGGATAATTGGCTTTATATGTAGCTTGAATCTGTAGGTAACCTTAGGCAGCACAAAAGACCTACATTGGTCGCGGTGCATAGTGCCTTCTGATCTAATCCAAAAAGGCTAACGAGATAAATGAATCTATAGATGAGAATTATTTTATAACGAATAATTCGTTATTATACATTTTCAAAAGTTTAAAAAAAAAACTTTCTTTAGGTTTAGACAATATCCCAAATATTGTACTAAAAATATTAATGATGTAATGGTCTGTGAATATTGCGCTCTTTTCAATAACATGCTTAACAATTCCTATTTTCCGCGAACATGGAAGGTAGCGAAAGTTGTAATTTTGCCCAAAAAGGATAACTATACAAGTGTTCTAAAAAATCTCCGTGCTATTAGTTTACTACCAAACATTAGTAAAGTTTTGAAATTTGCGCAAATAATAATTTAGTAAAGTTCTGTGAAAAAAATCAATTAAATAATGATAGACACTTCGGTTTCAAATACAAGCACTCAACAATTCACGCAACACATATGCTTGTCTCAAATATTCATTGGAACCTGAACAAATCCTTGTGTACAGGTGCCTGTTTGATAGACTTTGAAAAGGCGTTTGATAGCATATGGATACCGGCATTAATTTACAAATTATTGAAATATAAGATGCCTATATATTTAATTATACTATTACACAACATGTTAAACAACAAATCTTTTCTAGTCTGCAATAGAAAACAAATAAGTACAAAAAAATTTATTGTAGTAAATGGTCTTCAACAAGGAACAGTGAATTCCCCAATTCTATTTAATATTTTTATATTTGATTTATTAACGAAAATTGATAATATCAGTACTTTTGCAGATGATATTATAATATATCACGCCGATAATAAAATAGAAAAAATTAATAATGAATTAAAAACATACTTTAAGATGGTTGAAAAATACGCAATAGACTGGAAAATGAAAATCAACTATAAGAAATGTGAAACCATTCTGTTCCGTCCGCCAGTAGGAAAATGTAATCACAACATGGAAAGATTTGGCATAATATCAAATACCAATATACATATTCCCAATAAACAAGTTGTAAAATACTTGGGAATTAACCTAGATAAGTTTTTATATTTAAATTCTCATATAAATGCACAAATAATTAAAGCAAGAAATGCTGTTTTATTCACAATACATCAATCCTAGAGTTAAAGTCATACTTTACCAATCACTAATTAGACCGATTATAACATACGGTTGCCAAATATGGTTTAGTATTTGAAAGAAAGTGTCTAAGATCATGCACAGCGCTGTATAGATCTCCAAATAGTGATTATGTGAAATACATATCAAAACAAAAATCATACAATTCTGCAAAAATAGGCAGAATAGATAATATTATTATTCATATAATTAGAAATCATATTGCAAAAAGTTGTGAATGCTTTGAAAATAATTTAATTATGACACCATATTACACTGAAGAAAAATATATTTATAAAACCCTCCAAAGTGGATATGTACCACCTGAGGCTTTCGAAAACCTCGACAGTAAAGGATTTATCCAAAATGAAATAGGCATACCTATATTTTACCATATATATATAGAAGAGCCAATAAAAAAGATATTCATTGCAAATAAAATCACACTTGGTAATACTAGGTTTGATACAAGTATTTGTTCAGGTGATGAAAACATTTTTCCAATCATAAATAAAAGAAAATTTTGGTTAATTTCTCCTTCCAACGTTTACCCCTTGACAGAACTTTTTAGCGTATAAATATAGAAGTAACTTTTTTGTTGAAATTTTTTGTTACATTAAATTATGCTGATTATACTTACATGTATATAAAATAAATCTTATATTTATTTCTAAAAAAAATATTTAAATTTTCCTATATAATTAGTATACTTGAGAGCCCGATTATGGGACTATGTATGATAATAATTTATAATTACTATTTGTTTATTTATAGTTTTAAGTACATGAATTTTCTTTAAATAAACAAACAGTTATCATTCACTTACGTTAGAAATAAACATGTAATAGCAGAAAAAGCTACTAAATATTAGTTAAAATGACCTTGCAGAAAAAACTGCTAAATTCAGAAGATCTTTTTGCTAAATGCTAATAATATAAGTACAGCAAAAATAAATCTTTTTAACTGTACAAAAATTTTAGTTATATTCGATGTGAACTTTAGTTAATTAAAAATAGCATTTTACTCTGTAAAATTAGCAAAAACTTTTACTAAATATTTGTACACTTAAAATAGCAAACCAAAACTGTAATATTAACAAAACGTTTGCTATATTTATTTCAACTTTAGTAGAATGCAAATAACAGTTTATTTTGCTAAAATAAACAGAAATTTTTGATAAAAAATAATAGATTGCAGATTCCATAAAAGCAGGCTTTTGTTTTGCATTAAAAAAAAACTAAAAAAATCTTTAAGAATTTCTCATTTTTTAATGATTTTTTTGTCTACTAATAATTAGTAAATATTTTTCCTGATTTTGGCAGATTATTTTGTTATTTTCATATAACTAAAATTTAGCTCAAATATAACTAAATATTTGAAAATTGAACAGATTTATTGTTTCTATTATTATATTACTAATATTTAGTAAAAAATGTGTTAGTTTTAGCAGTTATTCTGCAAGGAACGAGAAGTTTTAAATTAATTTTTAGTAGCTTTTTTTGCTCTTTTTACAGGTTTATATTTATGAGTGTATTTGTCTTGTTAGCTCAGTCTGTAGAGCTGTCGGCTGCCAATCTGGCGGCCAGTGTTCGAATCCCGGCAGGACCATAAAAATTATTAATGAACTTTTTTGTAAATTTATTTTGCAAAATCTATTTTTAAACCATCTATTTTATGGTTTTAGCAACTTTTTTCCAACGTTGGATATTTTGTTTACATAGTGCTTTTCTGACCTTTGTTCTAATGATGTTATCATTTTGGTATTGGGATAACAGTTGATGACAGAACTTTTACCACATGTTAAAGTGTTTTGCGAGCGGTGGTCCGTTTGTCTTTTTTTGACTGGGTTACCGGTAATTTTTGTACTTTATAATTTCATCATTATTAATTGAAAACACATTTTAAATTTGAACAAAATAACATTTATTTAATGAATATTTCTTTAAGAACAATATTCTTACAGTTGCGTGCAATAAAATATCAGTACATTATATTCAGTATTAAGTACTGCTATTTTATTGCACGCAAATGTATATAATATAATAAGATATAAGTTCTTAACTACAATTACACTTAAGTTAACAGGACAGTGCACAATCGTCATTTATCTTAACAATTTTTTTTTTTTAAATTGTGATTTATTTTTTAACTACGCTTTAGGTTATTTTTATTAAAAAGCAGGGACCGAAACTTACTGTTATTTTTAAATTTTGAAAAGAAGCTAATATAAGAAAATGTCGGGAAACAGATACAAGTATATAATATTGGTACTTGTGGAATACGTTTTCACAAAATTCTTTGCTTTTCGAGCAAAAATGAACGATATTTGTTGACCTTTAACTTTTCGAACAAAATTAAAAGTTATTTGTTTTTACTTTTATTTTTTAGAGCAAATGTGATAATTACTTGTGAAAAAGAGATAGTCACAGGATTAAAAAGAGGAAGCATTCTAGTTGAAAAATAAATTATTGATTGACTAAACTCCAATTACTTTTATTTTATTACCAGTTCGGTGTTAGTATTTTACACAAACAATTGCTGTTTAAACGTGTGAAATATATTAAAATATTGAAAAACAGATAATTCTATAAATAAAATAGTGTATTTTTATTATCAGAATGTTTAGAAAGATCGAATATTATCAATACTAATAGATATAGAATAGCTTTCAAGTCATTCAATACAGTTAATAAATTATATAATAGGACAAAGGATAGGATACAGAAATTAGACATGGCAAATATAGTGTATAAAATACCATGTAGTGGAAATAATGTAGAGAATTGTGATAAAGTATATATAGGTACAACAAAAAATAAATTGAGAACTAGATTAGCTGGACATAGATCAGATCAGAAATATAGGAATATTAATTCACAAAAAACAGCATTATCTCCTCATTGTTCAAGATATAATCACTATCCAGACTTTGAAAATGTTTTCAATTTTAAATACAGAACATAATTACAAACGTCGTTATTTATTAGAAATGTTACAGATAATTAATACACCACTAACAAATAGAATTAATTTTAAAATAGATATTGAAAATTTAGCTCAGAATTATAAATATTTATTACAAAAGAAATAACACATACTACATTAATTTATAACAAATATTACATCAATAGATTTTTAAGTGTTAATTATTTATATTTTTTGTTTTAGAAATATTTGTCATGTATTTTAAATATGTTTTCAAACTTTCAAAAATTTTTTCAAATTTTAAAATTTTTTGAAAATTAATTAATTTATTTATTTTCCTGAAGATGCTACACAAAGAAGTAGCGAAATATTGGAAATAAAAAACGTTTATATAAAAAACAAACCTTAACTCAAATAATTAGAAAATTTTAAAATAAGAAATAAGGTTAAATAAACGAAAATAATTATATTTATACTTGCTAGTACTATTTTTTTGTACGGTTGGCAATTTCTGTCTGGGTAGATATACCAATCCCTGTGTCAGCAGTGCCTCAACTCGCTTAGAGGTGATGCTATGCATCATAGCCTGATGTATGGAGCTGGGTTTAAAACTCAAGTAACACACGAAATAAAATTTATAATAAATATAGTTGGGATACGTACACACTATGGTCCGAAAAATAGCGGATTAAGATGTATTTTTAGTAATAATAGGGGGTATGCCCGCTGCATTGTTAGCGTGGGGACGACATTATTTTGCCTTCAAGTTTAAAATGTAATTGATTTTGGATAAGAATTTAATCATTTAAGGAAAATAAAACACAATGTAGTAGAGATGATATCCAAACATTTAGGCAGGTATGGCCTGGCATTATTACCATTTACAATTTGGGGATTACGAATAAAAATATGTTTGTCTTAACCCCCAAATCAAAATGGGAGTTATGTCTTGCATAGTTATAAGGTCGTTTTTCAAAAGAACATTGTGTGAACATACAGTGTCTCTGTGTAGACGGAGTGCGGCCAGGTTTATGATTTTCCTATTCCTATTCAGAAGAACATTGTGTGAACATTACAGTATCTCTGTGTAGACGGAGTGCTGCCAGGTTTAGGATTTTCTATTCTGTGGTATGTCCAAAGCCGGCTTACCTGATTAAAACATTTATGGGAGGCTGTAAAATAAAAAATTTAATACTTTATTCGTTGTCCTATAAAAATTACATTTTAAACTTTAAGGCAAAGCAACGTGTTATCTATGATAACAACCTAGTGGGCTTGCCCGTTACCATAACTTATTTGTTCATTGGTATATGGTCCAATTTAATGAAAATATGACTTCTAAAATATGCAATAAAAACATAGTAAAAATGGTACTAATCTCTATACTATAATGGTACTAATCTCGCTGCCTAAAACGCTGGAGCTTGGAACTTCAAATTTATCATTGAGGTTCCTTCTCCACAGCATACATCTAATCACGATTTCAGGAAATTGTTTGTATGTAGTACAAAAAGATAAAAAGCATTCTCCTTATCGTCCTGTTTAAACCCCTTCGGCTAAAAATCTGAAATGTGAAGTGTATTAGCCAATAATCTATGGGCTAAAGCACTTAAAATATACCTTTAGGAATTTCAAATAAAACTTAATAAAAATTTGGCACAAAAACAAATGTTCGCTTAATCACTCAGCCCAAACCGCTTGATTTTGAAATTTGGCATGTATGTTCCTCCTCTGGCGTAGATATCCACAAATATGGGATTATTGGAAATGTTTACGTAATGGAGCAAACAGTGAAAAGGGTTCCTCTTGATTTACTGCCCAAACAATTTTGTCTAGAAATCTAAATTTTATAATATGTATGCCCTGAGGTATAGGCTAATTTACCGCAGAGAATTTCCAATAATGGCGTGGTAAACATTGTAAAAAATATTGAACTTGAAATTTGGATTAAATTAGACATCCATTAAGGAGGGGTTTTTGTAAACTTTTCAGGGACGGACAAAAAGGAAGAAGTCTCCTTCTGTTCCAAAAATTTTTTGGAACTCGCCAAAAACACTGGGGTTAAATAAGAAAAATTGGGATTAATCACAAAGCTTAAACCGCTTACACCAACTAACATTTGGCTACAAATCTGACCTTTAAAATATGTGTTTTTCTTTGAACTTCTAATTAAAACTTGTAAAAATGGGGTTAAAAAAGGAAAAGTGTCCGTTAATAGCCCGGCTTAAATCGTAGGAGCTAGGTACTTGAGATTTGACATGTAGGTACTTCCTTAAGCGTAGACATCAACCAATAGAGGAGCAAAAACGATCAATCTCATAACCAAAACCATTAGGTAATTATATCATAGTTCACTTAAGATATATTTTTTGCTTTTCTGATCAAAACTTGTCATAAATAGAGACTTAAAGGGAAAAAGTGTTCTCTTAATGACATGTACAATTGCTTTATGCTTAAAATTTAAAACATCTTTTCGAAATAGTTAAACAAAATAATTAAAACAGGAAATCATTTTCTTTTTAATGTATTCCGACATTAAAAAGTATTGGTAACGATATATTGGGTATTTAAGCTAGTCAAGTATAATAAAAATTAAATTATAAAATATTTTGGATATTCAGAAGTTAACTGTATAAAAAGGGGTAAAAGTTGGTACTAATTCATAACGTTTAAATACATTTTCCTATTCTCTTGAAATTTTTAGATTCCAAGTGCTGCAAAATTATATACTCTTTTTGACAAATGAACACAAAAGCACAAAATTGGTAAAAAGAAATATTTGGTCCTGGACGATTTTTATTAGAAGTTAATCTTTTGGGGATCTACCTTTTTAGGCAGGAATGACATGACATTATCCCAATTTCCGTTTTGGGGATTATGGATTAAAATGTATCTATCATAACCCCAAACCAACATGGGAACTATGCCTAATATATTTATGCGAATAATCCCCAGTAAAAATAGTGAATATTAAAGTTTTTCTGCGTAGCGGGCCTGCGGCCGGACTTAGGGGTTTTTTACTCTGTGGTATGTCCGAAGCAGGCTTCGCTGAGTAAAAAATTTCTGAAAATCTGTAAAATAAAATAGGTAATAAAGGGTGGTTAAATTGTAAGGGCCGATGTTGAATGTGAACCACACCTAAACGCCAAGTTTTTTTCCGAATTTTATTTGACATTTCTCTATTTCAGACTTAATCAATTTGAACCATGGAGAGATACACAATTCAACAACGTGTTAAAGTTATCCAGACTTATTATGAAAATGGGCGTTCAAATCAAAATGCATATCGTGCACTTCGTGATTTTTTTGGTCAATTTGATCGTCCAAATGTGCGTTCAATCGCAAAAATCGTGGAAAAATTCGAGCAAACCGGGTCTGTAGAAGATGTGAGAACACCAGTGCATGCTCGTACAGCTCGTACTGCAGAAAATATTGCTGCTGTTCGCGATAGTGTGGCTGAAGAGCCGTCCACCTCAACTCGTCGTCGTGCCCAACAATTGCACCTCTCACGCTCGTCGTTGATGAACATTATGCATAAAGACTTGCATTTACACTCTTACAAGGTGCAATTGGCTCAAGAACTAAAGCCTCTTGACCATTCCAAACGTCGTGAATGGGCAGAATGGTGGCAAGAAATGGCAACAGTGGATGATCAATTTTCGAAGAAAATCATCTTCAGTAATGAGGCACATTTTCACCTCAGTGGATTCGTCAATAAACAGAATTGCCGCATTTGGGCGAATGAGAATCTAAGAGTGATTGTCGAAAAACCAATACACCCACAAAGAGTGACTGTTTGGTGCGGTTTATGGGCTGGCGGCATCATCGGGCCGTATTTTTTCCAAAATGAGGCCGGTCAGGCAGTTACTGTGAATGGTGTTCGCTATCGTGAGATGATAACGAACTTTTTATGGCCCGAATTGGAAGATATGGATGTGGACGATATGTGGTTTCAGCAGGACGGTGCCACTTGCCACACAGCTAACGAAACAATGGCTCTTTTGCGCAACAAATTCAATGGCCGTGTTATCTCACGTAATGGCGATGTCAATTGGCCGCCAATATCATGTGATTTGACACCGTTGGACTTTTTTCTTTGGGGTTATTTGAAAGAAAAGGTGTACGTCGATAAGCCAACAACAATTCAAGAGCTAAAGGATGAGATATTTCGGCACATTAACGGCATAGAACCTCCATTATGCCTCAGCGTCATCGAAAATTTGGACCATCGGATGGAGGTGTGCCGCCGTGGTCGCGGCGCCCATTTGGCCGATATTTTGTTCCATACATAATTGAGTAATACCAATATATCATAATAAAATAAAATTACAATAATTTCCTAAATAGTTTGTGTTTTATTCAAAATCAACATCGGCCCTTGAAATTTAACCACCCTTTACTTTATTGTATTGGCCAATAAAAATTACATTTTGAACTTTAACGCTAAAAAAAACGTCTTATCTAAGCCAACAACCGTGTGGGCATTGTCCGCTAGTATAAAATATGTGTTCCTTGATGTACAGACTAATTAACTACTTTTTAAAATAAAAACATAGTTAAAGTGTGGTTCAAATGTTAATAAGTGCCGCCTAATCTCCAAGCTTTAACCGCATGGGCTTGGGACTTCAAATTTGGTATGAAGTTTCCGTCTCCGGCGTAGACACAATTCTCGGAAACATGATTTTTGGAAATAATTAAAAGGTTGCACAAAAAAATAAAAAGTGTTTTGCTTAACGTTCTGCTTAAACCTCTTCGCTAGAAATCTGAAATCGTAGACTATTTTTGGAAATTGTTACGATAAAAAATATCCATCTTATCTTTCTGCTTAAACCTCTTGGAATTCCCAATAAAAACTCAATGAAAATGTGGAAAAAAAATGTCCCCTTAATCACCATGACCAAGCCGCTGCAGCTAGGAACTTGAAATTTGGCATGTAGGTTCATACCCTCGCATATACATCCCCTAAGATGGGATTTTTGGAAATGTTTACATGGAAAAGTCTCCTTTTGTACAAAACACTTCAGGTAATTCACTGAAGAAAAACTTTTTGGAATTTATCATAAAACCATGGTAATATAGAGCTCAAAAGGGATAAATGGCCATTAATCACAAAGTTCAAACCACTGGAGCTAGGAACTTGGAATAAAGCAAACAATTTTAATGTTTAATTATTAAAAGATGAAATCTTAATATATTCCGATATTAAAAACTACAGTTAACGGCGTCTAGGATTTTTAAGATATAGAAGATTTTGAATATTTAGAAGTTATAGGTTTAAAAAAGAGCAAAAGGTGGTAAATGGTACTCTTTACAACTCTGAAAGAAATTTACATATTCACTTAAAACTTGTAGGTTTCAACTGCAGCAAAATTATTTACTCTTTTAAACAAATGAACACAAAAGCATGAAATTGGGAAACTTTAAAAAATATTTGGTCCTGGGCAACCAATGTTCATTGAACGAAATTTTGGAACCTGTAAACAAATCACTCGATCCTAAATTTAGTTTTTAAATTTTTCACTTTCCAACTTTAAGAGGACATCTTCATACTGAGCCTTCTATATTTCGATTTTTGTTTTTGCGTAAATCGATAGTAGAAACTTTTCCACAAAAACTGTTATACTAAAATTTCAGAACGAAATTCCATGTATTTCCAAAACAATAAACATAAAAAATCTATTAAATGTGTTTTAAATCGAGTTCACTATTTTTGAACCAATTTTTTATTTAAAAACTGACTTAAGCATAGATTTAAGTTACCCTTATTTAACAAAATAGTAAAAATTCCCAGTGGTTTAACCATTTTTTAGTGTTACTATTGTCTAGTATTTATTTGTTAAAATTTATTGTTAAAATATGATACTACCTGGTAAATGACGCCATCAGCTTATCTGAAGTTTTCATGACGGCGCTATTTTTTCCTTTTCTGATTTAAGAATATGACCCATAGCTTGAAAACTGAGAAAGTTAAAGCAAAATGGATTTGTATTACTCCTAGCTTCACCATACGCCAGTGCTAATGACATCTCTATCCGAAATTGGACTTTGGTGGGGACCATTACCTCGTAATTTTTTCCAAAAATATTCTATTTTATAAAACGGACAAAATTTTCGTTTCTTCGGAGTATCCACAAATGTTCTAAATAAATATGAACCAGGTCTGGGAAAGCTTCCGCGACCCTTAACCTCCTACAAAGAGCCCAAAATTAAAATGTAATGACGCAAATAAAAGACCAAATTTTATTATTATATTTCACATCAATGTAGCATTGTTTTTAGCTTAATAAAAATTGTGTGTAAATTAGAATTAGAAATAAGACTGTAGATGTACTTATTTTGTACTTTAATTAAAAATTGAAAAATTAACAAAAATACATTTTGTTAAACGTAGTAAATTTTTCTGTTGAGCGAACAGATATATTGAGATTGAGTATAGGTTTTTGAACTCCAAAACGTCAGTGAAGTTGTATAGGGTTTTAAATCTGAATAACATTTTCCTTAACCTGTTTTTCGAAAAGTATAATTTTGTTGTTTTTTCAACTTAGATTAAAATTGCTTTACGAAAAATAAGGTTTGAAACAACGTAAGTTTCAGATTTAGCTTAACATTTTGATTAAGATGAGCACTTCTTAAAATTTTAAATCCCCGTAATACCACGTTTTCAGTGTAAAATTCAATAAGTGCATTTTCAGTGTATTAGCCCACATCACAGAAAACCTCTATTTCTACTTTTTAGCCAATGGTCGTAAAATTGGACTCTTTACTCGTTTCTACGTCTTCCAGTAATATATTAAAGATCCCCTTTTAGTGGAGGTCTTCATTTGGGCCAAGTTTAATTAGTAAGTACTTTTTTGTTTGAAGAACTTTTTGGAAATAACCCATCGTGCCATGATCATGAAAATTAATATAACATGAAAATTGTTATATGTATTCTTCAAACTTTTACAAACTTACAGTTTTTTAGATTTTTTGAAAATTTGTTATCAAAAAAAATAAAATTACTTTTTAGAATAGTATGCAGTTTTTTTGAAAAAAGCATTATTTTTTTGTTGGAAAAATCTGTTTTTTATGGAAAATTTGCTATTTGGAAAAAGACCTTTGTTTTTGAAAAATGTACTTTTTTTAAAAAAGGACTTTTTCGGAAAAACACTTAACTTTTTTTTGAAAAAGTATTTTTTTTTTTGTCAAAAGTACTTTTTTTGGTAAAAGCACTTTTTTGGTAAAAGCACTTGTTTTTAAAAAAGTATTTTTTTATGGAAAAAGTATTTTTTTTTTGAAAAAGTATTTTTTTTTTTGGAAAACGATATTTTTTTGGAATAAGATATTTATTTTCTGAATACTTTTTGGCCATCTCCGTTGGAATATCAAAAAATTCCGTCTTATTCGAATTCTTCTTTCCAGGAGGAAACTGTATACCAATTTTTCGGTTATTTGGCCCAGTTTCTCACTTTTTGGCAATCTCCGATGTAATATAAAAAAATCCCGTCTTAGTGTAGGTCACCTTCCCAGGAGGAACCTATATGCCAAATTTAAAGTTTCTAGGAGCAGGTGCTAGGATGGGCGATGTTGAGTCACTCAGTATCTCACACTATATAAATAGATAGACATGTGAAAACTTCTGTTACTTTAAAAAAAAAAGTTCCATATTGTGAAAAAAACTTTTTTTAAACCCGTTATTCTTTTGAAAAGTACCATTACCTATAAAAAACCGTTAATTTTTGAAAAAAACTACTTTAAAAAAAAACGTTCCTTTTTTGAAAAAAACGTTTCTTTTTGTTTTAAAAACCCGTTCTTTTTTTGAAAAGTACAGTTACTTGAAAAAAAAACTCATTATATTTTTTTAAAACCCGTTATTTTTTTTAAACAACAGTTACTTTTTTAAACCCGTTATTTTTTTGAAAAATGTCGTTACTTAAAAAACAAAAACCGTTAGTTTTTGACTAAATCGTTACTTTAAAAAAACCGTTACTTTTATTTGTTACAAAAGTAACGGTTACTTTTTTAAAAATGCCGTTACTTATTTTGCAAAAACGGAAGACTTTTTCCACTTTTTCGCACTCTCCGTTATAAATTTCAAGTTCCCAGGCTGGGCGATTTTGAGTCACACCACTTCTTTATATATATAGATTATTTATATACATTAATATGAAAAAAAAAATATACACGAACTATTTTAACCTCTATTTGTAGTCTAAGATTGTAACACGATAAGTGTAAAAAACCATTAAAATTAAGTTTTAACGGGAAAAAGTGTAGAAAATTAGAACGTAATTATAACAAAATTATATTTGTAGAAAATTTTGTAGAATTCTGGTTAAAGGAATTGCAGGACGTCAAGGTTGTTCGTTAAATCGAGATATTCCCCTGCAGGAAGCTTGGGGTCAAGTGTCTCCAAGTCTCCACTTTTGTCTACTATTTTGTTGACATTGTCAACTAAGCGTCTACAATTTTAACTTTATTAACTCACTAGTAAATTTTTGGTTCCAATGTCTACATATGGTCCCATTAGACCACTAGTGAATCTATGGTTCTTATGTCTACATTTGGTCCCATAAGAACTAACGAGTCACTAGTGAATCTTTGGTCCAATGTCTGCATATGGTCCCATGAGAACTACCTAGTCACTAGTGAATCTATGTTTCTAATGTCTACATATGGTGCCATAAGAACTACCTAGTCACTAGTGAATCTTTGGCTCCAATGTCTACATATGGTCCCATAAGAACTACCTATTCACTACCTAGTCAATAATTCTAATGTCACTAGTGATTTTCAATGACACGTACATGTTAAATGTCTATAGCAAATTACATTGCCTGGGGAATATTTGGTTAGTAGTACTGGTGACACAGTCAATAGTGAATCAATACTTTTTCACTATTGACATTTCCTGCAGGGTCGTTAAACAACAAAACGAATAAAAAACAAAACTATGCAATTATTATTTATATTTTTTAAATTTATATATTTTTTATTTTCGTTCGACTTGTTTGTTAAAGTGTTACTTCAGTGTGAAAAGTTTGACATTCGTTGAACAGGGAAGTTTTTTCATTGAGTGTTGTTTTTTTCATTTTTTTTTAAATTTTAATTTAAATTTTTAATTTAAATTTTTGGAAAAAGTAATTTTTTCAAACTGTAATTTAATTTTTGAAAAAAAATGTATTTTTTCGGTATTTTTTTTGAAGATAGTACGTTTTTAAAAAAAGTAAATTTTTTTTGGTACTTTTTTTTGGAAAAGCTAAAAAATTTTCGCTAATTTTATTTGTTTTTTGAAAAATGGAAATTTTTTTGGAAAAAGTATTGTTTTGAAATTGGTACTATTTTAGAAAAATCAAATTTTTTGGGTACATTTTTAGGAAGACACTTTTTGTTTTTTTTTTTTTTGTGGAAGATACTTTAGGTGGAAAATTTTTTTAGGAAAAAGTATTTTTTGCGGAAAAATTACTGTTTATAGTATTTCTTATGGAAAAAGTTCTTTTTGAAATTGATATTTTTTTAGAAAAATTTATTTATTTTCTTTTTTGTTTGGAAATTGTAACTTTTTTTGGAAAATGTGTTTTTTTTTGGGAACAAGCACTTTTTTGAAATTGATACTCATTTTGAAAATTAAATTTTGTTGCTAGATTTTTTTTGGAAAAGGTACTTTTTTGGTATTTTTTTGGAAAAGGTACTTTTTTTGGTACTCTTTTTTGGAAGATATAGAAAGAACTTTTTAAAATTGCTACATTTTTAGAAAAATTTAATATTTTTGGTACTTTTTGTTTGAAAAATGGAAATTTTTTTTGGAAAGGGTAATTTTTTTTGGAAAGAATAAATATTTGAAATTGGTATTTTTTTTTAGAAAAATTTATTACATTAGTACTTTTTTAGAACAATTATTTTTTTTGTACTGTTTTCCAATACTTTTTTAAAAAAATTAAATTTTTTTGAAAAAAGAAAATTTTTGGTTCCTATTTTTTTGCAAAAAGAAACTTTTTTGGTACTTTATTTTGGAATTTGGTACTTTTGTAGAAAAATAATTTTTTTTTGTACTTTTTTTTTTTTGGTAAAAAGGTAAATTTTTGGGTAGTTTTTTTTTGAAAAGGGAACTCTTTCGTTACTTTTTTGGAAAAGGCACTTTTTTTGGAAAGAGGTACTTATTTAGGGGAAAAGTAATATTTTGAAATTGGTACGTTTTTAGATAAAGAACATTTTTTTGGTACTTTTTTACAACAGTTTTTGGTACTTTTTTCTGAAAAGGGTACATTTTTTGGTATTTTTTTTAAGAGGGTATTTTTCGGCAATTATTTTATTTGAAAATTTCGGTACTTTTTTTGGAAAGGGACATTTTTGAAAATGGTACTTTTTTATAATAAATTTAATTTTTTTGGTACTTTTTTGCCAATAGTTTTGGTACTTTTTTTTTTAAAAGAAAATTTTTTTTTACTTTTTTTTGAAAATTAACTTTTTCGGTACTTTTTCTCTGGAAAATGTACTTTTTTCTGAAAAGGGTAAAATTTTTGGTACTTTTTTTTGGAAAAGGGACTATTTTCGGTAAGTATTTTTTTTTGGTACTTTTTTGCAATAGTTTTTTGTACTTTTTTCTGAAAAAGGTACATTTTTTGGTACTTTTTTTGGAATACGCTTTTTCGTTAATTTATTTTTTTTTGAAAATTTCGGTACTTTTTTAGAAAATTTAATTTTTTTGGGACATTTTCGTCAATAGTTTTGGTACTTTTTTTTTTGGTAAAAATAAAAATTTGTTGGTACTTTTTTTTTGAAAATTAACGTTTTTGGTACTTTTTCTCTTGGGACTTTTTTTGGAAGAAGGTACTTTTTTTTGGACTTCGTTTTAGGTACTTTTTCTTTGGGAAAAAGGTACTTTTTTCGGAAAAATAGACACTATTTTCCGAAAAAGGAGGAGTTTCCCAATTTTTGGCCTTCTCCGTAGGAATATCCAAAAATCGCTTCTTAGTGAAGGTCTAAGTCGGAGGAGGAACATATGTACCAAATTTCAAGTTCCTAGGTCCAGAGGTCTTGGCTGGGCGATGTTGAGTCTCTCAGCCCTCAGTCACTCAGTCACGCCACTCTTATATAGTTATAGATATATATGTATGCTCAGCACATACTCTAGAGACATTTATTCGTTCCCCCGCATAGTTAAGGGACATTTGCTTACTTTGGGGACTGTCCCCAAAGTTTTCGTGCCTTTTCATACATCTAGCGTATGAGATGATTACAATTTATTCTATACACCGCATTTTTCAGGGACAATTTTGGGCGTGTCCCTAAAGTATGCGCTGTGCATACATATATATGTATGCGTAGCGCATACTTTAGGGACATGGCCAAAATTGTCGCCGAAATATGCGGTGTATAGAAAAAATTGTCCTCATCTTAAACGCTAGATGTATGAAAAGGCGCTAAAATTTTGGGGACAGTCCCCAAAGTAAGCAAATGTCCCTAAACTATGCGGGGGAATGAATAAATGTCTCTGGAGTATGCGGTGTACATACATATATATATATATATATTTAAAGGAGTTGTGTGAGTGGCTGACTCGACATCGCCCAGCCTGGACCCCTGGACCTAGGTACTTTAAATTTGCAAGAGATTTTCCAATATTCCGACGGAGAGCGCCAAAAAGTGTAAAGAGTCTTCAGTTTTTGCAAAGAAGTAACGGCATTTTAAAAAAAGTAACCTTTAGTTATTTATCAAATAAAAGTAACGGTTTTTTCAAAAAGTAAATGTTTCTATTTTATAAGTAACAACATTTTTCAAAAAAGTAACTGTCTTTTTTTTAAAGTAACTGTTGTTTACAAAAAAAAAAAATAGCGGTTTTTAAAAAAATATAATGCGTTTTTTGTTTTAAGTAACTGTACTTTTCAAAAAAATTAACGGGTTTTTAAAACAAAAAGCAACGGGTTTTTATAATTAACAGTACTTTTCAAAATAAAAACGGGCTTCAAAAAAAGTTTTTTCCCAATATGGAACTCTTTAAAAAAAAAAAAAGTAATCCACTAAGACGGGATTTTTTGATATTCCATCGGAGATGGCCAAAAAGTTGGAAAAGTCCTCCTTTATCCTGACTGGATCAACATTGCCCAGCCTTGATAACTGGTCCAAATAACCGAAAATTTGTATACAGTTTCCGCCTGGAAAAGAGAATCCGAATAAGACGGAATTTTTTGATATTCCAACAGAGATGGCAAAAAGTATTTCAAAAAAAGTATCTTATTCCAAAAAATTTTCTTTTTCCAAAAAAATTTCCATTTTCACAAAAAAAATACTTTTTTAAAAACAAGAGCTTTTACCAAATAAAGGACGTTTCATGAAAAAGAAAAATGCTTTCACCAGAAAAAATACTTTTTCAAATAACTAACTTTTTTCAAAAAATAAAATACTTTCACCAAAAAAAAAGTACTTTTGCCAAAAAAAATAATTTGTCAAAAAAAAAATACATCTTTTTCCGAAAAAAGTCCTTTTTAAAAAAAATTACCTTTTTCAAAAAAAAAGTACCTTGTTTAAAAAATGTATCTTTTTCAAAACAAAAATATTACTTAAAAAAGGTACTTTTTAATTTGAAATAATAGTAATGTTTCAGTACAAAAAAATGTAATAATGTCCTTTTAAAAATTTGATCATTAATTAAATTTGATATATTCCATTAAGTTATTTTTATATAGAACAAAAAGAAAATGTAGGGCCACTTAAGACAACATTCACTTACATATGTTCACAAAAAAAATACGTGTTGATGATTTTTCTTAAAACTTCTTTTCTGGTTACAAAACTGTTAGTTTTTATATTTTTATTTTACTTTTTCACTTCATTTCATAATTTTTTGTTAGTTTGATATTGTAATAAACTCTTTTTGTAACAAACTCATTTATTAGCAACACTTTTATTTCGGGTGTTACATTACATGGTTTTTAATGACTCAATCAATTACCTGTAATATTCCATTTGATTAACAATTTAATAAAGTAATTTAATTTAAATTAATTTATTCTATTGGGGGTAATTATTTTTAACTTGTAATACATTTTATGCATTAGGGACTTAAAAATGCATGATATACCATAGATACGAGTAGTTACACTAGAGCAGTAGCCCGAAAGTAGTGGTGGCGTAGGGTGGTGTTTGTTTTTGTTGCTGTTTTTTTTCTACGATTGTGTAACAAAGAATATTTTGTTTTAGTAAAATTTGGCTTTGATCTAGTGTGCAAAAATTATATGGAATTTTTCAAAATTTTTAAAAAAAAACAACTTCAGCCAAGTTTTAATAGAGACAACACCGTAGAGGTTTTATGCAACAACATACGAATATTTTTCTTCTATTACTAGGTAATTACACGGGAGGATAAAATCATCTGACCCATTTTATGTAAAGACAGCCCCTGTATTCTGATTTTATGTATATATTTGATTAGCAAAATTGTAGATTAAACCCGCTATTTAACGTTTTTTTTTTATATTTTCAATTTTTACGGGTTAAGCGATTTTTATCATTAAACTAGTAATTGACCTTAACAAATCTTTGGCTATTCTGGAGGCTCTAGCTTTTCTAAAGCTTCGGGTTCTGATGCGATATTTTTTGTATGGAGGTTAAAAGCTCGTTATAAATTAAAAATAACTAAATTATTTCTAGTTGTAAAAGTTTTTCTAACAAAAACTTACTAACCTTTGTGACAAGTACCCAGTCAGAAAAAGACAAACGGACCACCACTGGCAAGGCACTTTAGTAAGTTTTCCAACTGCTGGCAACAAGTGCATTTCCAAGCCCAAAATGATAAGATCATTAGACAAAAGGTCCGTCTGTTCAAAAAGTGTCGGACAAGCACTTTGGATACATCGTTGTATCCTTAAAAAATGTACATGTATAGTCCCGCCGGGATTCGAACAATGGCCGCCTGATTGACAGCCGACAGCTATAAACACTGAGCTAGTGAGACTTAATACTTAATAGACTAAATAAGTTACTGTAGAAATATGTCAGCACTGGCATAAGGCTTGATGGAATCAACTTGCCAATGTTGAGAAAACAAAAAAGTTGGTCTTTTCTAGAAACAAAAAAGGAAAAAGTATAAAAAAATCACCAAAATATGTGTGCCTGAAACCGGGCTCGAACTCGGAACATTGCGACTAGAAAAATATATAAACAAAGCATCATCATTTTTATAATATAAATGCTTTACTAGTGGTAAGAATTCTGAGCCGACTGTAATTTCTGATTGGTCTTTCCTGTAGACCACTGAAATTATTGTAAAACAAATACTGGCAAAACGAAAAAAGAGAGAGTAAAGTGACAGTTTGATGTCAGAAAATTTACAAGTTTTTACATTTTTGCCAGTAAAAATGTGTAAGCCGAAAAACACATACATATTATGAAAAACTTTGCTTGTATTTATAGAAAACAAAAACAAATTTTAATTAAATTATATTTTTTATGAATTTTAACTAAAAAGTTTGAAAAAATCAAATACGGAAGAAATTAAAAAACATTTTTAAGCGTTTCTGGTATTAATATTCAATTTAATTTTATCCTTTGCATAATGACCACTTGATTTCGTTTTTATATTCTTAATTCTTACAAATTTTCCGTTCGGTTACTTTTTTGTATATTTGTGTAATTTTTACTGGACTTTACATTTAAGATTTGTTTTATATATCACAATATTTTGAAATATTGGCAACATTTATAAAATTGTCTCGATTACACGGGTTAGAAAAATACATACGAAATATAACACTATTTTGACGTAAGTACCAGAGATTTTTACTAATAGCTGATAATAAATGATTTTGTATAATCTGTCGCTGGTATGATGACGGTGATGGTGTTGGGTCCAATGGTGGTATACAAATTACAGTTAGAAATCCACTATTAAAATTGTTATCTATAACTATATAAGAGTGGCGTGACTGAGTGACTGAGATACTGAGTGACTGAGTGACTGTGGGCTGAGTGACTCAACATCGCCCAGCCAAGACCTCTGGACCTAGGAACTTGAAATTTGGTGCATATGTTCCTCCTCCGACTTAGACCTCCACTAAGAAGCGATTTTTTGATATTCCAACGGACAAGGCCAAAAAGTGGAAAAACTCCTCCTTTTTCGGAAAATATTGTCCATTTTTCCTAGCCAAGACCTCTGGACCTAGGAACTTAAAATTTGGTACATATGTTCATCCTCCTACTTTGACCTTCACTAAGAAGCGATTTTTGGATAATCCTACGGAGAAGGCCAAAAAGTGGAAAACTCCTCCTTTTTCGGAAAATAGTGTCCATTTTTCCAAAAAAAAGTACTTTTTTCCAAAAAAAAAAGTACCGAAAACGAAGTTCCAAAAAAAAGTACCTTCTTCAAAAAAAAAGTACCCAAAAGCATTGGAAAAAAGTACATTTTCCAAGAGAAAAAGTACCGAAAACGTTCATTTTCAAAAAAAAAGTACCAACAAATTTTTATTTTTACCAAAAAAAAGTACCAAAACTATTAACAAAAGAGTACCAAAAAAATTAAATTTTCTAAAAAAGTACCAATTTCAAAAATGTTCCTTTCCAAAAAAAAAGTACCGAAATTTTCAAAAAAAAATAATTAAAATAAGTCCCTTTCGAAAAAAAAGTACCAAAAAATGTACCCTTTTCAGAAAAAAGTACAAAAAAAAAAGTACATTTTCCAAGAGAAAAAGTACCGAAAATATTCATTTAAAAAAAAAAAAAAAAACAGTACCAAAAAAAATTTTTTTTTACCAAAAAAGTACCAAAAAAATTAAATATTTCAAAAAAGTACTAATTTCTAAAATGTCCCTTTCCAAAAAAAAGTATCGAAATTTAAAAAAAAAAAATAATTACCGAAAAAAGTCCATTATCCAAATTAAAAGTACCAAAAAATTTAATTTTCTAAAAATGTATCAATTTCAAAAATGTCCCTTTCCAAAAAAAAGTACCGAAATTTTCAAAAAAAATAATTACCGAAAAAAGCCTATTCCAAAAAAGTATCAAACAATGTACCCTTTTCAGAAAAAACTATTGGAAAAAAGTAACAAAAAAATTTTCTTTTTCTAAGAAAGTACCAATTTCAAAATAGTACTTTTTCCCTAAATAAGTTCCCTTTTCCAAAAAAAAGTACCTTCTTCAAAAGCAGTACATTTTCCAAGAGAAAAAGTACCGAAAACGTTAATCTTCCAAAAAAGTACCAAAACTATTGGCAAAAAATGTACCAAAAAAATTGAATTTTATAAAAAAGTACCAATTTCAAAAATGTCCCTTTCCAAAAAAAAGTACCGAAATTTTCAATAAAAAATAATTACCGAAAATAGATCCTTTTCCAAAAAAAGTACCAAAAATTTTATCTTTTCCAAAAAATTTTCCTTTTTACCAAAAAAAAGTACCAAAACTATTGGCAAAAAAGCACAAAAAAATTAAATTTATTTATAAAAAAGTACCATTTTCAAAAATGACCCTTTCCAAAAAAAAGTACCGAAATTTTCCAATAAAATCATTATCAAAAAATATTCTTTATCTTTATCAGTACCAAAAAATATTCTTTATCTAAAAACGTACCAATTTCAAAATAGTACTTTTCCCCTAATTAAGTACCTTTTTCCAAAAAATAAGTATATTTTCTAAAAAAAAAAGTACCTTTTCCAAAAAAAGTAACGAAAAATTTCATTTTCAAAAAAAAGCTTCCCAAAAATTTACCTTTTTACCAAAAAAAAAAAGTACAAATAAAATTTTATTTTTCTACAAAAGTACCAATTTCCAAAATAAAGTACAAAAAAAGTTTCTTTTTCCAAAAAAGAGGTACTAAAAATGCTCCTTTTTCAAAAAAATTACAAAAAAAATTAAATTTTTCTAAAAAAGTATTGGAAAACAGTACAAAAAAATTAATTTTTCTAAAAAAGTACTAATGTAAAAAAGTACTTTTTCCAAAAAAATATCTTTTTCAAAAAAGGTATTTTTCCCACAAAAGTACTTTTTCCAAAAAAAGTACACAAAAAATAATTTTTTTAAAAAAAGTAACAATTTCAAATATGTACTCTTTCCAAAAAAAATTACCCTTTCTAAAAAAATTTCCATTGTTCCAAACAAAAAGTACCAAAAATATTAAATTTTTCTAAAATGTAGCAATTTAAAAGTACTTTCTGTATCTTCCAAAAAAGAGTACCAAAAAACGTACCTTTTCCAAAAAAAATACCGAAAAAGTACCTTTTCCAAAAAAAAAAAACTACCAACAAAATTTAATTTTCAAAATGAGTACCAATTTCAAAAAAGTGCTTCTTACTAAAAAAAACACCTTTTCCAAAAAAAGATACAATTTCCAAGCCAAAAAGAAAATAAATAAATTTTTCTAACAAAAATGCCAATTTCAAAAAGTACTTTTTCCATAAAAAATATTAAAAACAGTAATTTTTCCGCAAAAAATACTTTTTCCTAAAAAAATTTCCATTTACCACCTAAATAAAGTATCTTCCTCAAAAACAAAAAGAATAACCAGAATTCTACAAAATTTTCTACAAATATAATTTTGTTATAATTACGTTCTAATTTTCTACACTTTTTCCCGTTAAAACTTTATTTTAGTGGTTTTTTACACATATCGTGTTAAAATCTTATTGTAGTCTAAGAGGTAAAAATATTTCGTGTATATTTTTTTTTTATATTAATGAGTGACTGACCCAACATTGCCCAACATAGACCCCTGAACCTGGGAACTTGAAATTTACAAGGAATTTTCCAATATTCCCACGGAGAGTGCGAAAAAGTGGAAAAAGTCTTCCGTTTTTGCAAAATAAGTAACGGCATTTTTAAAAAAGTAACCGTTACTTTTTTAACAAATAAAAGTAAGGGTTTTTTAAAATAACCGTTTAATCAAAAACTAACGGTTTTTGTTTTTAAGTAACGACATTTTCAAAAAAATAACGGGTTTAAAAAAGTAACTGTTGTTTAAAAAAATAGCGGGTTTTAAAAAAAATATAATGCGTTTTTTTTAAGTAACTGTACTTTTTAAAAAAAGAACGGGGTTTTAAAACAAAAAGAAACGTTTTTTTCAAAAAAGGAACGTTTTTTTTTAAAAGTAGTTTGTTTTTAAAAAAGTAACGGTATTTTATAAGTAATGGTACTTTTCAAACGAATAACGGGTTTAAAAAAAAAATTTTTTTTTTTACAATATGGAACTTTTTTTTTTTTTTTTTTTAAAGTAACAGTAGTTTTCATCTGTCTATCTATTTATATAAAAGAGTAGTGTGAGATACTGAGTGACTCAACATCGCCCATCCTAGCACCTGCTCCTAGAAACTTTAAATTTGGCATATAGGTTCCTCCTGGGAAGGTGACCTCCACAAAGACGGGATTTTTTATATTACATCGGAGATGACCAAAAAGTGGGAAACTGGGCTAAATAACCGAAAAATTGGTATACAGTTTCCTCCTGGAAAAGAAAATTCGAATAAGACGGAATTTTTTGATATTCCAACGGAGATGGCCAAAAAGTATTCAGAAAATAAATGTCTTATTCAAAAACAATATCGTTTTCCTAAAAAATACTTTTTCAAAAGCAAGTACTTTTTCCACAAAAAACTCCTTTTTTCAAAACAAGTGCTTTTACCAAAAAAAGGACTTTTCCCCGAAAAAAGTGCTTTCACCAGGAAAAAGCCTTTTTCAACAAAAAAAAAAAAAATGCTTTTACCAAAAAAAGTACTTTTGACAAAAACAAAAAAAAAAAAACACCTGTTCAAAAAAAAAGTTAAGTGTACCTTTTTCAAAAAAAAAAGTATTATTTAAACAAAAGGACTTTTTCCAAAAAGCAAATTTTCCATAAAAAACCAGATTTTTCCAACAACAAAATAATGCTTTTTTCAAAAAAACGACATACTATTCTAAAAAGTAATTTTATTTTTTTTGATAACAAATTTTCAAAAAATCTAAAAAACGTTAAGTTTGTTAAAATTTGAAGAATACATATCGCACCTGTACCTCTAAAGGGGGTCAACTCAAAATTTACAAATTTTCAGTAGAGGCAAAAAACTGTTTTTGTTTATTATTTACTAAAAAAAATAAAAACAATTATGCCATTGTAAAGAAATACGTATAAGGAGTACAGAACGGTAGTTGTTTTTGCGATTTTTTCAGTGATTATCAAAAAATAACAAGTTTTTTGAGTTGTTCCTCTTTATCTGAAATTTTTAAATTTATTTAGTGTTGTCATTTTGAGTTGTGCCAGTTTAACCGAAAATGCTATTTAAACAATTTCATTAATAGAGAAGCAAAACGAAATAAAACAGTACAATAAACTTACCCATAACAGCGAAAGAGGGACAAAACAAAATAGAACATCATTAAAATAATCCGTTATGACATAAACACAGGCAGAACTTAAAATATTTCTCTTTAGTTGAAAAAACACTGATATGAATTGGGTTTACATTTGGAGACAACTCAAAATATGTCTCTTTAGTTGATTTTAAAGAAGCTACTCTTATAACACAAATAGGGATACAACTGAATTTTTTTTGAGAAAGAGTAGAAAAAAGGTGTAAGATTTTTACAGTAGGTAGATATGATCACTGTGCATCGTTTGCTTGCAAAAAGTGAAAATTTAAAAATTTTGAGTTGACTCTGTTTAGAGGTACAGGTGCGATATAACAATTTTCATGTTATATTAATTTTCATGATCATGGCACGATGGGTTATTTCCAAAAAGTTCTTCAAACAAAAAAGTACTTACTAATTAAACATGGCCCAAATGAAGACCTCCACTAAAAGGGGATCTTTAATATATTACTGGAAGACGTAGAAACGAGTAAAGAGTCCAATTTTACGACCATTGGCTAAAAAGTAGAATTATAGGTTTTCTGTGATGTGGGCTAATACACTGAAAATGCACTTATTGAATTTTCCACTGAAAACGTGGTATTACCGGGATTTAAAATGCTTCAGAAGTGCTCATCTAAATCAAAATGTTAAGCTAAATCTGAAACTTAAAACGTAAGTTGTTTCCAAAATGGGCAGATCAGTAAAAATTTGGTTTTTGAAAAATTTTATAAGAACGGGGAAACTTGATTACTGGATCGTCGAAACATTAAATTTTATATGTAGTTATAGAAACATGCGTACTGAGAAGGGCTAATTAGGAATTCGGAGATGAAGAGGATAGAATGTAAAAAACTCCTAAAATAATTAAATGTTTGCCTTAAAGACATCGAAAAAGTTTTTGCATAAATTGATACAATTTTTTCACAAAAATATTATATTTAACTTTCAATATTTCAAGTAGTTGCAAAATAATAGTCTTTTGAACTAAAAACTTCATTCAGATTGTATGTATTTTTTAATTTTCAATCATCATTAAACTGACGGACCTTTTGTCTAATGATATTATGATTTTGGGATTTAGATAGCACTTGAATACAGCACTTTTATCACCTGTTAAAGTGCGTTGCCAGCGGTGGTCCGTTTGTCTTTTTCTGACTGGGTTACAGGTTATTTTTTGTAGTTTATAATTTCATCATTATTAATTGAAAACACATTTTAAATTTGAACAAAATAACATTTATTTAATGAATATTTCTTTAAGAATAATATACAGTTGCGTGCAATAAAATATCAGTACCTTATATTCAGTATTAAGTACTGCTATTTTATTGCACGCAACTGTATATAATATAATAAGATATAAGTGCTTAACTACAATTACACTAAAGTTAACAGGATAGTGAAAAATCGTCATTTATCTTAACAAAAATTTTTTTTTTTTATTGTGATTTATTTTTTAACTACGATTTGGTTATTTTTATTAAAAAGCAGTGACCGAAACTTACTGTTATTTTTTAATTTTGAAAAGAAGCTAATAGAAGAAAATGTCGGGAAACAGATGCAATTATATAATATTGGTACTTGTGTAATACGTTTTCACAAAATTCTTTGCTTTTTATAATTTTGATTTTTATCTTTTCGAGCAAAATTCAACGATATTTGTTGACCTTTAATTATTATTTTTTTTACTTTTATTTTTTAGAGCAAATGTGATAACTACTTGTGGAAAAGAGATAGCCACAAGATTAAAAAGAGAAAGTATTCTAGTTGAAAAATAAATTGTTGATTGACTAAACTCCAATTACTTTTATTTTATTACCAGTTCGGCGTTAGTATTTTACATAAACAATTTCTGTTTAAACGTGTGAACTATATTAAAATATTGAAAAACAGATAATTCTATAAATAAAACAGTGTATTTTTATTATAATATTATTTTTACTTCTGGTAATTTCTAATAGGATTGGTTTAACAAAAATATATATATTTATACTTGCTAGTACTATTTTTGAAGCCACACTAATCGCTGGGGATCAACTAGCTAAGAGGTGATGCTACGCGTCATAGCCTGATGTATGGTGCTGAGTTTAAAACTCAATGTAAGACACGAAGTAAAATTTATAATAAAATATGGAGCAATTTAACAATATAAAAGACTTTGTTCAATTGACACATAAAATAACCACTGACGAGTCCTTGGCTAGGACGAAACAGCAGGCAGTCTGGCATATCGCTTGTGTCTGTTAAATGTTTCAATAAAAATGTTTTCTTATTCTTCTTCTGTAAAATTAACTCTAGAAAAATAAATGTAATTTATTAGAAAAATTCAGTAAAATATAAAATTTTATGAAATTTTGAAAAGTGTATGCCGATCTCACAAAACTATGAGGAATCGCTATAAAAATGAGGCTCATTAGAAATTTTAATGACCATTCATTTTAAAAACGATGAAATCGGGTAATCTGTGGTTGGCTGATATCAGCCATTGGCGGCGTCAATTACATTTCACAATCATTCACTTGAGAAATTTTGCAATATCATTAATAATTTCAGACCTACGCTCAAATTTGTGGGCTTAAACGTTTCCTTAGAAAATTTGTAAAAATTTTAATACCAAACATGGGGATTAGTAACAATATCTGAGGATTTAATTACAGGGAAAATACTCAATTACACCCAATTACATGTAGTTATACGTAAAAAAGGAATTGGCCTGTAATTAAATGCACAAATATTGGTAGTATGTCCCATGTCTTGTATTGACAAAATTGATATTAAATATTTAATAGATATGATTAAAATGTGCATCACATCATATTGATTAAAATATTTATTGAAAATTAAATCAAGTAAATAATTACAAACTATTCTAATTGATAATACAATTTCCTTTAATAGAACTGAATTCAATCAAACTTTTAATTGAATCAAAAAATATCTTATATTAATATATATATATTGTAACTCGAGTTTAGTATTTTCTGTGCACAAAACACTTGTTGATTATTTCGAATCTTGCTCTGCTCGGTTATAGCTTATGGCGAAAATTGTTGTAACTTTGACTCCCGATATTGTGTTATATATTTCCCCAAAATCGATACAAATACTTCAACCACAAAAACTCCTAAACTACATAACAGAGAAACATAAAATCCAATGAAAATTATTCTTAAATCTGAAACAGTAATAGGTTTGACCTCATGTGGTTTAGATAAGTCCGCAAACGACATACGACCCAAAGAAACTAATTCATAATATCCCAAATCAAGCCAATAATAAAATAAACCCGAAGCGTAGGCATTTAACGTGGCAGTATGTAAAGGTTCACGAAATACAGAATGTAAAGGTAAAACTAGACTAAAATGCAAATAACCTGCATAACAAATATCACTAGAGTAACGAAATAAGGGACGTGAGAAACGTTTCTGTTGGGTCGCCAAAGTCTGCCAAAAAAATAAAGACACGCCATAGGCATATGAAGTATTAAGATGTTTACGCTGTTTCAAGAAATGACTAGTTGAAACAACCTCAAATAGATTATGATATTGAAAATAATATTTTTTTTTCTCAGTAGTTAATTCATCGTGGCTTTCTATTAATTTCACACTAGATTTATCCAAATCATAAAAACTGTTAATAGAAGGTTGCTTAGGAGGACTGGTCATATAGGCACCTAAAAAAACTCCATACAATGTAACGACCACTAGACCCGTAAGAAATAGCAAAAAGAAAACATACGCTACAAAATAATCTAATGTACGACTATTAAAGGGAAAACCTTGACCCAAAACTGCTCTAAATGCTTTATCATTGAGCAGTAAATCGACCCAATAAAAGCGATAAACAGAACCCGAAATTCTTTTCAACCCTACAAGTAATAAAAAGGTAAAACAAAGACAAAGTAAAATTAGAATTTTGACAAAAGTTGGATTCATAACAACCAAATAAATTTCAGCTAGAGACAGTTCAGTCTCTACTGGCAACATAATACATACACTGGCAATAAAATGGGGATACGAAAATTCGGACCAATCTGCACCATCTATTGGACCCGTTAAAGATGTGGGTATATCTATAGTATGATTACGTGTGAAATTTAAAATATGTTCGTAAAAGATAGGTTCACCTTCTTTAACTTTAAAAGCAAATGTCAAGGAAGCATTAATGCTTTTAGCAAAATATTTAACAAAATGTGCCACATAACCACACATTTGTTGTTGACTATTTTTATCAATATAACCCATAGATCTTGGTTCAATTTGATCGGGTATGGTTCGTAAATTATAACCTTTAACATCACGCAATTGATTGGGAAATAAATTAGTTTTACCCCTAATCCATTTTTGTTTTGTCATTTGAAATTTGGGAAATTTTGAATATGTATAATAGTCTAAATCATTATGAGGAAATTCATAAGATATGATTATAACATTTAAAATTTGTTCCATATCACAATATTTCAATGTATCGGCCACAATTTTTAAATTTTCTTGTTTAAGGTTGCCAGAAAAATCCACTCGAAATATAACACGATTTTTACGCAAATACCAAAGATTTTTGCTAAGAGAATATAATAATTGATTTTGTATATACTTCGTATTGACCTGCCGCTGGTATGATGATGCGTATGGTAGTAAGTCCAATGGTGGTACACAAACTACTGTTAAAAACTCACTGTGGAATTTGTTATGGAGTATATATTCCCGTTGCTGGGATTGTAATAATAATACGGGTATTTGAACATTCTCACGTTGCTGCATATAATATTTAAGATCTAAGCAATAGTCTCTTTGATTTTTGCTTTTATTTGACCAATTTGTCAATATAACAATTGTTGTAATATGTTGCTCTTGACTTATGTTTTTCAAAAATTGTACAAACGCTTCATCCTCAATTTTATTGTTGTTATTGTAAGTTGCTGTTGGCGATGGTAATAATTTCAAATTTATACTTGTTGCAGTTGCCCCAAACAATTTTGTTGCTACAGCAATTACTCCAATTATAACAAATATTTGAAAATTTAACATGTTGCTCTGTAGATATACGCTCATAGAAATAAACCTGTAAAAATAATAGAAAATGTTATTAAAAATTAGCAGAAATAACTGATCAAATTAATTACACACATAAGAAACGTTTTAAAGTTGCAACTTGAGTTGTCAAATATTCGATCTATTTGAAAACCCAGTTATCGAATACTTGAAAGACCCTCAGTTTTTAAATTAAAAAAATTACCGGATTTTCGGTATTTATTTAATCGTTTTGTGTAGCAGAAATATGAAGTTTTTTGTACAAATTAAAAAATAAATACTAAAAATTTAAAACTTTTATTCCTTCTATGGATCTTTTTTTAGTTCTATTATAAATAAAAGAAGCCTTGGGAAAATTTAAAAGTTTAGTCATCGCAAATTCAAAAAATTGTCAAATTACTGCGTGAAAAATATAATACAATGTCTGGCGAATCACTTGCGCCTATAAACTATAATATTGTAGACATTTTCGACTAAAATAATTTTTAACAAATTTAAAGTAGTAGAAATATATGAGTCGTTCCATGTCACACCGGACACCTTTTTTACAACACCTCTTCCGGTTTACTTTAAATTTGCTAGACGTATTAAACATTAAAAAATATTTTACCCGTGTTTAAAGAAAAAAATTAAATTTTTTTTTGAAAAGGCATTTGAAAATCGTCAAAATCATGAAAAATCTTCCGACATGACAAATTTTAAACTAATCTTTTTCAAAACTAGTGAATGAATTTTAAAGTTTAATACCTTATTTTAAAGGTATTTGAACCATCTTTTAAAAAAATTGTTTTTTTTTTTTTTTAATTTATTTTTTTTTATTTTTAGAATTTGGTTTTTTTACTCAATTTCTGTTTTCCACCATTTTCGAACAAGTCGAAAAATATGAAAAACATATTTTCTTGAAGCTCAATATAACCTTAATATTCCCTGTAAATTTCAGAATGTCGAATGGATGCTATTATTTTCCAATTTTTTTCCATTGGTATATCGGCGTTAGAATTGGAAAAGGAGTATGGAGTATGTCGAAAACCAGTCTACAATTTAGTAAATAAGAAAGATACCTAAGGAAAAATGGAGTCAGAACTTGTCGAAAATATAAAAAAAAAAAACAGAATGGAAGATCATTTAATTGTTAAAATATTCGCATAAATCCAGTCGCAAGTCCACTTAAAGTCGCTTCAGAGATAGAAAACATCATTGGTAAATATGTAAGTGAATCTACAATTCGAAAAAGGTTAAACACATATGATATTAAGACCTACCTCGTGAGAAAAATAATAGAAATCTCTGAAAAAAGCAAAACAAAACGGCTACAGTTTGCTATGTAGTATGGACAGATGAGTCATCTTTTCAATTTGAAGGGTCATTTAGAAAAACTTATATGAATCTTTCCAATGGATCGAAGTACAAAGCAGTACAACCCCTTAATCGTTTCGGTGGGGGCTCGGTAATGTTTTGGCGATGTGTCTTATACAATGGATTTGGAGATCTGGTACCAATAAAAGACACACTAAACCAATCGTGGTACCTTGACATTTTAAATGACCATGCTTTTCCTTCATCTCAGAGACTATTTCCTAATGAAAATTAGATTTTTTAGCAAGAAAGCATGCCATAAAGCATAGTTACCAACAACGTTTTTAAATAGAGTTGGGCAAGCTGTTCTTCCATGGCCACCCCAGAGTCCCGATCTTAACAAGGCAGAGAACTGTAGAAAAAGACCGAAAACGAGAAGAAACAATTGATGAAATAAACAATATGTGGAACGGCCTAAAAATTGAGTTTGTACGCAATTTGATTGCATCTATTCCAGCTAGACTACAAGCTGTCATAGACGCTGAGGGAAACGTATCCGGCTAATCAAAAAATTCTTATTTTTGATGTTTTTTATTAGTCTTAATGATGTGCAAATATTTTTGAAAGAAAATACATTTGTGTAAATAATTTTGAAAACTGAGGTATAGATTTATTTTGTGATTTTAGTCAACAACCAGCAAATTGATTTATAAAAAATTTTAACTAACGAAATCTATACACTTTAAGATTGTTATAGAGATGTTTTTTTTTTTTTGTAAGTTTATTCATAAAATAGCTGAATTTTGTTTTAATTCAAAGCATACTTACCTTTTTGGTTTGTGTAAATATATATGACCATGACGTACTCTATCATTTGAAATTCTTTTTCTTTTGGAAACTCAAAAACTATCAGAAATAGTTTTAAATATGTCATTATTTTTGCGTACAATGTATTATTTTCAGTGAAAAGTTTTTACTCTCACAAAATATGTAAACTGTCTAACAAAATAAAGAAAAATATAAGTTGACAAGATCGGACTTTCCTCACAGACTCTATGTTTTCAAAAAAAAAAAAACATGGTCCGCTTGAGTATATGTTTGTGTGCATTTCTACAATAAATGTAAATGTCGGCATATTTTTTCAATGTTGGATGTCTTTTACATATAAAGCAGCAACAACTGCTTGTTAAGGAATTTGCAAACAAAGGCATGTCCAGTGGTTAATACGACGCACAGTGGGTTATATCACAATTTTTTTTAGAAATAATTCGGCCATTTCGTACTTGGTGGCCCGATTGCAATTCAAAGATTTATAAGTGACGTATTATCGAGCTTAAGTTTTGATTTTGAACCTTCCATGCCTGTAGGGGACGGCAATATTATCGAACAAAATAAAGAACTTTGTGCATATACAATTTTGATTGGTCGTCATTTTTTTGTTTCTAATCCGATTTTCAAATTTTGCAAAAGGTCTAATATTAGAAGATTTCCAGTTAAGGGGTTATCAAAATGACATATACGTGTTTGGTATAGTTGGAAAGGAAATGAAATCTAGATTACGACATTTTTAAAAAGAGTCCCATTTAGCACTATTGGTAAAACAAAAACTTGGATTATCCTAATAGAAAGCAGTGACGTTCCGTCTAAGGTGCGGAGGTGTTCTCTGAGCACCCTAAACTATTTTAATAATTATGTAATTTTTTTATTTTTATAATTTTTCCTAAAGTACAAAAATATTTCAGCAACATACAACATATACACCATTTATTCATTGTTTTAATCAATTGTATTTGTATATTTTTTTATTCACTGCGTTCAAACTGTTAAAAGAACTAAAACAGCATTAGCAAATGCAACAAAAACGAATACAATAATTGTCTAAACTACGTGATCAACATTATTGCTAGTAATTAAAACTGGAATGTATGGAGATGTTCAATAACAGGCAGAGAACAAATTTTCTATGCATAATGAAATGTATATTTAGAAAGTTGCAAAAGAAATACACGTTAAAATTGTTCAACATGACGTATCGAACCATCTTAAAAGTTTTAGAGACAACATTATTGCAGAAACATACACAATTAAAAACAAAAACATGTGTACTAAACTACGTAATCAACATTGCTGCAAGAAATTCAACAAAAAATGTATGCAAGCTGTTTAATATGCCAATTGAACCAAAATGAATTGTTTAGCAGCAAAGTTGAAAAGAAAATATATGCTAAAATTGTTCAATTTTTGTATTGAACCACTATTAAAAGTATTAGATACACAACATTGTTGCTGTCTATACCTAGTGATGCCAATTGTAGGGAAAATTCCCTTTTTGTAGGGAAGTTAACAAAAATATATGCATTTTTATTCAAAAATACAAAACAATGATAATAAATGCCCAAAAATATTAATTTTACTTACAAATTGCCTGCGTGGATACAAAAAATGTATACAATTTAGGGACTTTGCAGGTTTTAATGCGGTGCTTTCACAATTATTAGGTCTCTGCATGAAATAAGTCCATTTTTCTATTTGGCCGAATAACTCGATCGATTTTTTTGGTTAATGAAGAAATGATCTTTTCTTTAAGAAAAGGGAAAAATAATTTGATGAAATATTTTAAACGTGCAATATTATTTTCTTTAAGAAAAGAGAAATTAATTTGATGGAATATTTTTAAAAAGGTTAACTTAACTGGGGCTCAAATTGAATAAATTACACCGGTCGACACGATTTTTGGGTCTGACTTCTAAATGACAAATTTTGGTTTCTTTTATGTTACAAAGGGAAACATATTTTTTTTTATCAAAGTTTGCTTTTTGAAATAAGTGATTCCTACAGCTGAACGTAAAATCCCGAAAATTTTCATATAAACGTAAAACAGCAAAAGCAAACATTAAAAGCTTGGAATGGGTATTTTAACGTTTTTCGATATCTAGAATCAGAATTTCGACATTAAAACAGAAACCCAAGAAAAAAATATTATTTTGTCGACCGGTGTTATTTTCGGTATTCGTAACATCCACACAGAGAGAATTTCACTGGACGAAAAATAATGAAAATGTTCACGTAATTATTTTAACTTTTCTTCACAAAATGAACGAAATATTTCATAAATATTAATGATACCAAATGTCATTTTCAAAAGAAAATACATAATTTGAAAATTTGTTTCACCAATATGATGAAATAGTAGATGGACCAAAAAAAAAGTAACAAAAAACAAAGTAATAAAAAATAAGTAAAAAAAAAAAGAGGGGTAAAAAGAAAAAGGAAGAAAAGAACAAAAGGGGGAAAAGAAGAGGAAAGAAAAGAGAAAGAGAGTAAAAAAGTAAAAAAAAGAAAAGAAAAGTAAAAAAAAACAGGAAAAAAATCACAACCTATGGCGGTGCAAAGAATTTTAGGGGGAACATTTTCAATCAATCTGGCAACCCTCTAAAAACCTATAAACTAGTAACGAAAAAACCTCAACAGAAACCTTTTAAAATTAAAAACATATATATCAGTAAAAACCTTCAAGCACTAAAATTTCTCACACATTTGATGAATTAGGAATTTTCATGTTTAGAAACAAAAAAGTACATATGTTGTTCACTTCTTGAACAGGCAAAATAGTATATGTATAAAAATATTTTAATTGTAAACAGATAAGAATTGTAACGTAATAAATTTGGGCATTTGATGTGACTCTTTGTATTATATTAGATTTGTTATGTTTGTTAACCTCATGCATTGTTATCAACGCAGTGTTTAAAACTCATGATCAGGTCACAGCCTTTGTTCTTGCTTTACTTGTACACTCAGCATGTGTTCAAGATTGTATAGTGTACATTAGGTAGTAAAGAACAGAGAATTGTTTGATAACATTTTCTTATCTATACAAAGAAAACATTGTCCAACGCATTGCAGTGTGGGAAAATGATAGATTTACATAGTTTCTAAGTAAAATATTTTAGTATATAAGAAGGAATAAAATTGTAAATACAGTTGAGTTCTATCATAACCTTATAACGAAACGATTTTGTTTTTAATTTCCCCGCGTTCCTAACATATGTAGTATATATACAAAACAACGAACTGGATTTTGATTTAGTAATTTATTTCTACGCACTTTAACAAGCTTAAAGTAAAATTATTGTCATCACAATCACAAAAAAAAATATTCAACTTATAACTTGTGGTAAAACAACATGGATAAAAAGTGTCACACAGCAAATTACAGAAATAAAGGTTCCACAGCAAATGGCAGATACAAGTTGAAAAAAAAATCCCATCATCTGGGTAGAACCAGAACTAACACTAAGTCCCGAAAAATTTAAAGAGTGTTTAAGGGAATTCAAAACAAGGATAGGTATGGGTCCAGATCGGGAAACGACTGTAGAAGAGGAAATGTGCTGTATGATCAGAAAATATGCACACACACCAAATGTATAATAAATAATATTTATGTATAATAAAAAATAAATAAAAAAAAAAAAAACAATGAAAAACATAAATGTAGTTTTATTCGATGTTATTAAATTATACTAAAATTATTTGAAGAAATAGAAACTTAAAAAAAAAAATAGTAAAACCGCAACAGAAACTTTTTAAAATTAAAATATATACCTATATCAGTAACAAAAAAAAAACTCTGTAAGCACTAAAATTTCGAACGGATTTGATAAACCAGAAACTTTATAAAAATGAAAAAAAAACCGCAACGGAAACTTTTTAAAAATTTTCAAAAACAAAAAAAAACAATGAAAACAATGCTAAGCTACAAAATTACATCTCTTAATTTTGTATAAAAACCCCATCTAGTTTTCTTTAATAGCTATTCAAGGCAAGTAAATCAACAGAAATGGAAGCGCATTTAAAAAAAAAAATTTTAAAAAATGCCAAGACAAAAGCATTCTCCCCATAAAGGAGATGCTTTTTAATCACAATTATAAAATAACAAAGATAGAGCGTGTACAGACACGCTTTGGAAGAAAAATTCGTTGTTTGGTGTAAAACAACAAATACATATACCTACCCGGTATATTTAACGATACCCTTGATGATGACAGTATTGCAGAATTTAATCGCAATACCTACTATCTTACCAAAAATAGAAAAGGTAGCAGCGATGTATATTACGAACTAAATATACATGTAGCAACAACAGGTAATTTTAGGTAAATAGGGCGTAAAAACTTGGACTTGACCACAATTTTTTGATAAAATTTTAGTTTAATAGCATATGAAATATATTCATCGGCCTTGAAACCATATGGATAGCTTGTGAATTGCCTTTATCATGAAGATAGTATTCTCAATGTACAAGGTGGCGCAAAAGTAATCCTCCTATCAGAAAATGCTATAAATTTTGCGATTGGCCCCTAATGTCAGTTCTGTTTTGACATTTGTGTAGTAAACACTTGCGAAATACACGTTAATAAACAATGTTACGCTGCACTGCTCCAGAACGCGGAATATGGGTGACTATTTATTTGACCAATAATCGGTCGGTGACTTTGGCACAACGTGAATTTCGTCGCAGATTTCCTGGCCGTCCAACGCCTACTGGTGAAACACTGCGACGTTTAGCCGCTCGCCTCGAAGAGACTGACACAACACGAGATGCTGCCAGGCGTGGCAGACCCCGGAGTAGCCGTTCTGCAGAGAATATTGCTGCAGTAGTCTTCTTCGAAGACGTCGCGGGCCAAACGGTTACTGTGAATGGTGAGCGCTACAGAGCAATGATCAACGAGTTCTTTTTGACGCAACTTGATGAATTGGGATTGGAAAACATGTGGTTCCAACAGGACGGTGCAACGGCACACACTGCACGTGCCACAACCGATATGCTGAAGGATGCATTTCCCGGGCGCCTAATCTCCCGTTTTGGCGATTTGCACTGGCCAGCAAGATCGCCTGATTTGACCGCTCCTGACTTCTTTTTGTGGGGCTTTTTGAAGTCGCGGGTTTATGTCAACAAGCCTCAGACTCTTGCAGCTCTTAAAGACAATATCCGTCAAGAATGTGAGGACCTATCGCCGGAAGTTTTGGCCAAAGTGATGGAAAATGCCATAAAAAGGGCTCAAATGACAATCAACTGTGGCGGCGGCCATTTACATGACATCATATTCTCGACTTGATGTAAAAAAAATTAAAATACCAATAAAAAATAATCCACAAGAAGAATCAAAGTTTTTCATTTTTTTTTTAAATTACAGCCAAAAAATATCGGAAGGTTATTTTTGCGCCAGCTGTATATAAAACAAATAATAGAAATCGCTCAAAATTTTGTATCAAAAATTATAAATACAAATGTTTTTGATTTATAATTCCTAAAAAAATCGTTATTATTGAGATCTTTTTAAAAAAAATTTTAAAATGAATTATATTGTATAACTTTCATTATTATAATTTATTCGATGTTATTCATCTAATGTATTTGATGTTATTAAATCCATTAGTCTAGTTTGAACTACATATATGCATTGATAATCAATCAGAATTACATATTTAATTTTTCTTTTTTATTTTTGTTAAATTCAATTTATAAATCGTAAAGGAAAAATTTAGGGAACATTTTTTTGAGTGTAGTGAAAAAATTAAATTTTTATAGTAAATGTAGGGAATTTTCAAAATATCGAATACGACAGAGGCAGTTCGCAATAAGGCAGAAATTCAAATTCGAAAACCCGACGTATTGATCTGGTTTATAAATAAAAAAAGTAAAATTTATAACAAAAATGAGAATCTCAAAAACAAAAAGATTAAAAACACAAAAAAAGATTAGAAAAAAAGATTAGAAAAAAAAAAATTAAAATGTGGAGAACACCCAGTTGAACACTTCACCGCACGTCCCTGATGGAAAGGTATAAGTTTGGGTTTTTGTTAAAATGTAAATTTTCACTATTCAATAAAATAGTTAATAATAGACACAATCCAATCATTTTGAGGACTTAAATCAACTTTTAAGTCAATAATGAGAAATTTATGTCCAAATTTATGATTTGTTGTAAGCCATCCCACAATTTCCAAAAATAAAAAACAATTCCAAAAATGGAATGTTTTACATTTTTTGCTGCCATGTCTACATTTAAAGAGGAGATTGGAATGGACCTAAACAATAAATTAGGTCTATGTTGGAGTATCTACAACTGCTTCCGCTACCTAATTGGAGGCGTGCACAATTTTTAACACTGGATTAATGTTGGTATTTGCCTTAAAAATGTGGCAACTTTAGAAGCGACTGAGGTGAACAGTATATACCCGGTAAGAATTTTAATATGGAGTCTGAAAAAATTATATCTCATTTGATAAGTTCCCATATATAAAGATATAAAAATTGATCCGAAAAATGGATCATCCACTTGTATCTAATTATATTAAATTAGTTATAATTTGATACAACTTTATCCGAAATTTATCCATACCCGTGACATTAAATTATATCTAATTAGATCTAAATATATCTGATTTTATAAAATTTTAGCCGTAAGTATGTGTTCTTTTTATAACTTGAAGTTAGGCTTAAAAGTATTTAAGTTGAAAATTAAAATTTCTACAAATAAAGGATTTTAAAGACCCAAATTTTTTTTAAAGAAACATAACGAAATGTTTAAAATTTGTCAAGAACAAATTCAATTCAATAATATCGCCAGATACGGTTTTGGTATTAAGCGGTTCTCAAGAATTTCCCGTTATGCAAAGTATTTATACAACATATCTTTAGATAACCTGTTAAAATGCCGCTGTCTAATTTTTCTTACATAAAACTATTTATAGCCTGGTATTTACACAATCATCTTATCTTCTCTATATCAAATAGAGGAATGAAGAGAAACAGTTTTCGATATCGTAGTCAGATATCTGAAAGACATTTTTTTTATAAACTCCATTCGGCTTTGGAACCGACTACCCCACAATATCCAAGCAACAAGCAATGCTAAGCACTTTAAATTAATTATATTAATCTTTTATATTAGTGAAACTTTTGTTATATGATACATTTGTCATTAAAATTATATATAGAGAGCTATAAAAGACTCGTTCTTGTTGCACTGTGTAAAAAGTAAATAAAAAAAATAAAAAAAGTTTAATGTTTAAATAATTTATAATTAAGTGTTTTTGTCCTATTAAATGTACTAATTTTTTTATTTCAATTTATATAAAAAATATCACTTGAAAATAATTTCTTTATAAAATTGATATGGGTATATGTGATGACATATGTAATAAAGTCTTAACTTTAAGCAGATAACTTAATTTGATATTGAACTTTACCATAAGATGCGTATTATGGAGTAGATAACGGAAAAAATATTTTTTAAAAATCTGTGGAATAATTTTGGTCCACTACAGCTTTTAAAAGTTGGAAACTTTTTTTCAAATTCGTTACAACCATTGATGAAGACCGAATGGAATTATAGGGAATTCGAAATATCATTTAACAGCTTTTCATTAAAAAAGTGACTAGCTTACAACTTTTATATGCTGAGGTAAACCAAAATGACTCCACGGAAATTTAAAAAATATTTTGTCCGTTATCTACTCCACATTACGCAACTTTTGACACCAATTTTGTGAAAAGGTTCAACTTGTTAACAAAATACACTATGATTTTTTAAATTATTTTTCTTTAATTATAGGAAATACTAAAGAACATGTAACGGATTTCCGTTAAAAAAAAAAAAAATAAAAAAATAGCTTCCTTTAAACTTTGAAATGCTGTGGTAGACCAAAATTACTCTACAAAAATATTAGTAGCTTTATTTCCTTAATCTACTCCACATTGCGCAACTTTTGACAAAATTTTTGCGAACAAATTCGAAACTTTTTTTTGGACAAAATACACAACCATCACCAAATTAAAACGCTGCACATTAGGTTAAACGGCTACCAAAACTGTGCTAAAGTCCAATTTTTTAAATACAAATATTGCACTTTTTTTAATGCCATTTTGTAATGAATACTCCAAATTAACTAATTAAGCTTTTTGTTTTTGGTAAATATAAAATTCCGTTTGACAACACGCAGTCAAAGACATTGCGTTGTAATCACTTAAAAAGCCTGTATTGTTTCATAGATTCAATTGCTTGTTTAAATAATTTCGCGACTTATAAAGAAGAAAGTGAAAATGGAGAATAATAAATTAAGTAAGTATTAATGTTTTTTTTTTAAAAACGTGATGAATTTGTTTGACTTGCTTAAAATAAAGCCACTTTTTTAACATAACCTTAAAAGTTCTGCGATTGTTTTCAAAATGTAACTTCGTGGAAGCTTTTAAAATTTCGCCGAAGATCGGCAACACAACTGAATATATTGAAATGTTATAAAGCAATTTCCATTTACATTCAATAGCCAATTTCAGTCGTTTTCGAATATTACCATATTTTTAGGTTACTGCGTTTTAAAAAAACGGAGTTGTTTGAAATTTGCCTTAACGAAAATTCAAGGCAAGAAAAGCAGAATAAACTTGTGGATTTTATAGTCGACAAAATTGGTAAAGATGAAATTTCCGATGACTGCTCCAAATGTATTACGGAAAAAGTGCGTCTTTTCTGTAAAAACTTATCAGAAATATGGGCGAAATATGGCAAAAGTTTTGGGAAGGACAAAAATGCTGAAAAGTTTCGAAATGAGTACGTCACTTGGCTCAACACTGAAATAAGCTTCGAAAATAAAAATAAATCTGGCAAAGTGACTTTTTCTGCTCTTGGACGTCCTCAACTGGCATTTTGCGAAAAGGCTGAGTACGGAAAGAGGAAAGCAGCAGCATACCTTTCAAGCGGAACCAGTAATGAAACTGAGTTATTAGTTCGTGCGGCAGCAAAAATAAAAAATTGTGCAGTGAAGTCCATCAAAAACCTGGAGATATGTCCTGGTTGCCAATGACTGCTACGGTCCATAAAGTCTTCATACACTCAAAACAAATAATTTAAAATACTGCACTTTCATTTGGTTTTTTTTTGGAGAAGACGCTGCTGAATAGCGACATAAAATATACAAAGCCGATAGATTGCATCACGCCAGCAGAAATAACCGCACCAATAACCTGTTAGACGTATTTAGTAGGGCTGTCGATACTTCAGATCCATTTATTTCCACAACATTTTTAAATAGACGCTTACAGAAGCGGAAACGTTCCATACTTCCTCCTGCTGTAATTGAACTATTATGTTACATCGAGCCCATAGAAGAAATTCACCATATCAACCAAGATGAAGAAATTGATGAGAGTGAAGAAAAAAATGAAAATGAAGAGGCCCTATTTGATTTAAATTTAGAAAATGAATTGGATATAAGTAATTATTAAATGCTTTAGTATAATAAAAAGAAATGAAAAAATAAAATGTATTATATTTGCATGAAACCCCTTTTTTGCTGGGACTTTGCAAAGGATTAATTTGGACTGTTGGTCGTTAAAGGGTAAAATTCTATTTTTTTATTATATTTAAACTTACTTGTAAGTTTCTTATAGTTTATGGTTTAAATACCATGATTCTGTAGTTGTTATTAATTTTGCACAGAAAAAGTGGGTATTTGACCTGCGCTGGTAGGGGAAGGAAGATGCTCTAAAAATTTTTGTTTCATTATTCCCGTAATTTGATCTTTATTACGCGTCGTTTGAGACCTAATGTGAAAAAATTCATAATTCGGGACATCCTAACAATCATATCGATGACTACATATATTTGGATTATTAGCATATGGGCAATGTAGTTATACATGGAGTAAGATATGGAAACATCTAATATTTAATATCAAGTACCATATAAAAAAATTTCTCAATAAAAATGATCAGATGTATTTGTATATAATGACACTAGCCGGAATGTGACTCCATTCAAAGTCAGATATTACTTAATCATATTATACAGGGTGATTCAGTCCCGACCCGACGAATTTCACCAGCGTATTCCTTGGCTCATTTCATGAAAATATGTACACTACGACCATTACCGAAAATGCATGTGTACAAAATGGCAGCCGTTTAAAAATTTTCGGATTGGTGGTCGGAGGCTAGTAGAGTAAAACTGCTAACTTCTGAACCAGTGGTCGAACTTTTTTGTTTTTGGGCTTGTTGGAAAAGTTTTTGGGATGTATCACACTGTGCGACGGCCACCTATAGACATGCAAAAATTTATCAGTTGTAAATGAATATAAAATAAGGTAAGTTTTATAATAAAAAATAGATTTATGTGTATATAAATAAATATTGTTTTTTCTATTATTTCAGCCCATTAATATTTATTACATGGCCTTAATAAAGAAATAATAAAAAGAAAAAAGCAATAAATCATACATCATACACACAGACAGACAACAATGTTCCAGAAAAACTAAGTTAAACGATATTAAGTATTATTGTAATAGTGTTTTGTTTTATAAATTGTGTTTAATAAATAAATAATTGTTAAAAGTCACAAAAACTTTACTGAAATTTAGTAGCGATTGCTAGATGTTTCTACTAATTTCATTGTTCTAATAGTATTAAAATTTAGTAATTTTTGCTGCTTTTAGCAAAACGCTTTTAATTTGCATTTTACAAAAGTTATACTACACTCTAAAAAATGCTTGTAAAATTACTGCTATAATGGGAGTAAATTTGTATGTAAAATCAAGCACAATGTGTAATTTTAAGCACAAACTGTTTAAAAAAATAATTTACTGAATTTTGTTAGCAATAACGCACACCAATTATGGTAATAAGTATGTTGATAAACATGTTTCTGCATTTTAAGCACTTAAATAGGTAAACTTACATTGAATGTGTGCAACTTTTGTTTTTATTTGAAAAAATTGTCAAACTTTTTCAAACAGAAGAAAAAAAATGTTTAATTCAATATAAATTTTATTTTTGGTGCTGTATTTGAGGAAAAATAAAAAAATAGCTGTGCTAAATATCTAAAACTAAATTAAAAATATAATTAAAGCTAATTAAGCAATGTGTCCGTTTTACATTTTTAGTGTTTTTGGTCAGAGATAAGATTTTGATAAAATCGAATCATTGTTCTGAACATCTATCATGTTCAAAAGTTATGCTTCTGCCAGTCCTTTCTGAATTGAATCAATAAAATTAAAGACTTTTGGTACTTTTTCTATCCAGCTAATCTTGATATTCTGTTTATTAAGGTAATGTTGAGCCAATTGAAATTTTATCTTTTTTATATTGTTGGATACAGTTTCAGATTTAGAATAACTGTAATTGGTTACAAGGAATGAAAACCCGGTGTGAATATTTTATAACGCCGCAATATTTAGTGGTATTTTCCTTTTTTACTTTGCAATTTTTAATTATATCTAAATAACCGTGTTTTAAATAAATATAGCAAAATAATAATTAGTTGCATTACTTTACTGAATGCTAACATTAAAACTTAAATTTACACACATTATGCGTAATATAGAATGTTGCTATACATTTTTTACATGTTTTGTGTGTACCAATTTACACACATAGAGTAGATTTACCCAATTTATAGTAGGAGTAGAGTTTCCTACTATGAGTTGGGTAAACTTAAACCGAAACTTTTCTTGATTTCAACTGAAATTATAAATAAATATAACAAACTCGTTTGTAGCATGAAAACTATAATGATGTTTGACATAGTTTTACCATATTTCCAAGTTATATGCGAGATTTTATGAAAGATCTTAAAATCAATGTTTTTAAAATTTAAGAAAACCGTACGATATTCATATTTAAAATAATATGTATACCATGCTTCAGGCACGGGGGGAGGGCAATTGGGACACTTCCTCCCCCAAAATAAGGATTTTCAATACAAAAAAGTTTGGAAATTTATCAAAAATACTCTAACTTCTCTCTCAAGATCTTTGTTTATTTTTTATTAACATTTATTTTATTAATTTTTACTACAATTGTTTGTAATTTTTTGAACAGTAAAAACAAATGACAATGTTAGTTGAATTTAATGAAATGCTAGTTCTCCTTTCTTCAAGTAAAATTTCATTTGTTTTTAACTACAATTGCAGTGGTCTTTACTAATGCATGTATGAATATACAAAAAAAAAATTTAAAATAGCAAAAACTTCCGTAAAATAAACGAAAATTTGTTTATATTACCAAAGTTTTTGTTGTTTTCGTATTTTTCTGCATGGTTTATTATGAGTGCACATTTGGGCAATAACCAAATTTTTTGCCTAGAACCACGAGGTGAACAATGAATTTATGAGCAACATTATTTTGGGTAATTTTGCAAAAAAAAAAATAATTAATTCTCTAAATCAAAACGAAAAAAATATTTAACAATTTCGGTTGTCGGTATTAAAATTTAATACAATTCATTTGACAAAAAATTCTGTTGCAACCACAAAACTATTTTCGGTGTGCATAATTACGCAACTAAGCACTTTAAATACATCGGAGATGCGACTTATCAATTTTGATACATTTAAGAACTTAGATCACAAATGTTAATACTAAATTAGCTCCGCATTTTGAAATATTCGCGAATTTTACTTCTATCAAAAATCAAGTGTTTTCCGTAAAATTTCTTATTAATTCATATATTTGAATAAAGTACGTTTAACTTTAAATATGGCTTTTGAAAATTTCTCAGGATCTTTTTTAGAAGTCGTAAAAGAGGCAAGCAAATTTGAGTAAAGTTATTAAATCAAAAAAAATTATTCAGAAATGGCACAGAAAAGTAAACAGATAAGAAATTTTTTTTAACATTTCAATAGATACGTTTTAAGCCTAAAAAATTGGATTTTTAAATTTTTAAGTCGAGAAAGGTGTTTTTTTATGGACCACCTTTATAAAAAAAATTTAGCCTTTAGTAATACATATAAGCTTATTTTTGATTAATTTTTGAGCTCGTTTGAAGGCTGAATAAAATTACAAAGGTGTGACTATTTTAAAAGATATGTATATGAAATTGGATTTTTTCAAGCAAATTTATCAGGGGTTTTTGTTAAATGTTTCTAGCAGATGTTGAATTTTTTATATACATAATTGATTTAAGTGGTAATATATTTTCATTTAAAATATTTATCAAAAATTTGTCAAATCCCTAAAAAGTTTTCAAATCCCCCCAAAGTGTTTGTCTCCAAGGCAAACAAAAACCCAAATTTGGGGACAAAACCCCAAGTCTGGCAAGCCTGGATACGGTGGGGTGCAATAACGCCTTACGAAATAAGGCCTTTAAGGCTTTATTTCACTTCCAATTGAGAAATAAGGCCTTTATTGCGAAAAGGGCTTTATTGCACTTTGAAAGTGACATAAGGCCTTTATTGAAATTTAGCCAATGGTGCAATAAAGCCTTTATTTTGTATTTTTTGATTCTTTTGTTACACTGTTCAGTTTTTCTGCGTGGCGGCCTGCGGCCGATCTTAGGGGTTTTCTCCTCCATAGGACGCGGCAGGTGGCTTCGCTGAATACAGTTTTCTTGCACGCGTCCCATTATCTTCCCTAGTGTGACGCGAGCAGGGAAACTTTATTCAGCGAAGCCACCTGCCGCGTCCCATGGAGGAGAAAACCCCTAAGAGCGGCCGCAGGCCGCCACGCAGAAAAACTTTATAAAGCAAAGATTTTCAATATTGTTGCAGTTAAATTTTTTGTTGCCGTATTTCGTAAGGCGTTATTGCACCCCATCCCTGGATACATATTGAAATTTGGGATCTTCTTTTCGTTGTAGATTTTTTGTTAACGAAACCGTGCAAAATGAGAATTTTCAAATTTGAATACAGGCATACACTCACAATACTTTTTCCGTAAAGAGATACTGAATATACACATTGAGTTAATGGAAAATCATTTAAATAAATGCCTAGTTACTTTTCGTTTAAAACAATTGTATTTTTTTTAGTTTATTTTCAACTGCTGAAAAATTAATTGACAAAATCGATAAAAACATTAGATTGATTTCGTTTATTTTAATACTCAATATAATATAACAACTTTTTGTTTAAAATAGAAAATTTTAAATAAATATTTTAACTTTTACCGAAAGTTCGTTTTTTTTTTTTTTGTTTATTATGTTTATTAAATAACAGACAGAAAGTTAAAAAATATATTTCCTTGTTAATTTAACTGTAAATTTAAATAAACTTTTTATGGAAAAGTTCTTGTGAGTGTAGGGAATATTATCGCATCTTTCGAAACGTGTAATATATCAAATTAAAGGGCATGGTTCATGCTATTCGAATGTTGCAAAAAAGCATCATTTATCAACAAATTTTAATTTTCTACAAATAGTTTTTTTGCAAATATTTCTTGAACTATATCTAACTTTGGAATTCTTATGCCATATTTGTGATCGGCGTCTAAAAGTCTCTGATACGTCGAAACCCCGATGCATACATTTTTTCTGATTTTGTTGAACTGTGTGTTATTGGAGCAAATTTTACAGCAACAACATTGGCTGCAGCAACCCAGCAGAAATTGGTAATCAGTAAAAATGATAACAGGTGCTGTTTTGCTTCCCCTCTGCTTCAAAAGATTCATAACTTGCAGTACTGTGTTAAAAGAAGCAATAGAGCTTTCTTTACCACACTTTATCGATTCTCAATAGCACAAAAGAATGGTGATGATAAAAAAATTCCAGGTTGGGGGGGGGGGGGGGAGGTGATTTCCCATTTATATGACATTTTTCAATACAAAATGTAAAAAAGATTAAAAAATTAATTAAAAATACTCTAAGTTCATTCAAATGGCCATGCAGTATGAGCTTCATCTGAAAAGATGATTTTTTTTGGCAAAATCGGCATCGGAAAAAAACGTTAGATGGCGGACCCTTTATATGGAATATCAGCAGCAACAACACCCGCATCAGCAACGACAGCAAAACCTAGGTAAAAGGTTGGTATTATGGAACATATTACGTGGTAATACGTTATACGCCTTACCCTTAAATTACTTACTTCGCAACTTTTGGACTTACTGACTGCCAATTAGTAATACCAACTCCACATGCTTAAATGTTCTTATGGTATAATTAGTTCGTTTCTATAGAAAATTAAGAGTAATTAAGTTTTTATTCATAATTCGAGAATTCTTCTTATTTTAAACGGGCTCAAGATCCTTTATTTATAAATTAAAAATATTTATTTCCAATATTTCGTCTCCACATTGGGTGACTTCTTCTGGGAATAATTATTTCAATTTGATTGAAATATTTTTGTTTTAATAACTAAAAACAGATATAAATTTAACAAATTTTCTAAAAAATGCGGGAAATCAAAACTATTTACTGTTAATATGAAAAATTAAGAATATCCCAGCAAACAAAAATAAATAAAAATATCACAGAAATCATAAATAGCTATATTAATATTTAAAATCATATCCAGAATATTGAAATATATATATTATAATAAATCATAATAATTATCTTAGTTTCTATTAACTAAATGTCTGTAATTTTAAGCAATATTTGCTATGTCTGTCTAAAGACATTAACTTAAAAGTTAATATGTTGTGTAAATGATACGTTCATAACTTGTAAAATTTCTAACATAAATCGACGTTTGTATTTATTTTCCGTGTTCAACATTGATGTATTATCAAAATCTGGATAATGATTAGAATGATTGCAGTGTAATGATAATGTTGTTTTCAGTATAGAAGTAGTTTTATTGTGTTTCTGATCAGATTTATGTCCTGCAATTCTAGTTTTTACTTTATTCTTTGTTATACCTACATATACTTTATTACAATGTTCAATATCATTACCCCTACGTGATATTTGATATATTTAATTGGACAATTCAATTTATTTAATATGTTCTATGTGCCACTAAATATTTCTTATCATTATAAATTTTTTATTTTCCTAATCTTTTAGATATTAGAGGTTTATAAATTTTAGGTTCAGAAACCGTTCTTGTATTTAAATTATTTCGGTTTTTATATTATCTTATTAATTTACAGCTTAAATAGATGAGTTGGGTAATTATTATCATTTAAAATATTCTTAATTTTTTCTATAGTAATTCCGTGAAATTCTACATCGTTAATCTTTAATACACTTTTAATTACATTCCTTGCAGTATTGATTATAATCCTCATGGGGTGTTTTGCCAATAATTCTTCCAGAAGCTGTGGGTTTTTGATACCAATCTATTACTAAATTATTATTCCTTTTTATTATTAATATATCTAAATAAGGAATTTTAAAATTACATTCGTCTTCAACTTTAAATCTTATATTGTCATGAAATGAATTAAATGTTGACTAAGTATTATTCACTGAATGATCTGGAATAATGCAGAACAAATTATCAACATATTTTGTGATTATTTTTGGTTCTACATCTAATTTCTAAATACAAGAATCTAATAATTATATTAATTATATTAATTGTTCCCTGAAGAAGTCACACAATGTGGAGACGAAATATTGGAAAAAAATAATTGTAATTTATAAATAAAGGATCTTAAGCTCGTTTAAAATAAGAACAATTAAATAAAAGAAGATCAAAGGCAACTTAATATAATTTGAAAATTTTGAAATAATTTTCGATATAAAAATTAAAGATATAAATAAATACTTTTTGCTCACTCTTTACCAATAACTAATTGAGAAGTTACCTTGATTGACGGGCCCCTGGTTAAAATTATAGGGTTTGTAAAAGAAAAGTAACATTTTACAAAAAGTTCATTTTTCCACCCAAAACTTCATTTATGAAATTTTTAGTTAAAACCTTTTAAATTGTTATTTAATACCTAATACCTTGCAGGTAATATGTGTTTTCAAGCTGTTGTCAGAATGGACATGCTCTTTTTAATATAATAGGGTCTGTAATATAAGTGTAACCAGTTGCACCCCTTAATTTCTTATTCCCAAAAATATTACCGGGTTATAGAATGTTTTGCTGGGATGTTCTAATACCCGTTTTATTATTGCAAATCCAACAACATTACAACATACTCCATACTGCATACTCCATAACACACTTCATAGTGAGTTTTTAACAGTAATTTGTGTACCACCATTGGATCATCCACCACTATTCGTGTCATCATACCAACAATAAATTATACAAAATCAGTTATTATCAACTATTGGCAAAAATCGTTGGTACTTACTTACGTCAAAATCATGTCATATTTCGAAAAATTTTAAAAAATGTTGGCGATATTTAAAAACATTTTAATATCGAAAAATCTTAAATGTTATAGTCATATCATATAAACTCCCTCATATTATTTTTATATTAAATTTCACAAATTTCAAATGAAAAAAACAAAAATGGATTATGAGTTATTTACAAATCAACTTCGTAATGTTAATCCTTATACTTTAGGAACTATACCCGATCAAATTGAACCCATAAATATGGCTTACTACACTTGTGGTATTTTTTGTTTAATTTAGCAACACATGTCTGCTAAACTGTATTACAATGCAATTAGTAGAAAAAATTAGTAGATACTACTAAATTTTAGTAAAATTGTTGTAAAGTTGTTAAAACTATTTTGCTAAAATCAGCAAAAAAGGAAATTTAAATAAAATTAGTAATAAAAATTAGTAACAGCTACTATTTTTTAGTAAAATTGTTGTAGACTGTAATTCAAAAACATTTTGCTAAAAGCAGCAAAAAAAAAGTACTAAATTTTAATAATATTAGTACAATGAAATTAGTAAAATTTATGTAACTGTCACTTTCTATAAATATTTTTTTAAAAGCACTTTATATTTTCCATATAATTGTATTCACTTTATATCATTTTAGTGTTAACTTAATTTTTCTAGATCATTGTTGTCTGTGGGTATGCGGTATTATTGTTTGTTAGTTGTCATTGTTTCTTCATTGCTGACATGTAGAAAATTAAAATTGCTGAAAAGAGAAACAGCAATATTTAATCATATTTACATAAATTGATCTATTTTTTATTATAAAAACAACATTATTTTATTAATTTTATTACCTTCAATTTAAACTGCAACATTTTTTATATGCTTTCTTTTTTTTTTATTATAGATCATTTTTGTCTTCCTGTTTTTATTTCTTTTTTGATGACATATAGAATTGTATAAAAATATTAAAATAGTGAAAAAATAGAAAAATATTATTTAGACATATTCACATAACCAAGCCATTTTATCAAGTTTCAAGTTTTAGAAAATAATCCGAGGGAGCTATATCTTACAAATAAGGTGCGGGATGAGGCAATTCGAACTTTAGTTCATAGATTTTTGTCATCGCAATAATGGATGTGTGAACTGCTGCATTGTATTGATGAAACAACACTTTCTTATTCGCCAAATGCTGCATTTTTCCTTTATTTCATCACTTAAACGCTTCAATGAGTTACATTGTTTTTCCTTTCTAAAGACAATCAATGAAAATTATCCTACGCGCAGCCCACAAACCACATGCCATGATCTTGCCTGCTGGGCGCTACGAAATAACCCCCAATGAAATAACACCCAAACGACAAAATGAAATAACCCCCAATGAAATAAATCCCAAAAAAAAATGAAATAAGTCCCAACAAAAAAAAATGAAATAATACCCAAAAGAAATGAAATATTCCCCAAAGGTGAAAATGAAATAACACCCAAAATTTGGGGGTTGTTTCGTAATGAAATAACTCTAAAAAGAAAAAAATGAAATAACCCCCAATGAAATAAGCTCCAAAGAAATGAAATATGTCCCAAATTTTTTTTATTTTTTGTTTTAATATTTTTGATTCTTTTGTTAACACTGTTCAGTTTTTCTGCGTGGCGGCCTGCGGCCGATTTTAGGGGTTTTCTCCTCCATAGGACGCGGCAGGTGGCTTCGCTGAATACAGTTTTCCTGCGCGCGTCTCATTATCTTCCCTAGTGTGACGCGCGCAGGGAAACTTTATTCAGCGAAGCCACCTGCCGCGTCCCATGGAGGAGAAAACCCCTAAGAGCGGCCGCAGGCCGCCACGCAGAAAAACTAACAAATATTAAAAAAATTTCACTTTTAGCAAAATGAAATATCCCCCAAAAAATATGAAATAACCCCCAAAATAATTGCATATGAAATAATCTCCAAAGAATTTAAATTTTGGGCTTTATTTCATTGGGGGTTGCTTAATAATGATATAATCTCCAAACCGTAAGATGAAATAATCCCCAAAAAAAATGAAAAAACCCACAAACAATTTTACACAATTTTTTTGAGGGTTATTTCATTTTTGGCCGTTGGGGGTTATTTCGTAGCGCCTGCCTGCTGCTTGAACTGTTTTTACCTTCTTTGGGCACGTTTCTCATAGTCCTAGAGTAATATTGTTTGGACAGAGACATTTCAAATTAAAGTATTGAATTTACATAACTTTAACCAATTTTTTCGTTTATTTTTAATGGCTCCACAAAAAAAATACTAAACAACGTGGAGCCTTGAAACATAAAACATATGTTTTATAAGGCTGCCACTTTTCACCAAAGCATTTTCCTTTCAAGCTACTGCCGCCATCTATTTTTCTTTCAAGCTACTGCCGCCATCCCTCGTAGTTGCATATTTTGTACCGACGGATAAGAATTTGTAATTTTTTACAAAATCTACTAAAGGGTCCGCCATCTAACGTTTTTTTTCAACTAGTGCTTATTTCGTGAATGGTAACACTTAGTTCATGTCTAATTTGACAGATAATTAGTTTTATCCTTCCGCTGAACGAATATGGTCCGTATGTTCGTTATCTTGTGAAAAAAGTGAAAGAAACTTGCATCCTCATCGATAAACCAAAGCGTGAAAAGCCAAAAACAGTGCGTACACCCGAGAATATTGCTGCTGTGGCAGAAAGTGTGCGTGAAGCGCCATCAACATCAATTCACCGTCATTCTCAACAATTGAACATTTCGGAGACATCATTGAGACGAATTTTGCATAAAGACCTTGGTATGACGCCATACAAAGTCCAATTGGTTCAGGAGTTCAAAAAAAAAAAAGTTATTTGGCGGACCCTTTATAATGAGTTTAATTATTAGCCGTGTGTCAAGTTATTCACAAGCTCAAAATCATTTTTTTCAAAAGTTTATCATTTTCGACCAATGCCTGTTAGCAAAGTTATTTTAAAAATTATTTTCACTGCCCTGTCTTTTAGAAAATATTAAAATTTGTATTGGTTTTTTCACAAACTTCCAAGAAATTGTAAATACAGATGAAAATATTTTAGCCAAAAGATTAAAATTTTTCATAAATTTTTTTTTTGTATTTCCAACTTTAAGTATTGTTCACAGCCAAACTGCTAAAGATAATTTAAAAATGTGTGTCTTCTTCCTGAAGTATTGTTGACACGGAGAATTTTTTGTTTTTAAAAAAATGTCATGGCAATAATACAAAATTTTTATTTTTAAATTTATATACTTTAAAGTGGGAGACAACATATCACTTATACGCATGTTTTTTTCTTTGTATTACAACATACATTAAATACAGAAATCGGTCCACATTTACAAAAGTTACACGCCCTAAAAGATTTTTTATACACGAGGTAGTCAACTTTGACAATCTGTAAGAAGACCCTGTACTTAACCAGAGTGACATAGTTACTATATTACTCGTAGCTATCGAATCAGTAGTTCGAACTTCTATATTTGTTAACATTATTTTTTTCAAATACCCCACTGTGTGATGTAAAGTCGAGATTAAGTTTTGATGTTGAACCTCACATACACAAGGGGACAGAAATATGTTCCCCAACTACTTTTTGCATAATAAATTTTAAATATTCTCAATTTATTTTTGATCAGTGGTGATAATCTTTAACTTCGAGCTCATATATTACTTTCCATTTAGTGGGAAAATTAGGTTGTATTAATGTTTGATGTTTTGCATAGGATTGTCACTTCTTTCAAAACGTGTTCTGATGATGGGAACCTAGAAAATTCCGAAATAGATCCATCAACACATTCCTGAAAGTGGTCAATTAATAAATTTAAAAACAAAAACTCTATAGGTTATTTGTTATGAAAATATCCTAATAAAGAAATATAGAGTATAGCCTCGAACTTGAATAATTTTCATTTTGGTTAGGGCTTAAGTTTTAAATTTTTATTGTTTTTGTAGACAAAAATTAGTAAAATTATACACATTTGGTGTCTAAAACTATGCATTTCGCATTATATTATAAAAGTGATTTCAGAAGCACTGTTTTTAACATCGAAATCTTCAATTAACGCTAAAGGTTTAAATTTTCCACCAAAAAAAAAAAACGCATTCAAATATATCGACCTCTTCAAACGTAATAGATTTTTTACCGCCTTCTCTGAAAATGTACCACACTGTGAGACGGGCTAAATTTATACAGTGCAAAAAAGTAAAATATTTTTCATTTACGCTGTATTAACTCCGCCAAAACATCCCAGTATATAAAAGCATCACCATTTAAGTGGTTATATAAGTACTCTGAAGAAAATCCATACATACGAAATCTTTCGTACATTGTACAAAATATTTCGTTATTTCGCACCACGAAAATTTTTCGTAAAATATACGAAATCTACCAAAGTTGTGTGAGCATTTTACGATTTTATTTTTGTGTTTTCCGAAAGAATTTCGTTATTTCGCTACAACGAAAATCTTTCGTAGAATATACGAAATTACGAAATTTTTGTATGCATTTTACAAAGTATTTTTCATATTTTACGAAAAACTTTCGTTGTTTCGCACCACGGAAATCTTTCGTAAAATACACGAAATAACGAAATTTTATTAACATGTTCAGAATTTTGTAAGCAGAACAACAGAATTTCAATGTTTTTGGCTTATAATGAAACAATTTTGTAAAATGAAATACAGTTTTTTATATTTAACAAAATTTTGGTAGTTTTTCAAATAAAAAGCTAAAAAGTTATCGTTCATTTATGAGCAATTTTCAAAAATTTGTACCTACACTCATAATAATCCATGTATAAATATACGAAATTAATGTCAAAACAACGAAAACTTTCGTAAAATATACAAAATTTCGTTTATTTTACGAAAGTTTTGTTATTTTGACATTTTTTTTCGTATTTTTATACATGGATTATTATGAGTGTAGTATTAGATATTTGGCAAATTTACATAAATAATGTAATTTATTTAAAACCAAAATAGGTTTGTATATATTAATTTTATAAATTCATTGAAAATTGAAAGAAATCCGTTTCAAAATAAAAGCTGATTCACAATACTGGAGTAATATATCGCACACCTAGTACAAAAGTGACTCAACTCAAAATGAAAACAAAAAACTAATATAACTGTAAAAAATATTACTTGAGCCAGAGTATAAACTAAAATTTTTTTATATAAATAGAACATTTTTGGTCTTCAAAGTTTAGTAACGTCATGATGCTTGTTAGGAAAAGACCCAACCACGTGCTTGATTACTAAGAAGACAAGAATGGAGCAAAATTGATTATTAATAGTTTTTTTGTTAAAGTTGTGCCTATTATGGAGGCTCTAACTTTTCTAAAGCTTCGGGTTCTGATGAGATCTTTAGCCAGATCGAAATACTAGTATCAACCTAGCTAATATGTTTGATTTGCTTTATCTTTGTAAATATACTTAGGTTGAAAGCTCGTTATAAATTGAAAATAACATAAAAATAATCTCGATGTATATGAAAACAAACAGCTAATATTACTGTCAAAATTTTTAATTTTTTAGAAATTGAAAAAAACATTTGCAACTTTATACCAATTTGAAACATAATGAAAGACAAAACTGTTTTTTAGCAGCAGTTAACAACAACAAAATACACTGATATTTTTTTTATAGATAAACAAGGATATTGTGCATAGTTTAAGTATATAAAACCAAAAAAATAAAATTTTAAGTTGAGTCACTTTTGAACTGGGTGTGCGATATGCAACAGATTGGTTTTCGTTCCGTTCTCTTTTGCACTTGAATATTTTTCGTACAATTCTATTATTTTTTTTTTCTTTAATCCAATCTGTAGCTTAGAGTAATCCAGTATTGTGAATGAAATTTTAATCTTTTTTATTTTAAATGTAAATATAATTAGTAAACAAAATTTAAGTAAAATATTGTATTCAAATTAAGAAACTATTTGTTTACAGAGTTAAAAAAAATTCTTTGCTTAATTTTAGCAGATCTTTGAAATAATTAATTCTCAAATATATTTTGTGAAAACTGTTAGAATTGCTTTGAGCATTACTAACAATGAAGATAGTAACCCTAATTTGTAATACAACTAGAAAAAAATTCTAAATAAAAAAGAAATTGTTAATCAAATATAAATAAATATAATTTTTTGTTATACGAGTACAAAGTAAACATTTTTGAAACATAATTTTATTAAATAAATTTTGTCATAAAATATTCCTTTCGATTCTTTTTACAAATAATTTAAATTTATAAGATTTATATGTTATGCAAAATATTTTTATCTTATAAAATATAATATTTTGGTAAAAACCAATTAAAAATTAACTTTTTATCAATTTTTGTATAATCAGCCAGCAAAACATGAATACTTTTTGAGGGTTATTATTCTATGAGACGAAAATCAATCAAATAAAACACTTACTTTTGAAATTTAAAAATTTTACTGTCAAATAAAATTTACTCAATTTTGGGACGAAAAAAATCTATTAAATCCAAAAAATGGTTCCGAAGTGACACATAAATTTAATTGAGTTTGAATATTTTGTGAACAATTTAAAAAGGCTCCAAAACAAGTTTATTTTTTGAGTTTATAAAATTTTTTTTTTTTAATATGCTTTTTGAATCCAAAAAGAAGGTTCTTTTGGATGAACCACTTTCATACAAAAATTTTAAATTTTAATATTATATGTTGAGCCCATTTCTGACCTTTTTGAGCTTGTTTGCTGGCAGGGTATTTATGTTTTATTAGGCGACTTTTATTTGCCAAAAATACTTTAGTAAAGTACTTTATTAAGCTAACTTTGTCTTAAAGCTTGTAATTTACTTTTAAAAACAAAATTCTTTAAAGGAAATATACTATTTAAGACACTTGAGAGGAAATGAAATGAAATTTTAAGATTTAGGAGATAAAGTAGTATAATACCTACTGCAGTTACACTAACCAATAGTAGTTTCTGAAAACGTTTTGTTTTACTTATTAACTTCTTTAGAAATTTTGAACAAAATGTTGGTTACAGTGCAAATTGTGCTCTAGTTGTGAAAATAATTTAGAATATGTTTATTCATTCGGTATATATTGATTCTGAAAAATAAAAATATTAACGTTTTTCAATGCAGAAAATAAAAAATTATCGATAATATGTTTTACTTTAAAATCATGTTTTTCTTTGAGTATTCTAGCAATACATAAATGCACATAATATAAATAATGAAAGTAATTCGTAAAAAACTTCATTTGTTTTTAATTTGTTTTTGCTTTTAATTTTTTTTTTTTAATTACTTTGAGATATTTTCATTTTAAAAAGAATTTATTGACTAACTGTAAGGCCAATTACAAAAATTGTACTACAGCGCGTATGAGTGTTATTAATTAATATTAATTAGCACTCATACGTGCCGTATCACATTTCTGTGATGTAAAGACAAAATCAAATTAAGAAATTTTATTTTGTAAATAAGATCCCGATTAAAACAAACTGATATGGTGCTTTATATAATTTTATCTTATTTAATATAGCCCCATAATTAATTATATAAAATGGCCCGATTAAATTGTATCAAATTCATAGATGTTAAGTAATGATTACTAATCGTAATAATTAGTAATTAGATTATTTTTTTTTTGAAAGGTTAAGTAATGATTATATTAAGATTATTTTCAGATTCGCACGATTACTAACGAATTGATTACTATTACAGATAATTCAAAAATAATCAAGATTAATAAAAATTACGAGAAAATAATCAAAAATAATAAAAAGTATTCAAATAATAATTTGACTACTTTCAAAGATTACTTTTGATTTTTTTTAATTATTTTTTAAATTTTTTACATGAAATTCTACCAGTATTTAATGGTAGTTGCTCATTAAGTGAGGAATCATAACCGGTCCTTAAAAAAAAGGCTGTATGAATTCACGAAAAATAATTTTCAAAGAAGAATTTTACACAGAAGTAGAAAAAGTTAGTTTTAAAAGTTTTTAAATGAAAGCATACCATGTATTAATAATTCTTATTGTTATATTTCCGATAAGACAACTTGTGCTAACTGTGTTCATCGAGTGATAAGAGGAAGCGGTGAATTCACCTCCAATATTATCAAACATTTGCAAGTCAAGCATATTGAACTTTTTAAAACATACAAAAATTATAAAACAGATAGCCCTTTTAGCGGTAACACGCAATCTGAGTTCGATGTTCACTTGTTACATGCCATGATTCATTGTTACATTGCCCCTTTTCATTCTGGAAAAGAAATTCTTTATAGATCTTTTTCAAAGTACAGGTATGAAGGTGATGTGCAGGCAAACAGCGGGTAAGAAATTGGAAACAAAATATACCATCATGATCAAAAATGTTACAGAAAGCATGGTTTGTTCTAAATATTTTTGTACCACAGTATATGTTTGGTCTCGAAATCACGGAAGCTTCTTTGGAAATACGTGTCATTGGCTTACAGATATTTTCGAATGTAAATCGTCAGCTTGAAAAATAATGAGTCTAAAAATACATTTTCAAAACATGTTGAAATCATTACTTTATATTTAAAATAATGATAAAAATAAGTATTTATGTGAAACGCATTATTTTTTTTTTTTTTGTTAAAATAATGAAAAAATGAAATTGTTATTAGTTTTTTTTTTTTATTTAAAGATTTTATTAATAACTAGCTGACCAGGCAAACGTTGTTTTGTCTCCAAATTTTAATTGTAATTAATTCTTTAAATCAAGAAATTTCTTTTACGCAAATAAATAATTAAAAAAAATAAATTCACATTAGTAAATCATTTTAAAATTTGTAATTTCATGGGAAGCCCAACGCCTCTTTGTCCTTCTATCGCCTTTATTTGCTGAAGTATATAAAATGAATAGCTGAAAACAACTGCCATAACAACTAAGACGTCACCTATTACCGATGCATTAAAGCGCCGCTCATGCTCACCAGCCGCTGTCTGGTCAGCTCTTATGACAACCGTAAATTCATCTGTCGGCATCTGGTCTAGGGCTGTTTTGAATAGACGGATGAGGCTGTTGCGATCGTGTAACATAGCTTGAAGATTAACATAGGTTTTTTGTAAATATTAACATAGGTTTTCTGTAAATATCTTCGGAACTACATAACCGATTTAAGAGTTTGATATCAATAAAATATATTTTTTATGTTAAGTGTACCTGTTAAACATGAATTGTTACTTAAAACCATATCATAAAATTTATTGTTTACTTCTTTATTCTAGGACTATGAGGAACGCTAAAACAATTTTTGAACAACATTATAAAATAACCTTGCAAAGAGTCTTGAATGTGATAATTTATTTTAATGCTTATTTGTTTTTTGCTTTTGGTACCACGCCCATTTATCCCATTCCGCCCATTTTCAGTTCGACTACTAATATTTGTAATTGATGGACTCGTACAAAATTTTAAGGCTATATAGCTAATATAGAACCCTAGATATTTAATATTAATATTAATTTTGTATATGAGCTAAATAATCACTTTGTATGGGAGCTGCCACGCCCACTGGTATGATCCCGCCCAATTTTCCCATGACTATTCATAATATAATCAACGTGCACAAATTTCTAAGACTGTGGCTATTATAGAACTGTAGATATATGATATTAAATATTTACTTTGTATGGGAGCTGACACGCCCACTGGTCCGATCACGCACATTTTTCCCATGACTATTCACATTAACAAATAATCAATGTGTACAAATTTCTAAGACTCTGGCTATTATAGAACTGTAGATATATGATATTAAATATTTACTTTGTATGGGAGCTGACACGCCCACTGGTCCGATCACGCCCATTTTTCCCATGACTATTCACATTAACAAATAATCAATGTGCACAAATTTCTAAGACTATGGCTATTATAGTACTGTAGATATATGATATTAAATATTTACTTTGTATGGGAGCTGCCACTCCCACTGGTCCGTTACCGCCCATTTTCTTCCTGATTATTCAAATCAGTAACATATGGGATACTGCAATGTTTCAAAACTCTTGCTATCACAATAGTCAAGATATATGATGTTATTCAATTTATGTGGGAGGGGCCACGACCACTTGAAATATATATAGCCGAAACCCTAATTTGGACTATAACCTTTCAAATGAAACTGGTTTGGGCCCAATCGGTTGGATAGTTTTAGAGTCTATAGAGGACAAACATACAAACATTGTATTTTATATATATAGACTATTTTATGTTTCCGCTCATAACTTTAAAAAAAAAAAAAATTTCGGAACGATATATAGCCTATGTCCATCCTTGAGGACCAAATTAAATATTGGTAAAAAAAATTTAGAAATCGTATGATTAGTTACGGAGATTACTTTCTACAAACAAACAAACAAACAAACATACTATTAGTAAACATAAACATAATATTAGTATAGATAAAATGTACATTTTAACTTAATTCTAGTTCCGCGAAGCCATTAGGCTTGTCTGCAGAAGAAAAAAAAAAAAATATTTGAAATTCATTTTATTTATTCATTGCGAATTTATGAAAAATTATTTTATAAGATGTTTTCTTTTATGGATATTTTTAATGTTCATTAAATTAGCTGGAAGCATATTCATGAGCCTTGGTAAAGTTGTTGCGAGTGTGTTTTCTCCGTATTTGTTGTGAAATTTTGCAACTTTAAATCTGCCTTCTGATCTAAGTCTGGTATTATGTCCATGGTTTATTGCGGTTAAAAACCTCGAGTCGTTGTAGAACTCATTTAGCACTGTGGTGTAGTAAATGTTTTCAATGCTGAGCATTTGAAGATTTCGTTTGACGTTGTTCTCATCATAGGTGTTGTTGTCCAAGGGGTTGTTTACACGGTTGTTGATATTATTGCAGTTGCTACTGGGGTTGTTGTTGATGTTGTTAATGACAGTTGTTTCTATGTTGTTATTAGTGCTGTTGTAGATATTTGTATTAAAGTTGCTACGTATGTTGGTGATTTGATCGGTGTTTCTGTTGTGAAGTTGTATATTATTATGTGCGTTGTGGGTTGTCACGTATCGTTGATTTTTTTGTAAAATTTTAAATATTCGGTTTTGGGTTTGTTGTAGTGATTTACAGTATGTTGCGTTTCCCCATGCAGTTATGCCGTGTCTGATAAACGATTCTGCTAGCGAAAAGTAAGCCTGCCTTAAGACACTATACGTGGAGCAGTTGCTTAGATGGTATAGCATGTAAGATGTTTTCCGAAGCTTTTTCTTTAGGTCTTCTATATGTGTTTTCTATTTGAAGTTTTCATCTACGTATATTCCTAGGTACTTGTAGGTGTTAACTTGTTCTATGATCGTTGTACATGTATCGTTAGTGTTGTTATTTTGGTTTATATTTGTGTGTAGGCAATTTGTGTTGTGGAATTTTATTGTTATGCTTTTTGGAGTAAGATGAGGTGGTTTGATGTGCATGATTTTAGTTTTTGTGGCATTTATTATGAGTCCATTGTCGTGGCACCATTTAGCTACCGAATTTAGTTGGTTTTGCATAATCGTTACTGCTTCATCAACGTTTTTGTGCTCGACTATGATAGCTGTATCGTCAGCATAGGCAAAGGTTTTACTATTTTTTAACAAGGAAATCATTTCATTAGCATATATAATATATAATATTGGGCCAAGTTTTGATCCTTGTGGTATTCCCTGACTTAGAGACATTTCATCACTCATATTGTTATTTATTTTGACTCGATATGTTCTGCAATGCAGATAGTCTTTAAACTAATTTAAGCAGTTTCCTCGTATACCATTTCTTTCTAAAGTTTCGATTAAGTTCTTGTGTGGCAGAGTATCAAACGCTTTACTAAAATCTATAAACAATGCTAAGCAATGATGTTTTTTAGTAAGCCAGCTGTTGATAAAGTTAGAGAAATTTTCCATCAGTTCGTTTATGCTTTTACCCTTTTGAAAGCCGTATTGATTTTTATTTATTATTCTATATTTTTCTAAAAAAGGGGTAAGTCTACGCACAATTATTTCCTCAATGACTTTTTCAATGTCTTTAAAAGTTTTGGAACGATTGCATTATCCAGGCTGGAGTTGATTAGAGTGGTTATTATTGGTGTTATATATTTTGCGTTATTTCTAACATCTTTTGGTCTTATACCGTCTATTTCAGCGCCTTTTTTAATGTTAAGACAAGATAGAATATTCGTTGATCTTTTCTTTTTTGTTTTAATTATTATTTTTGATTTTTCATATATTTCACAAAATTGTTTATGTATGTTATTGAACATCTCATTTGTATCTGTACATTTCAGTATTTCGTTCCAGTTTGTATCTTTTATGCTTTTGTTTACTTTATAACTACTACTATAAGAACCATTCAAAATACTGTTGGGAGAACCTTGTGTTTTATTTTCTTCTTCTACACAACAAAAAATACTTGTTCTAATCACAATTGCAAGTTTGTGTGTTTTTAATTGCGTCTTCTCTTGTTATTTAGTTCACTGTGCACTGTAATCCATTTGACATAATCATATCTAAGTATTTTGTTGTGGCATAGTTCCTTTTAAGAATATCAATATTCATATCACCAACAATAAAATCTTCTTGTTTTTTGTTTATGTCGTTAATTGTTTTATCAATCTCCAAAAAAAACCGGTTTATATTCTCACTCGGGGGACGATAAATCGAGAGAAGAGATGTAGTTTTGTTATTAATTTGGAAATCAATTCGTATTGATTCAAAATGTTCGGTATTTAGTGAGATGTTATTAAAGGTAATAGTCTCTCTTACATATACAACTATACCTCCTCCTTTACCCTCCCTATTTTTAAAAACAGCATTGAACCCATTTATATTGTAGAGATTATTTTCATTATTTGATATGTCCGTCTCAACAAGTATTATGAAGTTAACTTTACTAATTATATTGTATATTGTGGCTAAGAAAGGAACGAAACCAGTATGTAGTGAACGAATATTCATGTATGCTAAAGATAGAGGATAACTTAAGCATCTTGCATTTATTAGATTAAAACTATCTAGTGTTTGATTAATAATGTTATTCATTTTATCATAACATAAAAATAAGAAAAACCAATAAATATTTATAGTTTTTTAATAGATTTGGGATATAAAAGTGGTTAATAATGATTTGAATTAAATTGTATTTGTTTCAATACCAGCTGTATTTTTAATAAGGATAGCACTTGAATGTTCATTTTTACGCGCGAAAATATTACCACCACGAACCCATACAAAACTCCACTTAGACTCTGTGGCCTTTGTCTTGACTGACCATAGTAGTCGCCGGTTGTAGGGCGTGAGGTCATCGTTTATATATATAAAATCACTGTTTCCTCCTTTTAATATATTTGCATCCACTCTATGTCGTTTAATTTTATTCATCAATTCACGTTTTTTATTTAACGAAGAGAATTCCACAATGACTTTTTCTTTATTTTTTAATCGATATGCATTGCTAATATAATAGTCGCTAATGTCGACGTCTAATGAAGCAGCAATCTTTTTCATAACATCATGGGCATTCAACGAAGTATCGGGTATATTTTTAATTTCAATATTTCTATTTATTAGTTATTGTTCTAATTTATTAATGCGAGAGTCCATTGCATTTATTTGGCTTTCCCTTTTTTGATCTTTGATGTTCAGTTCGTTGACCTGAGTAACTAACGTTGCTAAAGAGGTAGTTATTGTTGAGAGTGTTGTTTGTAATTCGCCTCTAATATGATTACTCATAGAAGTCATGTTTTCGGCAATTTGTTCCATCGTTGTTTGCATTGTATTGATTCTTGTTGTAACATCTGCCTGAAAAGAGCCAATTTTAGCATTTACCAAGGCTAAAGATAACGTCTCTTTAAATCTCTTCGCGTTTTCATTATCTTCGGCATCATCATCACGGGATTGTTTTTGCTGGTTTTTATCAGTATGAATTACGTGTTGATACAAGGTGTTTGGGGATTTGCATCGTTGTAGGCAGAAATGGCATTTCCAATTACTTTTCTCTTCCTTACTCATTTTTGAGTAATCGATTTCAGACACAGACGAGCAAGGGGAAAAGTGAATGCTATATTAAGTTCTCCTTTATTTATTATGGTTTTTTATAAGTTCGTTACTATTAATTGTTTGGTTAAATTTTAAGATTTAATGACTTTTGCACTATGTTTTTGTATTTTAATACAATGTTTAGATTCAGAAAATTTAAATATTGAATATTTTTAAATTTATATTTCGGCACTTCAAATACACAGTTTTTTAAAGCAAATTATAAACACGTCCGTTCGCCATGAAAACAACATTTGTTATTTACAGTTATATTAGTTTTTTGTTTTTATATACATCGAGATTATTTTTATGTTATTTTCAATTTATAACGAGCTTTCAACCTCCGTATATTTACAAAAATAAAGCAAATCAAACATATTAGCTAGGTTGATACTAGTATTTCGATCTGGCTAAAGATCTCATCAGAACCCGAAGTTTTAGAAAAGCTAGAGCCTATATAATAGGCAGAACTTTAACAAAAAACCTATTAATAATCAATGTTGCTCCATTCTTGTCTTCTTAGTAATCAACCACGTGGTTAGGTCTTTTCCTAACAAGCATCATGACGTTACTAAATTTTGAAGACCAAAAATGTTCTATTTATATAAAAAATTTTAGTGTGTACTCTGGCTCAAGTAATATTTTTTACAGTTATATTAGTTTTTTGTTTTTATATACATCGAGATTACTTTTATGTTATTTTCAATTTATAACGAGCTTTCAACCTCCGTATATTTACAAAAATAAAGCAAATCAAACATATTAGCTAGGTTGATACTAGTATTTCGATCTGGCTAAAGATCTCATCAGAACCCGAAGTTTTAGAAAAGCTAGAGCCTATATAATAGGCAGAACTTTAACAAAAAACCTATTAATAATCAATGTTGCTCCATTCTTGTCTTCTTAGTAATCAACCACGTGGTTAGGTCTTTTCCTAACAAGCATCATGACGTTACTAAATTTTGAAGACCAAAAATGTTCTATTTATATAAAAAATTTTTAGTGTGTACTCTGGCTCAAGTAATATTTTTTACAGTTATATTAGTTTTTTGTTTTTATATACATCAAAATTTAGTAACGTCATGATGCTTGTTAGGAAAAGACCCTAACCACGTGGTTGATTACTAAGAAGACAAGAATGGAGCAACATTGATTATTAATAGGTTTTTTGTTAAAGTTCTGCCTATTATATAGGCTCTAGCTTTTCTAAAACTTCGGGTTCTGATGAGATCTTTAGCCAGATCGAAATACTAGTATCAACCTAGCTAATATGTTTGATTTGCTTTATTTTTGTAAATATACGGAGGTTGAAAGCTCGTTATAAATTGAAAATAACATAAAAATAATCTCGATGTATATAAAAACAAAAAACTAATATAACTGTAAAAAATATTACTTGAGCCAGAGTACACACTAAAAATTTTTTATATAAATAGAACATTTTTGGTCTTCAAAATTTAGTAACGTCATGATGCTTGTTAGGAAAAGACCTAACCACGTGGTTGATTACTAAGAAGACAAGAATGGAGCAACATTGATTATTAATAGGTTTTTTGTTAAAGTTCTGCCTATTATATAGGCTCTAGCTTTTCTAAAACTTCGGGTTCTGATGAGATCTTTAGCCAGATCGAAATACTAGTATCAACCTAGCTAATATGTTTGATTTGCTTTATTTTTGTAAATATACGGAGGTTGAAAGCTCGTTATAAATTGAAAATAACATAAAAGTAATCTCGATGTATATAAAAACAAAAAACTAATATAACTGTAAAAAATATTACTTGAGCCAGAGTACACACTAAAAATTTTTTATATAAATAGAAATACTAGTATCAACCTAGCTAATATGTTTGATTTGCTTTATTTTTGTAAATATACGGAGGTTGAAAGCTCGTTATAAATTGAAAATAACATTTGTTATTATTTGTGTTAAAATAATGCAGACAGTAAGCTGGTGTCATTATTGGTAGTAAGAAAATTAATGACATATTTGCGGATTTAAAAGTATTTAGTATAATGTCCTACAAAGAAGTAACCCTAAACCCAACTAAATATGTGTGATTTGAAAATAATCGCCGATTTATTTTAAATTCTAATATAAATAAAAAAAAATAATGTGAGTGTATTTTTTTATTTTTTGGTGGTGTAACATATATTTTGAATTGTGAATAATGCAATTAGATCTCTAAACTGATGTATGTTTTATTTAATCTCACCAAAAACTGTAATTTTCATATTTTTAATCTATTTAAAACTTAAATGATAAATGATTAACGATAATGAATTAAGCAGGCTTAAATATCGGCTAACAAAAAAAAATTAATATTTTACCTCATAGTAACTTCAAAAGCAAATGCCAAAGAAGCGTTAATGCTTTTAGCGAATTATTTAACAAAATGTGCCATATAACCAGACATTTGTTTTTGGCCATTTTTATCATAATATACCATAGATACGGGTTCAATTTCATCAGGTATGGTGCGTAAAGTATAACCTTTAACATCACTCAATTGATTTGGAAATAAATTAGTTTTACCCCTAATCCATCGTTGTTTTATTATTTGATATTTAGGAAATTTTGAATATGAATAATATTCTAAATCATTATGAGGGAATTCATAAGATATTACTATAACATTTAACATTTCTTCCATATCACAATATTTTTAAATGTCTGCAACATTTTTTAAATTTTCTCGTTTATGGTGGCTAGAAAAATGCATACGAAATATAACACGATTTTGACGTAAGTACACTCAGGGAACTTATGCTTTAAAAATATGTAGTTGTTTGGGTTGTAATACAGTTTCATTATTTTTAATGTAAATGTAAGTCATTTGTAGAACAAATAAAATTTTTAACTAACCTTGTGGTTCATTTAAAAAAACAACTCACATCAAATGACTGTTTTATGATTTTACATTCATTTTTTACAGTTGTTTTTTGTTATTTAAAAAAAATAAAAAAAATAAATGTTTGTTTATTTTTTACTACCATGTGGTTCATTTTTACTACAATTGTTAGTCATTTTTTGATCATTAAAAAACAAATGACAATGTTAGTTGAATTTAATGAAATGTAAGTCGTCCTTTTTTTAAATGAAATTTCATTTGTTTTTGACTACAATTGCTGTCATTTTTACCAACATAATTTCCTAAGTGTACCAAAGAGTTTTGCTAAGAGCTGATAATAAATGATTTTGTATAATCTGTTGCTGGTATGATGACTCGAATGGTGTTGAGTCCAATGGTGGTATACAAATTATTGTTAAAAATTCACTGTGGAATTTGTTATGAAGTATATAGTCCTGTTGTTGGGATTGCAATAATAATACGGGTATTAGAATATTTTGCTGCTGTTGTTGTTGCTTTTTAAATTCCATATAATGTTTAAGATTTATGCAATATTCTCTTTGGTTTCTAGTATTATTTGACCAGTTTGTTAATATAACAATTGTTGTAAAATGGTGCTCTTGACTTATATAATTCAAAAATTGTACAAATGCTTCATCAACTGTTAGTTGTTGTTGATGGTAATAATTTTAAGTTTATACTTGTTGCAGTTGCCCCAGCCACTGTTGTTGCTTTAGCATTTGCTCCAATTATTATGAAAAGTGTAAAATTTAACATGTTGCACATAAGTTGTATTAGCCCCAATTGAAGGACATTGCCTTGTGGAGACATTTTTAAATTTAAAAATTTTTTTCAACAAAAAAAATATTTATAGTTGCTGCTTTTTAAGAATTTTTTTTTAGGCTTTTTTACGTAATTTCCGATATTTTTATTTGATGAGTATATATTTAAAACACTTTGATTGAACTAATTAATTTTTAAGCAACAACTCTTTTTTAGTTTGTTACATTACATTGCACGTTGGGGCAAAATCAGGCATTAACCGTTAAATTTTGATTTAAATCAACCAACATTTTTCTGAGCGCTTAGAAATTTTGACTCACAAAAGACTCTTAAATATAATAATTTTTAGAGCGTTCAAATTTCTGAGTCATAAATTAAATATAATTGACTGTAATTATGAACATGTCTAAAAATTTTTGAAAATTTTTTCAACACTCCTAAATGATACAAAATTAAATCATAATAAACTATTAAATGGCTCAAACAATTCTGAGATTTGCAATAATGCTCGTGTAGACACCTAACTATTACGAGTCATAAAAGAACGCTCAAAAGGAGGATTCATTTACAAAGAAAAACGCACTCATACACATACAGAATTTCTTAGACGAACGTTATAATCCACAATTTTGTTTTATATATGAAAAACAGCTACAAACATCTTCCATGGTTTATTTTTTATATGTCTTATAACAGTTGTACTTTTTACTATCATTTTCCTAGTCACTACCACAACTTGACATGCCGCGACATCTAATTCATTCTGCGCATATCTTTCAATCCGGTTGTCGTCCACACTATTAATGTGCTTATCAGCAGAATTTTTTTTAGCAAAATAAGTTAGCAAAACATTAGTATAATATTAGTAAAACATTAGTTCAAAATAGTTAAGTGCTGCATAAGTATAACTAAAATCTTAGCTGATAACGTTATTTTAGCATAAAATTGCAATAATGCTCGCATTTAGGTGTCTATTATGAGGCATAGAAGAATGCTCAAAAGGAGGCTTCATATATAAAGAAAAACGAACTCACACACAGAGAGAATTTCATAGGCGAGCGTTAATGACATTTTTTTCACTAAACTGATGAAGTTTTCTTCACAATGTGAATGCAAAATTTCTTAAGCAATATGCAAATGCTTCATCGACTTAATGAAACTATTTTTAATAAAACTTTTTCATTAGTCGTATGAAATTTTAAATAAATAAAATTACATGTTTCCTTTAATTTTATGAAAAACCCTGCATTTAATGAAAAGTTACAATGGACGAGTTCCACTTCATAGATTTAATGCATAAATTCATTGATGTCATTCAGAGAATTATCTCAGTGTATGGCTATGATTTCAGAGGATTTCCAGGTTGTTTTATTATTTTTTTCGGAGTACAATTGAGGGCTTATTGTAACAACTTGAGAAACAACATTTATTGTTTTATGGATTTACGCTGTTTTCTAGGCATCCATTAATTAATAATTTTTGATTAATATTTGATAGAAGTCTTGCTTCAACACTTTTTACAAGTACCTAGAATATAAATGACCAGCAAAGTCATATTTTATGAATATTTTTAACCCTTAAAAGGAAAAAAACAAACTTAAAACATAGTGTGGCTTATCAAGTTTTTGCAATAAGCCCTTCAATTGTACTCGTTGAAAAGGTAATGCTATTCTTGCGGTACAATCTCAATTTATCATCGCAACTAAGCTTAACAATCATCGATTTTATTTACAAATGATTTTAATTTATAAAAATACATACCCAGCGCAAAATAGTGCTTACCCTGAAGCACTGCTGGAAGGCATTATTAAATAACCGAGCGCTTCCGAAACAATTCCAGAAGGCATGATTTTTATTCGCAATGTCCCAATCGGTATGTCTTTTTTTATCAGCCTTCTTGTGCTCTAAGTCGAGGTATTTTAGAGACACAGAAATTTAACTCGAAAACTGTCGCATCCACGAAAAATCCAAAAACTTTATTTGTTTATAACTCTTTCAGCACTCAAAAAAATTGATTCAGGCGAAAGTATTATTGCTTTTTAATGTGTATTAAATGGATTAATCCAGAAAATTGTGTGCCAGAAATTGTGTGCCACTAATTTAATTTTGCAATAAGATTTTTTGAATGTGCCCACATATTATTCCAAACTTTGGGGTCAACTTGGAAAGCTATGCTGCCATATAACATTTTTGAAAAATCGCAAATATATAGTATAAGCCGCTATATGCAAATACTTTTTTTTTGTCAAAATATTTCCTATTAATTGCCTCTTTTTAAAGAACTACACTAAGCATATTATGAAGGTAAGGACAACAGAATTTTTAGTCAAAAGCCAATGAAATTTCATTAGAAGAAAGGATAACTAACATTTCATTAAATTCAACTAACATTTGTCATTTGTTTTACTATTCAAAAAATTACTAAGAATTGTAGTAAAAATTAATCACATATATTAGTAAAGAATAAACAATCATTTTTAAAATGACTGTAAAATCATAAAACAGTCATTTGATGTGGTTTGTTTTTTAAATGAACTACAAGGTTAGTAAAATTTGTTCTACAAATGACTGACATTTACATTAAAAATAAAGAAACTGTATTACACATCATGAAAATAATTTTTAAAAATTTCAAATTCTTGTACTTTTAATAAAATGATGACATACTTATTTTTTGTAAAACCAAAAAAAAATATGATACTTCTTTACTCGTGTTTTTTGTTCTTTGCTCTCTAACAGAATTTTAACAGCTCTTTAACAGCATTTTAATTGTATTTCTTGAATATTGTAAAGATGCATGTTGATGAATCAGAATATCCATATTCATCTCCCTAAATGACCAACAGGATTGCTAAATTTTGGAAGATGTTATATTAAAAATAGAAATGCTAAATTTGTTTTACGAAACAAAATAAAGAATTGACCGCGGATTTAATTACGATTATCAGTAGAGAATAAAATTACGTAAAAGCTGAGATACATTTCATTTGTATTCCACTATTTTAAAATTTTTTATAACAGAAATATCCAGAAATGCCAATTTCGCTGATATTGATGATTTATTAAGGATATAAAATAAATGACTTTTAAAAATGGGCTATGAAGAATCGATCTGGAATTTATTCAGTTATTTTTAAAATTTTATATTTTTCAAATTCATGTAAAACTGTGGGCTGTAGTCAAATTTGCACAAAAAAAGCTCACACCTATCTAAATCGTTCCTAAATGTTTACCAAAATCGGTGAGGTGCCACACTACACTAAAGACAGACCAAATTTTGAAAATTTTGATTAGCCGCGAAAAGAAAAGCGCCACCTATATTTTTTTTCGTTTTCGTTAGAAAATAGTTGTTAGATCATCTAGAAACAGAAAATGCTTTCAGAATAGAGCAACACTCAAATTTTATTTGAATCGGCGCAGGTGTGCCGTGGGCTATTTACATCGCTTTTGGAGCGACCCATAAATTGCATTAGAGAACGCAAAAAGGGAAAAGGAAAACTTATTCAAATCGTAAAGTCAATAAAAACCCTTTTCGAAATTTTCAAATAACAAATTATTGTTTAAAAGTAAAACGAAAACAATAAAAATTTTTCAACTATTGAAAAGTTATTTACCTTATATATCACCATTCAGCGAAGATATTCATGCTGATCAATTGAAATAATTTAATCAAATTCATAATCCCGTGCCCACTGTACACAACCAATATAATTCAATGCATTCATTAAAAAAAACACTTCTCATCTGCTTAATGATATGACGGCGCAAATATAAAATATTTTCTAAGTGGAATAATTAAACAATTACAACATTATATTGTTGTAATAGAAGAACTAAATTTATTAACCGAGTGTAGAAACTGTAATGACAAAATTTTTTTTTAATAGACCAGTAATGACACCAGCTTACTATCTGCACTATTTAAATACAAATTATAATGACTGACTAATACCCAGTTAATTTTCTCAATATTTCAATACAAAAAATAATACGTTCAACATAAATATTTTATTTCATTTTTATTTAAATATAGAGTAATGATCTGAAAATTTTCTTAAAATCTATTTTTAGACTCATCATTATTTCACCACTAGTAAGGACATAAATAAGCACATAGTTTTGATTTTCTTAAACTGGAAAGTAATAGTATTTTGTGCAAGCAAGTCAATTATATTGTTTTCTCAAAATTACACACTTTTTACTAATGGTCGCATTTATGTAAAGTGTTTGACATTTTTTAAGTATGTATAATAGTAAAATGTGGGGAATAACATATTTTCTTCGAAATTCAATCATAAAAGCTTTAATCATCAATTTTGCTCCGTTTACTTACTCACACTCTAGTACGAGGTGAAGTATTGGCTTATCCATGCACATGCTGTCTCTTAACTGCAGCCATTGAATTTTTTAGATTTTTTTTTGGGCACTGTGGTGTAATGGTTAGCGCGTTAGACTGTTACACAGATGGTTCCGCGTTCGATTCCCGGTGACGACAACATCAATTTAGAAAAATAATATGCATGAGTTTTCTATCCCTCATATGTATCGCAGCAACCACCTTCGGTGTTCCCATAGCACTTAACCCCACCGAAGTAAAATAATCAATCAGGGCTATGTATTAAAACGCTTCAATAAGTTCGCCAACTCTCCATCAGGTGGCGAGCAATAACTGTGCTGTGACTTATAATCTCGCGCAATTTCAGTGTTATAAAAGATATTTTTTATAAAAAAAGGGTATTGATTTAAAAAATATACTTTTTTGGAAAGAAATACTTGTTTTGAAAAAGTACTTTTTCAAAACAATCAGGGTACTTTTTTTGGAAAATTTGCTTTTTTTGGAAGAAGGTGGTGTTTTATAATGGTACTTATTTTAAAAAAAAGGTACTATTTTGGTAAAGGCACTTTTTTGTGAATATATTTTTGTGTTTATGAAAATATAGTTTTTGGAAAAAAATACTTTTAAAAACAATATACTTTTTTTTTAAAACAAGAGTACTTGTTTGTAAAAATACACATTTTTGAGAAAAAATATTTTTGCGTTTAAAAATGGTATGTTTTTATGTAAAAAATAATTTGTGCTAATTGCCCTAACTTGTTCTTACAAGTAGATCGATCTACTCTATATTATTTGTATTGACTGTAATATTTATTAATAGTGAATTTTATCGTTGATCTATAAGTTTATGTGTGAGATTTTATTCGTTCAGTTTTAGATCATGACAAATTTTTCTCTAAATTAACAGAAAAATTATAAAAATTATTATATATGTAGAATAGGGTGGTCCATATTTTTCAACTTGCGATTTTTGGGGCTGCCCCTCTCTTAAAATATTTGTTTGGGTACAAAAATTCACCATGCAAAAAATTAGAGTTCTAGCATAACAGGAAGATGTCCCGCATCGCCCTTGAAAATCGGGCCCCTTGGAAAAATGGGCATAATTTAAAAAAAAATTATAAATTTTTTTCTTCAAAATTAAAAAAATATAAAATAATTTTTGTGTTGGGTTTAATCATAACTCCTCAGATAAAAAATATTACTTTCCCAGAAAATCGCTAACTTACCCTAACTTTGTGTCAAAAAAATTAATAAATATTTTGGGGGTACCTCAAAGTGACTTTTTTGCATTTTTGAAAATTTTATTCAACAAAAATCAAAACCCTGGTGTTTGCTGTTAAGTATTTTATTTAGCACGTCTCAAGTATTAAATAAGCCAAGTATTACGGATATCCGTTGGCAAAAATTTTTGTTAGAGCATTTTGATTCTAGCGGATTTCAACGTTTTTTTAAATTTGTATAGACTTTTTTTTTTAATAAGATTTTTGTAATATTTTATCAATGTTATTGTGTATGCTATTTTATATAATTGTAATAACTTTATTATAAAGTGTAATTTTTCGTGTTCATAGTTAACCTGTGTTTTCATATGGTCACAACTGACCCTCGTATTTTAAAGAGTCAAAAATCACAAAGATGACATAAAATTAATTTGTGTTTATGTTTCTAATTGTAATTTATTTACATTTTAAAATTAATTAAAATTAATTATTTAGTATAAATTCAGATATTTGTATTCATATTAAAATTGATTTTTTTGTACATATTCAGGAGTATTTTCGAAAAACGTATTTTTAATTTAATAGTGTAAATTTTTTTCCCTCAAAATTATTATTATGGAAAACTTTTAAGTTTTAATTTTTACTTAATTGACCTACTCAAAGACTAGAAACGGTTAACGAAATTTTTTTAGAATAAATATAAATTGAATTATTCCTTTCTTTATTTTATTTATAAATTTTGCCACAAAGCTGCATTTTTCTTACGTGGGTCATATTTGACCCCAGGTTAACATGGGTTAACTATGAACAGAAAATATAGTATTTTAAAATAAAGTTATTACAATCATATAAAAGAGCATATACAATAATATTGATGAAATATTATTAAAACTTTGTTTGAAAGTAAAAATGTATAAAAATAAAAAAAAAACCTTGAAATCCCCGAGAATCAAAATGCCCTAAAAAAAAAATTTGCAAACGGATATCCGTAATACTTGGCGTATTTAATACTTGAGATGTGCTTAATGAAATACTTGACAGCAAACACTAGGTTTTTGATTTTTGTTGAATAAAATTTTCAAAAAGGCAAAAAAGTCACTTTGAGGTACCCCAAAATATTTATTAATTTTTTTGACACAAAGTTAGGGTAAGTTAGCGATTTTCTGGGAAAGTAATATTTTTTATCTGAGTAGTTATGATTAAACCCAACACAAAAATTATTTTAAATTTTTTTTAATTTTGAAGAAAAAAAATTGTATTTTTTTTTTTTTAATTATGCCCATTTTTCCAAGGGGCCCGATTTTCAAAGGCGATGCGGGACATCTTCCCGTTATGCTAGAACTCTAATTTTTTGCGTGGCGTATTTTGACAGCCCTTACAAATATTTTAAGAGGGGGTACAGTCAAAAGCTCGTTTTTATTTTTCGTCCATACAACGAAAGACCAGCCTAATGTAGAAGGATAGTATATGATGAGATTAGAGAAAAAGAATTGACATTTAAAGTTTTAACTGAAAGTTAAACTGGCAACTATGATAATGACTATAGAAAAAACAAACCACACTATAAATAGAAATCGTTCGTGGTAAATTTAATTCTAACTCAACACACAGAGTAATGTGGGATTTAACGTTACCCAATTTCTTTAACGTGTGAGTTAAATAGAAGATATTTACGATTAACACTAAATGGCACGAAGAATGTTGATGAAGACCGTAGTGGGTCAGAAAATGCATTCCATTCATGCTAGTGTCTACTAACTTTTTCTGTATTTTTTTCTAATAGTCAAAGTAAATTATCATATAAAAAATTATAATTTTTCTGTTAATTTAGAGAAAAATTTGTCGTGATGTAATATTTATTTTAATAAATAAAAATAATAAATTCAGTTGTGACAAGTATTTTTTTTTTTAATTCCATAGGCATAATTAAAAAGTCAGTACTCATAGCCGAATTTTAATGACTTCAATTGGATTTCTAAGTAACATAAATATTAGTAAATGTAACTATCAAAATTCGGTTGGCAAAAAGACGGTTGCAGCAATTGGTTCTCTTTTCTGTGTGTACAATGCTACGACCACGAGACCGGTAAGAATTAGCAAGAAGAAAACATGTGCTACAAAATAGTCACATTTTCTCCTAATTCATTGTTAAAATCATGTTTTTCTTTGAGTATTCTAGCAATACATAAATGCACAAAGTATAAATAATGAATACAATTCGTAAAAAACTTCATTTGTTTTTGCTATTCATTAATTTTTTTAAATATTTGGAAATATTTTCATTTTGAAAACGAATTTATCGACAAACTGTAAGGCCAATTACAAAAATTGTACTACGGCGCGTATGAGTGTTATTAATTAATGTTAATTAGCACTCATACGTGCCGTAACACATTTCTGTGTTGTAAAGACAAAATCAAAATTAAGAAATTTTATTTTGTAAATAAGATACCGAAAGAAAACTGCCATGGTGATTTATATAATTTTATCTAATTTAATATAACCTCATTAAATGGCCCGATTAAATTGTATTAAATTACATCTAATTGTATTTTATTAGCTTAATTTAGATAAAATTAGAATTGATTTTATACAATTTAATCCTAATTTTGTCCTCAATCAATTATATTAAATTGTACGTTACTATATCTAATTAAATATCTATGTATGTCAGTGTCACAAAATCGATTAAGTCGCCTTAAGCTAAAATCATTGTTATTGTTTATTATTGATGTCCTGATTAAGGCGAATTTCATTCTAACTCTCATTTTAAAATTTCTTTTAGTGCGAATATTATAATTATTATTTTAAATTAGTTTTTAAAAAAAAAAACCCTTTTATCTGGAAATATCGACATAACTGCGAATTTTGTTTTGGCAATTATTGTTGACTATATTAAGACAGACTTCATAATAAAGGATTATTTTTAAAATTCTATTTGATAACAAGTTTTAATTTAACGACAACAGCTTACTCTCTGCATTACGTTAACACGAATAGTAACGACATACTAATAACTAGTTAATTTTGCGATTATTTTAATACAACAAATAATGCGTTACTCACAAGTACTTATTTTTATCATTATTTTAAATATAAGGTTATAATCTCGAAATGTTTTAAATATCTATTTTTAGATTATTTTCCCAACTCTAGTAAGTACATATATAACTACTTAATTGTGATTTTTTGGAAGATGGAAAGTAATGACATTTGCTTGCACAAAATTTTGTTTTTATCTATCAAGTATACCATGTCGATATATCTCAGACACAAATACAAAGGCTTCCCCCAAGACAGCTTTAATTGATTTATCACCAATATATATAATATGAAGGACCGGAAATTATCTTCAACATTGTGAGTAGTAGAAGTATAGTCAGTATATAAAGTCTGCATTAAATTAGCGGATGAAGACATTTTTTAATTAATAAATAAACATTGCACGGTTTTTTGTTTAACAAAAAACAAATTATCTAGAACTTGAATAATCTTCCTCAAATCATAATTATCGTTAAAAAAAAAAATAAAACAATTCTTGCCGTAACTGAATTTCGTATAATATACGAAAGAAATATTAGTATATATCTCGAAAAATTAAATTACTAAAGTTTTTTTCGTAAAATGTTTCATGGATTTTATCGGTGACCATATTTGGTATTGTCAAGTACTTACAATTGTCACTACAAACATATTATAACTAAACACATTATGAAATCACGAAAATTATGTGATTACCTATATGCTCACTAGTATGGACCAAAATAATGAGTCAAAAAATAAACGTTCACAAAATCGAAATTTAATAAAAAAATATGTTTTTTACTGAATTTTTTTTTAATATGCACCCACGGTTTTCGATCCTTAGTATCCAGATTGTCAGTCAAGTTGATAGATAAAAATATAAATAACGTGCTTGCACAAAATGTCATTACTTTCTTGCTTACAAAAAAATCAAAAATAAGTAGTAGTATACATATGCACTTACTACCCAGTAAAATCAAACGCGCTGCTTAATCCTGCAGGAATTCTCCATATAAAATAATGGCATATGTAAGCAGGTTTGTAAGGGATTCTTTTTGGCTTACTCCCTTACAAACCTGCATGCAGGTAAGCAGCGTTTTTTACTGGTTAGAGTTTGAAAAAATAATAAGTCCCTAAACATAGATTTTCAAAAAAATTTAAGATCATTACTTTATATTAAAAAATTTAAGATCATTACTTTGTATTAAAATAATAAAAAAAACTAGTTATTATTAGTAAGTCCTTATTATTTGTATTAAAGTAATGCTGAGAGAAAGCTTGTGTCATTACTAGAAGTCCAAAAAGTAATGATATGTCATTACCGTTTTTATACTGTGTGATAAAACTTGCTTGCTCAAAATAGCATTACAGCTTATAAAAATTCAAAAATAAATAAATATATATGTACTTACCGGAGTTCAAAAAATAATGAGTCTCAAAATAGATTTTCAAAACATATTTAAATCATTACTTTATATTTAAAATAATTATTAAAAATAAGTTATTATGTGAAACGCATTGTTTTTTATATTATATTTATTAAGTCCTTATTATTTGTGTTAAAGTAATGCAGAGAGTAAGCTGGTGTCATTACTGGTAGTAAGAAAATTAATGACCTGTCAGTTTCTACAGTCGGATACATCAAATACATTTATACATCAATATATTTGCGAATTTAAAAGTATTGATTATAATTTCCTACAAAGAAGTAACCCTAAACCCAACTCAATATGTGTGATTTGAAAATAATCGCCGATTTATTTTAAATTCTAATATAAGTAAAAAAAAACAATGTGAGTGTATTTTTTTATTTTTTGGTGGTGTAACATATATTTTGAATTGTGAATAATGCAATGAGATCTCTAAACTGATGTATGTTTTATTTAATCTCACCAAAAACTGTGCATGCTTAAATATCGGCTAACTAAAAAATTAATAGTTTACCTCATAGTGTCGAAAAGGTTTGAAGTTCCCCTTTTATATATATTTCTCCGAAAATAATACAATTCAATTACAAAAATTCCCACACTACACAACATAGAAATATAAAATCCATAAAAAACTATTTTCAAATCAGTAACAGTAATAGCTTTGACCATATGTGGCACAGCTAAGTCCGTAAAAGACATACGACCCAAAGAGACCAATTCATAAAATGCCGAATCAAACCAATGATAATATAACCCCGAAGCATAAAAATTTAAATTGGCGGAATGCAAAGGTTCACGAAATACAGAATGTAAAGGTAAAAGCTGATAAAAATGCATATATCTTGTAAAACAAATATCAGGTAGAGTGACGAAATAAAGGACGTGAGAAACGTTTTTGTTGGACTGCCACAACGTTCCAAAAAACACTAGACACCGGATAGGCATAAGACGTGTTAAGACGTTTGAGTTGCTCGAAAAAATAATCGTTGGTAACAATATGAAATAAATTTTTATATATAAGATACTCAGAGGGATTGCCAATATCATACAATTCTCGGTTCGTTAGTAATTTAACGGTTGATTTATCTAAATCATCAAAACTTTTTATAGCAGGTATCGTTGGAGGACTAGTCATATACGAACCTAAAAAAACGCCATATAATGTAACAACCACTAGACCGGTAAGGAATATCAAAAAGAAAACATACGCTACAAAATAATCAAAATATTGCTTATTACATGCAAAACCTTGACCCAAGACAGCTCTAAATGCTTTATCATTGAGTAACAAATCGACGCAATGGAAACGATAAAGAGGACCTAAAACTCTCTTTAACATTACAAGTAATAGAATGGTAAAACATGAATAAAGCATAATAAGAATCGTGATAAAAATAGGATTCATAACAGCCAAAATATTTCGGCTGAAGATAGTTCAGCTTCTACTGGCAACATAACACAATAACTACCAATTTCATGGGGATACGAATATTCGGACCAATCTGTATCAGGTATTCGACCTACTAGAGATGCCGCTAAATCTATGGTATGATTACGCGTATAATTTAAAATATGTGAATAAAAGATAAATTTAACTTCTTTAACTTCAAAAGCAAATGCCAAAGAAGCGTTAATGCTTTTAGCGAAATATTTAACAAAATGTGCCATATAACCAGACATTTGTTGTTCACCATTTTTATCATAATATACCATAGATATGGGTTCAATGTCATCGGGTATGGTGCGTAAAGTATAACCTTTAACATCACTCAATTGATTTGGAAATAAATTAGTTTTACCCCTAATCCATCGTTGTTTTATCATTTGATATTTAGGAAATTTGGAATATGAATAATATTCTAAATTATTATGAGGGAATTCATAAGATATTACTATAACATTTAACATTTGTTCCATATCACAATATTTTAAAATGTCTGCAACAGTTTTTAAATTTTCTCGTTTATGGTGGCTAGAAAAATGCATACGAAATATAACACGATTTTGACGTAAGTACCAAAGATTTTTGCTAAGAGCTGATAATAACTGATTTTGTATAATCTGTTGCTGGTATGATGACTCGAATGGTGTTGAGTCCAATGGTGGTATACAAATTATTGTTAAAAATTCACTGTGGAATTTGTTATGAAGTATATAGTCATGTTGTTGGGATTGCAATAATAATACGGGTATTAGAACATTTTGCTGCTGTTGTCGCTGTTCAAATTCCATATAATGTTTAAGATTTATGCAATATTCTCTTTGGTTTCTAGTGTTATTTGACCAGTTTGTTAATATAACAATTGTTGTAAAATGGTGCTCTTGACTTATATAATTCAAAAATTGTACAAATGCTTCATCAACAATAGTGTTTTTGTCACTGTTAGTTGTTGTTGATGGTAATAATTTTAGGTTTATACTTGTTGCAGTTGTTGCAGTTGCCCCAGCCGATGTTGTTACTTTAGCATTTGCTCCAACTATTATGAAAAGTGTAAAATTTAACATGTTGCACATAAGTTGTATTAGCCCCAATTGAAAGCCATTGCCTTGTGGAGACATTTTCAAATTTTAAAATTTTTTCAACCAAAAAGATATTGATGGTTGCTGCTTTTTTAGAATTTTTTTAGACTGTTTTACGTACTTTCCGATATTTTTATTTGATGAGTATATATTTAAAACAGTTTTATTGAACTAATTAATTTTTAAGCAACACTTTTTTGTAGTTTGTTACATTACATTGCACGTTGGGGCAAAATCAGGCATTAATCGCTGAATTTTGATATAACCAAACCAACATTTTTCTGTGCGCTTAGAAATTATGACTCTTAAATATAATAATTTCTTAAATATAATAATTTTTAGAGCCTTCAAGTTTCTAAGTCATAACTTAAATATAATTGACAGTATTTTATGAACCTGTCTAAAATTTTTAAAAAATTTTTTCAACACTCCTCAATTATACAAAATTTAATCCTAATAAAACCTTAAATGGCTCCAACAATTCTGAGATTTGCAATAATGCTCGTGTAGACATCTAACTATTATGAGTCCTAAACGAACGCTTTAAAGGAGGCTTCATTTGCAAAGAAAAACGCACTCATACACAGAGAAAATTTCTTAGACTAGCATTATAATCCACAATTTTGTTTTATGTATGAAAAACAGATACAAACATCTTCCATGGTTGATTTTTTTATATGTCTTATAGCATTTGTACTTTTTAGTATCATTTTCCTCGTCACTACTACATCTTGACATGCCGCGACATCTAATTCATTCTGCGTATATCTTTTAATCCGGTTGTAGTCCACACTATTAATGTGCTTATCAGCACAATTTTTTGTAGCAAACTTAATTAGTAAAACGTTAGTATAATATTAGTAAAACATTATTTTGGAAATAGTTAAGTGCTGAATAAGTGCATATAACTAAAATCTTAGCTGCACACAGAGAAATAAGTGCCAACCGAATTAAAAAGTGTATTTGAATGGTAACAACTTCTAAATTCAGTTACTACAACGATATTTGATTTAGATTTCTGAATATTTGGGTGTTTGTAACTAAAATTAAGTTGATTTAACCGAACCTTGTTGTGAAAACTAATGTTAAGTTATACAAACCAACAGACATTCGTAACAAGAGAATTTGAGCAGTAGTAACCGAATGTCAATTGGCAAATAGCTAAATTTTTTCTGTGTGTGAAAATGTAATTTTAGCATAAAATTGCAATAATGCTCGCATTTAGGTGTCTATTATGAGGCATAGAAGAATGCTCAAAAGGAGGCTTCATTTGTAAAGAAAAAACGCACTCACACACAGATAGAATTTCATAGGCGTGCGGTTAATGAAATTTTTTTCACTAAACTGATGAAGTTTTCTTCACAATGTGAATGAAAAATTTCTTAAAAAATATGCAAATGCTTCATTGACTTAATTAATCATTTTAATAAAACTTTTCATTAGTCGTATGAAATTTTAAATAAAAAAAAATTACATTTTTTCCTTTAATTTTATAAAAAAAAAAAACCCTGCATTCAATGAAAAGTTACAATGGACGAGTTCCACTTCATAGATTTAATGCAGAAATTCATTGATGTCATGCAGAGAATTATCTCAGTGTATGGCTATGATTTCAGAGGATTTCCAGGTTGTTTTATTATTTTTTTCGGAGTACAATTGAGGGCTTATTGTAAAAACTTGAGAAACAACATTTATTGTTTTATGGATTTACGCTGTTTTCTAGGCATCCATTAATTAATAATTTTTGATTAATATTTGATAGAAGTCTTGCTTCACAACACTTTTTACAAGTACCTAGAATATAAATGACCAGCAAAGTCATATTTTATGAATATTTTAACCCTTAAAAGGAAAAAAAACAAACTTAACACATAATGTGGCTTATCAAGTTTTTACAATAAGCCCTTCAACTGTACTTTAATGCTATTCTTGCGGTACAATCTCAATTTATCATCGCAACTAAGCTTAACAATCATCGATTTTATTTACAAATGATTTTAATTTATAAAAATACATACCCAGCGAGAAATAGTGCTTACCTTGAAGCAGTTCTGGAAGGCATTATTAAATAACCGAGCGCTTCCGAAATAATTCCAGAAGGCATCATTTTTATTCGCAATGTCCCACTCGGTATGTCTCTTTTATTCAGTCTTCGTGTGCTCTAAGTCGAGGTATTTTAGAGACACAGAAATTTTACTCGAAAACTGTCGCATCCACGAAAAATCCAAAACTTTATTTGTTTTATACCTTTTTCAGCACTCAAAAAAATTGATTCAGGCGAAGGCATTATTGCTTTTTAATGTGTATTAAATGGATTAATCCAGAAAAAATTATGTGCCACTAATTTAAAATTTTTAAAATCGTAAGATTTTTGCAATAAGATTTTTTAATGTGCCCACAAATTATTCCAAACTTTGGGGTCAACTTGGAAAGATATGCTGCCATATAACATTTTTGAAAAATCGCAAATATATAGTATAAGCCGCTATATGCAAATACTTTTTTTTTGTCAAAATATTTCCTATTACTTGCCTCTTTTTAAAGAACTACACTAAGCATATTATGAATTTAAAGACAACAGAATTTTTAGTCAAAAGCCAATGAAATTTCATTAGAAGAAAGGATAACTAACATTTCATTAAATTCAACTAACATTTGTCATTTGTTTTACTATTCAAAAAATTACTAAGAATTGTAGTAAAAATTAATCACATATATTAGTAAAGAATAAACAATCATTTTTAAAATGACTGTAAAATCATAAAACAGTCATTTGATGTGGTTTGTTTTTTTAAATGAACTACAAGGTTAGTAAAATTTGTTCTACAAATGACTGACATTTACATTAAAAATAAAGAAACTGTATTACACATCATGAAAATAATTTTTAAAAATTTCAAATTCTTGTACTTTTAATAAAATGATGACATACTTATTTTTGTAAAACCAAAAAAAAATATGATACTTCTTAACTCGTGTTTTTTTGTTCTTTGCTCTCTAACAGAATTTTAACAGCTCTTTAACAGCATTTTAATTGTATTTCTTGAATATTGTAAAGATGCATGTTGATGAATCAGAATATCCATATTCATCTCCCTAAATGACCAACAGGATTGCTAAATTTTGGAAGATGTAATATTAAAAATAGAATGCTAAATTGGTTTTACGAAACAAAATAAAGAATTGACCGCGGATTTAATTACGATTATCAGTAGAGAATAAAATTACGTAAAAGCTGAGATTCATTTCATTTGTATTCCACTATTTTAAAATTTTTTATAACAGAAATATCCAGAAATGCCAATTTCGCTGATATTGATGATTTATTAAGGATATAAAATAAATTACTTTTAAAATGGGCTATGAAGAATCGATCTGAAATTTATTCAGTTATTTTTAAAATTTTATTTTTTTTTCAAATTCATGTAAAACTGTGGGCTGTAGTCAAATTTGCACAAAAAAAGCTCACACCTATCTGAATCGTTCCTAAATGTTTTCCAAAATCGGTGAGGTGCCACACTACACTAAAGACAGACCAAATTTTGAAAATTTTGATTAGCCGCGAAAAGAAAAGCGCCACCTATATTTTTTTCGTTTTCGTTAGAAAATAGTTGTTAGATCATCTAGAAACAGAAATGCTTTCAGAATAGAGCAACACTCAAATTTTATTTGAATCGGCTCAGGTGTGCCGTGGGCTATTAACATCGCTTTTGGAGCGACCCATAAATTACATTAGAGAACGCAAAAAGGGAAAAGGTAAACTTATTCAAATCGTAAAGTCAATAAAAACCCTTTTCGAAATTTTCAAATAACAAATTATTGTTTAAAAGTAAAACGGAAACAATTAAAATTCTTCAACTATTGAACAGTTATTTACATTATATGTCACAATTCAGCGAAGATATTCATGCTGATCAATTGAAATAATGTAATCAAATTCATAATCCCGTGCCCACTGTACACAACCAATATAATTCAATGCATTCATTAAGAAAAACACTTCTCATCTGCTTAATGATATGACGGCGCAAATATAAAATATTTTTTAAGTGGAATAATTAAACAATTACAACATTATATTGTTGTAATAGAAGAACTAAATTTATTAACCCAGTGTATTAACTGTAATGACATAAATTCTTTTTAATAGACCAGTAATGACACCAGCTTACTATCAGCACTACTTAAATACAAATTATAATGACTGACTAATACCTGGTTAATTTTCTTAATATTTCAATACAAAAAATAATACGTTCAACATAAATATTTTATTTCATTTTTATTTAAATATAGAGTAATGATCTGAAAATTTTCTTAAAACCTATTTTTAGACTCTTCATTATTTCACCACTAGTAAGGACATATATAAGCACATAGTTTTGATTTTCTTAAACTGGAAAGTAATAGTATTTTGTGCAAGCAAGTCAATTATATTGTTTTCTCATAATTACACACTTTTTACTAATGTCGCATGTATGTAAAGTGTTTGACATTTTTTAAGTATGTATAGTAAAATAAGGGGAATAACAAGAAATATTTTCTTCGAAATTCAATCATAAAAGCTTTAATCATCAATTTTGCTCCGTTTACTTACTCACACTCTAGTACGAGGTGATGTATTGGATTATCCATGCACATGCTGTCTGTGTAATGGTTAGCGCGTTAGACTGTTACACAGATTCCCGGTGACGACAACATCAATTTAGAAAAATAATATGCATGAGTTTTCTATCCCTCATATGTATTGCAGCACCCACCTTCGGTGTTCACATATCACTTAACCCTACCGAAGTAAAATAATGAATCAGGGCTATGAACCACAACTGAGACAATAAGTTCGCCAACTCTCTATCAGGTGGCGAGCAACAACTGTTCTAAGATTTATCATCTCGCGCAACACCGTAGTGTTGCAATGTTTGAAGCCCTTTACCTTTCCCCACTTTTCATCTCTCCCCTATCCATTTTTCCAAAGAAAGCAACACATTAATAAATACGAAGAATTTCCTGAGTGTTGCTTCTTTAAAAAAAAAATAAAATAAGAAAAACTAGCAAAAAACAAGGAAGGTTCAACACTACAAGCAAAGAGAATAAAATATACATATATAGCTAAGCTCGAAAAGGCCACTTGAAAAAGAAGGTATATGAGCGTCGCCATGCGAACAATATAGAAGACATATGTTGTTCAAGGTCATACGGGTAGACTAAATAAGAGACTTAGTTTATATTCTCAGAACTGTACGGTGTATACGAGTAAGGGACATATTTTTTTTTTTTTTTTTAATTTAACCAATACTCAGGGGATGCCCCCTACTCATGCAGTGCATTGTATTGATCAGGAAAATAGGGTATGGGAAGGTGGAAGGAGGGAGTAGTGTTTGTGGTTATTTGATTTAAATTTTTCTAAATTGTAAGTAACAGGGAAAAGTTTGTTCCACACACGAATCGTTCGACTAAAAAAACGAATTTTCTCTGTAATGCGTTGTGCGAAACACAGGACAATCAACTACAAACGGATGTACTCTACTAGATACGCGAGTATTACGAATAAAAACTCGGGCTCGTGGAATAAGTTCACTTATCTCAGATGAGCATCTCCCATGGTAATATCGATAGAAAAGTGTCACACAACCCACATTCCGACGATGCTCCAATGAATCAATAGAGTTGAATACACTACTGTCATTGATAAGCTTCACCGCCCTCCCCTGAACACGGTCCAGAATCTTCAGAATAGACAGTGGAGCCCCAGCCCATATATGAGAGTTGCTTCCATTTTTGGCCGGATATAGCTGCTATAAATAGTAAGGAGATCGGATGGAGTGAAGTAAGTCTTGCACCATTTTAGAAAACCGAGACACTTTAATGCCTCTTCGACACTTGAAAATACGTGCTTATTCCAACGGGCATCACACTGTATTCTCATGCTCAGAAAATCAAGAGTATATGATTCCTCAATACCTATACCATCCATAGTTACAGATGACAATGTTAATTCCACAGCCCGTCTGTGGGTTAACATACAACATTGGGTCTTGCGTGCATTAAAATCGACCTTATTCGCGCGACCCCACTCGGAGATTGTAAAAAGGTCTTGATTGAGTGTGTCATTCATGTTCTGCCGCATGCCCTCTATTTCCAAAGAGCTTGGCCTGTGATCGAATGAAAATGAATGACAAATGTTGCTGTCATCTGCAAAAGAGTAGATTGGATTGAAGGTCTGACCAAGAAGGTCATTAATAAAAATAAGAAAAAGGGTAGGAGAAAGAACAGAACCTTGCGGTACCCCTGAATTTAGCTGAAACTCGTGTGATGAGACCCCATCTAAAACAACACGTGCGGTCTCTGAAAAAACTCGTTATAAATCGAGAGAAGACGTTACCGACACCAAAAGCAACTAGCTTAGTCACGAGTGCCCCGTGACACACACACTATCGAACGCCTCAGAAATATCTAGAGCAACCACTTTACTCTCACCAAAGCGGTGGAGTGACCGGATCCAACGTTCCGATAGAAACGACAACAGGTCTCCCGTAGATCGACCGCTACGGAAGCCATACTGTCGATCATTTAAAAGTGAATTGGTCTCTAAATATTTCACAAGATGGTGGTTAACCATGGTCTCCATCACTTTGGAGAGCGCAGAGCAAATTGCGATTGGGCGGTAATGTTCAGAATTGTTAGCTGCACCCTTTTTAGGGATTGGCATATGCGTGCATATTATATATAAAATAATTCCTTCAAACTGTTCGAATAGCGATATCTCTAGAACAAAAAGTATAAGGACAATTTATGATAATTTTATGATCTAAAATGTTTTTCTGGACTTTTTTTTTGATAAAACTAACCGTTTACGAGAAAAAATCAAAAAATCCCAATATTTTTATCTTTGACATTGAATAACTTTTTTGGGATTGATGCGGAGTTTTTGGATTTTTTTTTTTTTTTTTTTGAAATGGCGAACCCCAAGCTATGTACCAAAATTCAGCTCTGTAGGAGCCTGTTATTTGAACACTATTTTTATGGCTGATTTGATCTATTAGTATTTTAATGCTAGATTTACGCAAATCCTTAAAACTTTCTATACGAGATTCCTTTGATGGACTAGTAATATCGGAACCTAAGAAGACACTATTTAATGCTACGACCACGAGACTGGTAAGAAATAGCAAGAAGAAAACATAGGCTACAAAATAGTCACATTTTCTCCTAATTCTTTGTTAAAATCATGTTTTTCTTTGAGTATTCTAGCAATACATAAATGCACAAAATATAAATAATGAAAACAATTCGTAAAAAACTTCATTTGTTTTTCATTTGTTTTTGCTATTCATTTTTTTTTAATTACTTTGAAATATTTTCATTTTGAAAAGAATATTAATTTTTATAATTATGAAAACAAGCGCTAATTAATATAACACTTGTTCTCAAAAAAAAAAAAAATCACCACACTGCAGCTAAAAACTTCTATTTCTTGTTTTTTTTTTCCAAAGTTCATTAAAATCTGTTAGTTATTTATAATTAGTCGTTTTCTCAATTTTCGACAGTAGGGGAGCATTTTGTCACGTAGTGTATTTGACGACAAAATAGATTGAGGTAAATATTTTCGTAGCCAAACTTACTAAACTCCCCTTAAAATGTCAAAATAAGTACGCGATTTTAACGTTTATATTGAGTTTTTATTAGTATTTTTAAATAAACACACAAGGCGTATGAGTAACAAATGTATGCATTAATATTAAGTACACGCCACAGTGTTCGTCAAATAAGAAAGAATTCAATTAAACCCAGCAAAATATGGAGAAGTACTGCACTGATAGAAATTTGTGCATAGTATTAATGAATTCCTTCATTAACACAATGAATTTTTTCATAAAAAAGTCCCCAAAGAAACGTTTCATTGAGTCAGTGAAAGGTGTTTCATTAAATCAATTTTAATGAATGGTTTCATTGACACAATGAAAATTTTTTTCATTAATCCTAGCCTAATCGTTATGAAAGTTTCATGTGTTTATTGAATAAAATTCATGGTTTGTATGAAATATTTTCGTGGATATTAATAATTTGCACTTTTATGATTATTTTAGCATAGCATTTATTTGGTAGTTATTGAGAAATTATCATTCGTTGATAGTATTTATAAGGTCTGGGGTTTATAGGATCTATAAAACATTTTTATAAAAGAGTTCGAAATCTAATGAATTCTGAATTACCTTATACATCCCAACTATGTAATAAAACAATTTGTTTTTATTTATAAAATTATCGTATTAATACGTATAAGTACATTTTTTGATTTCGTTATAATTTCATACAGTTTTTAATGAATAAAATAAAATGAAATAAGAAAAATCAAAGAAATTCACAATGTTTTTTTTTTTTGGTATTTTATTTTGATTTAATTGTATTTAAGTTTAATTTTGTAATTCTTCAGATAATTTAAAAAATATTTTTAATAACATTTAAATCAAATACACTTTGATTAAAGTTTGTTTTAAAAATCTTTTGACTATGGTATAACTTTTGTTTTGTTTTTTGAAATATAATATTTTTTTATATAATTTTATATTTTAAAATGTGTTTTCATAAAAAAAAAACTATTCACCCATATCTACTATTTCCCAGTATTTTCTCATTTTCAAAAGAAAATTAACAATAATTTGACAAATCGTATCACTAATAATAGGAAATAGTAGTGGATAGCGTTGATGGATAGAATTGTAAAATATATTCGAAGCTCTACAACTCAAATCAAAACTATTTTCATTCACTTCATAATATCCCTTTATTTAGGAAAGTCCCCAATTAGGAAGGTACTAATCTATGAAACCTATGAAATCAAAATACAATCATGAAAGTATCGGGCAGGAATCTTTTTATGTTCAATACCCAACAAAATTATTTAGGAATCTTTTTACGTTCGATACCCAAAAAATTAGTATCGAGTACCTTGTACTCAATACATTAACAACACTGTTATATTTTACAAAAAGATCATTATACAAAAAATATTGTCATATATTTAGGAAAATAGTTTTTTTAATCGAAAAATAAAATTATACAAATATAATTTAAATAAAAATAATTGGATTACAATGGATAATTTCAACACAAAAAAGAGCACTATTCTTAACACTTGCAAAAATTTACTCAAATGTGCCCAAATATTTGCCATATTCAAACTCATGAATATGAAAAAATGTGTTAATTGCCGGATCAACTGTAGAAACTCCCATATCATTTGCTGCCATTAGATTGTTTGTTACAATTAGATTTTTTGAGTAAGAATAGAGACTCCGGATGCTTCCTAAGACAAGCTTTAAACTTTGTTTTCTGTTAAAGGCAACAGTATTAAACTCAGCCTGATTCAGCAAATTTTCGTTACTTGCATTAGGATGACATGTAAAAAGAAATCTAACAAAAAAGGATTTCCCGGGGCCACCCACCAATGTAGCACAGTGGGGGAAAATTCTATTGTTTCTCATCAAATTTGGTAAAGTTCATAAATTTTGACGAATTCGAAAAAGATAAAATTTGAAAAGTAGCTGATTAGATTTCAGATCGAGAATTACATATTTTGAAAATAAATTTGTTTTCCCCAAAAAGAAATATTTTAATTATTGTACATTTTTAAATTATGTATATTAAGAACTTTAATGATTGATAAAATCGTTTCATAATATAATTAACAGGCATTAGAATATTAAAAGCTGAACTAAAAAAAACAAATTTTAATTTATTTCTGTTTTTATTGTTTTATTTTTACAAAATTGTTCAATCTTTCTTTACATTTTTTATAATTTGTGTTAAAATATGACATATTTTCTTATATGTCGGTACAAATTATGTAATTTTATTATCGATCTGGCTTGGAATTCTGTAGAGCGATCGACGATTATAGTTCACTTTTTGTAGTTAAATTAAGACGAATTTGAAAAGATTAAATAAAAATGTTAAATATTGTTGTTAAAATACAAAAATTTATTATTGTTTTTGTGTAACATCGTCAAAACGATAACAATTTAGATGTCATTTTGAACAACACTATATCGATTTTCTTAGAGAATCTGTTCCCTGGAATTTAGTGACCAACTATTCATATTCGTCAAAAACTGTAGCTCTAGGCAACTTTAATAAAAAAAAATTATTAATATCAAAGTTTTGGTTAATTCTGTTTAAAAGAAATTGTTCAGTTTTTTTTATTTCAAAATGATAGTGCAAAAAAAAAGTCAAAATTTTTATTGAAACAAATTTGAAAGTATTTCATTGATTTAATGAATTTTTTTATGAAATTATGAAAAAATCATTAGAAATTTTAATGGAAAAAATACCAATATTAATGAATTTTCATTCAGTTAATAAAATTTTTCATTAAACCAATGAATCGATTTTACTGAAATTGTTTCATTAATACTATGAAGGAAAATTATATCAGTGTGGCAATTGGAACGCTTTTTTGACAACGCACAAACCATACTTGGCACTAGTTAATTGAATGGAATAATTAATTGACGATTTAATTGGCAGCGCTTGATGTCAATGGTAATTAAAGTTTTTGGCATTACAATTGCTAAAAAATAATTAAAATTAAATTTCATTTCAATTGGCATTGACGAATGCCAATGGCTTTAACAGAAAACTAAAATTGGTTATTATAATTGTTTGTTACAATTATCTACATCAAAAGTTATATCCAAATTTATAAAAAAAAATTAGTTGTTTGCGTACTGATTTGATAAAACTTTGTTATTTTATCAAGTATATAATATTTAAAGTTGATCCATCATGACTAATCCGTTACGAAACAAGAATAAATAGTTTATACATGATAAAACTTGCTTAAAATTTCGAATATTTTTAAAGTTAGGGCTTATAATGATATAATTTTATATAATAATTTTTGTTAAAAATATAAATTATGTTTTTTCGACCTTTAATTATGCAATGAAAATGAAAATTATTCAAGTTCGAGGCCATACTCTATAGAGTTTTTGTTTTCAGATTTATTAATTGAACACTTTCAAAAATGTGTTGATAGATCCATTTCGGGAATTTTCCAAGTTCCCATCTTCAGAACACGTTTTGAAAATGGTGACAACCTCATGCAAAGGATCAAGTATTCATATAAACTAGTTTCCTCACTAAATGAGAACTAATATATGAGCTCGAAGTTAAAGATTATCACCATTGATCAAAAATAAATTGAAAACCAGTTTTGTTATGTGCACCCTCTACCTTCGATAGATATAAAATACACGCTTTTTGTTTTTATTCTCCTTTTTATTCTCCTTTTTATTTTCACATTTGTTTTGTTTAAAAACAAGATGTAAAGGCGAGTAAACAAGACCTTACTTTGTCTTTTTTACAAAATTGATAAAGTGTTATAATAAATAAAAATTATGTTTTTTCGACGAGGCCATACTCTAATTTATTTATTGGAACTTGCACATAACGAACAAGTTCTCAATTTATTTTTGATCAATGGTGATAATCTTTAACTTCGAGCTCATATATTACTTCTCGTTTAGTGGGAAAATTAGGTTATATGAATGTTTGATGTGTTGCAGGGGATGTCACTTCTTTCAAAACGTGTTCTGAAGATGGGAACTTGGAAAATTCCCGAAATAGATCTATCAACACATTCCTGAAATCCGTCAATTAATAAATTTCAAAACAAAAACTCTATAGGTTATTTGTTATAACAATATCTTAATAAAGGAGTATGGCCTCGAACTTGAATAATTTTCATTTTCGTTAAGGCTTAAGTTTTAAATTGTTATCGTTGTTTACCAATACAAAACACTTTTTATAAACAATAATTTTTTTCGCTAATTACAATTGATTGGCATTGGAGCCATTCCATTAAAATTGGTCTTATTGGTCTGAATGACAATTAAAAAAAATTCTTCGGCATTGGAATGGTAATGAAATTTTTTGGCACTGGCATTGACCACAAGTAATGCCAATTAAATGTAAATGAAAAATTCACAATTATGATACAAACAAACAACTTTTAAAACAAACAATTTAAACATTACAATGAACACCAGTTCATACACATAAAAATACTTTTTCTACTACAAAAAAAGCAGTAGTGTTAGTAGTTAAACTACTGATTACATGGGAAATCCAGTGTAAAATAAATCACTGTTTGAAGCTTACTTGCAACTACAGTGCACTCGCGAAAATATGAACACCTCAAAACATGAACATTTTTTTATTCCATTGAATACTCTAAAATATGAACTTAGTGCCAAAGCTTTAACATATGAACAGCATATTTTTGTGTTTTTAACGGATTTTATCAACCTACGCAGTGTTTAAATCTAAATCAGCAGGGTAGTGGTTACATTTTTATTCAACTGCAGTATAATTTGGGGATTTCCCCAGCTGTTTGCTTTTAAATTGTCTTCACATGTCAATCAAATTTTCTAACATACACGTTTTAGTTTGTGTTCAGATTCAGCTAGAATTCCTTTTTCGTCTTGTGAATATAAATCCTTAAATATGCATAAAAAAATCATAAATATGCATAAAAAAATCATAAGAAAAAGCAGAAATTTTAAAACATTTGGGAAAAGGTGCAAGTGTAACTTTTAAACTGTAACTTTTTTAAACAAGTAACTTTTAAAGTTTGTTTCTTTTTCAAAAAATTAATTGTTTCTTGTTAATCCAATAAACAATAAATAAAAAATTTAACATGAGAAACTTTTATTTTTATTTGAAAGCGTTTTTAAAGGTAAATTAGATGCCATTCGCAAATATGAACAATCTTGCAAAAGTGAACTGGCTTCAGTTAGTCTCTTTACAGGAAAAAAGAAGAAGAAAACATTTTTATCGAAAAAATTTTTACGGACACAAGGGATACAGGGACTGCCGCAGTTTCGTCCCCCTCCTGGGACTCGTCAGTGATTAATTTATGTGTCAATTGAACAAAGTATTTTATATTGTTAATGTGCTCTATATGAAAAATATTTTTTACTTTTTTGGTGTCGAACTCACTTCGTTTTAATTAGTTCATATTATCGCGAGTGCACTGAACTTCACTGCTGCATGGTGCTATTTGGAGTAATTTTAAACTACGTTTTTGTAAGGTATTTTTTTGGTGGGAAGAATGTCACTGCCGCGACCAGCAATATTATTGAAATACAAAACCGGTTACACTTAGTTTATGTTTTGTTTTTTATGTCACTAGTTTATAGCATAAAATAGGTCAGCTATGAGCAGATCTAGTTACATCTAATTTACCTGATCTTAACAGATCTTAAAGCAACCATATATGCTCTAATTAGATCTCAAAAATAGTCGTACATAATCTTCCATATCTTTTTGACGGCTTTAGAGGGTTATAACGCAGTATTTATAACATTTACCACAAATGCGTCAACTGAGTGTTTTATACTTAGATATTAATATATTCTGATAGAAAATTAAATTTGCTAAATATTTTGCGAAGAAATTTTTCGTGTGCCGTCCACGGTTTGGAAGCGGAAAAGTTTCAAAATCAAAATTTCGTAAAATTTCTATAACTAATATTAATAGCAAAGCGTTGAAGTTTAAACAATATAAATTGAAGTTTAGATACCTTTTCGCCTAATTATTTTCCTAAATAGGAGCAGAAAAAAATAGTTTTTCGAGTGTGGTTATATCTTGGTAAGAGGAATAATTTTTGTCCAAAACTTTTCTTTTATATGCTTTAGTTTACAAAATGCACCCTAAAATATTTTGGCTTATATCGCCTGAATTAGGCAACGATAAACAATTTTTTTTAAGAAATTATTTTTTGTTTTTCGAGTGGAGCACATGGTATGAATTTCGTTGCAAAACATAATTTGCCAGTTAGAGGGTTAAGCTACGAGAGTCATTGATACCACATTTTAAAGTCCAAATCGTAATTTTACTGGTTTACAAAAATCATTCAATTCTTGGCGCTAAAATACATGTTTTGCAAAATCTCGGTTCAAAATGCTGTATTTCAAAATACATATTTTTTTAATTAAAAAAAAAATTAATGTTAATTATAAATTACTTGTCTATACCGTTGCCAAATCCCTATGTGGTACTCTTTCGGTATCTTGAATTTAAATAATATAATTAAACTACCGATAACTCAGGAAACCGCAGGAGTATACAAGAATAATTTGAAATTATATTTTTTTTTTTTGAATTATAGAAAATTTTTTTGAAATACAGCGCTCAAATCGTTTTTAGAAAAAATGTATTTTTCCGTTAAGAAGTGAATAAGTAAACCCATGATTTAAGTATCTTTAAATTGAGGTATCAATGAATTAAGTAGCTTAAACCTCTAAAAAGTTATGAACGATTACGCACGGCTACTTTTGCTAATTTTTCGTTCTTTTTTTCATATTTTAAAGGGCGATAGCAATTCAAAACTTGGACGAAAACGAAGATTAGTTAGCATTGAAGGGTATATTTTATTATGCTTTTATATAAATTGAGTCGCATAAAAAATGGTATTTACTTTTTGTCCTTATAATTGTCTTACAGTCGAGAATTGTGAAAGTAACTCGGCAATCGTTTGTTTGGCATCCACTTAACTTTAGTCCTGATAATTGAAAAATATGTTTAAACCAAATTATTTGTAATTTTCTTGTTAAATCTTAATGATTTGTATACGCTTACCTTTAAGTATGACAATACTGATCAAAAATCGCTGCTCTAATATTTAAAAGAATTTAAATTATTTATTTTGATCATATTCTTTCTAATTTTTATTAATTTTTGAGATGCATATATCAATATGACAAAATTTTATTGCTTTCAAATGTTACTACATTTACACACAATGTGCATAATATATATTTTTAGGCCACACAATTCTAATAGTACACACAATGTGTGTAATTATAAATAAAAAAATACCTATTAATTTTTGTAGACAAAAATGTGTAAAATTATACACATTTGGTGTAAAACTATTCCTTTTGCGTTATATTATAAAAGTGATTATACAAGCACTTTTTAGAGTGTAATTTTATTACCACTTCATTTTTACCAATGATGTCCTCAATTAAAGCTAAGGTTAAAATTCTCCACCACAAAAAAAAACGCATTCTATAATGTCGAACCCTCAAAAGTAATAGATTTTTGACCGCCTTTTCTGAAAATGTACCACACTGTGAGACGGGCTAAATTTATACTGTGCAAAAAAGTTAAATGTTTTTCATTTACGCTGTATTAATTCCGCCAACATATCCCGGTATATAAAAGCATTGGCATTTAAGTGGCTATATAAGTACACTGAAGAAACTCCATACATACGAAATCTTTCGTACATTTTACAAAATATTTCGTTATATCGCCACGAAAATTTTTTCTAAAATATACGAAATCTACCAAAGTTGTGTGTGCATTTTACGAATTTATTTTTGTGTTTTACGAAAGAATTTCGTTATTTCGCAACAACGAAAACTTTCGTTGTTTCGCACCACGGAAATCTTTCGTAAAATACACAAAATAACGAAATTTTGTTCAGAATTTTGTAAAGCGAACAGATTTTCAATCTTTTTTGCCTTATTATAATTTTGTAAAATGGAATACAGTTTTTTATATTTAACAAAATGTTGTTAGGTTTTCAAATAAAAAGCTAAAATGTTATCACTCATTTATGAGCAATTTTCAAAAATTTGTACCTACACTCATAATAATCTATGTATAAATATACGAAATTATTGTCAAAACAACGAAAACTTTCGTAAAATATACAAAATTTCGTTTATTTTACGAAAGTTTTGTTATTTTGACATTTTTTTTTCGTATTTTTATACATGGATTATTATGAGTGTAGTATTAGATATTTGGTAAATTTACATAAATAATTTATTTAAAACCAAAATAGGTTTGTATTTATTAATTTTATAAATGCATTGAAAATTCAAAGAAATCTGTTTCAAAAATAAAAGCCGATTCACAATACTGGAGTAATACATGCAACAGATTGGTTTTCCTTCCGTTCTCTTTGGCACTTAAATATTTTTCGTACTTTTTTTCTTTAATCCAATCTGTAGCTTAGTATTGTGAATAAAATTTTAATCTTTTTTATTTTAAATGTAAATATAATTAGTAAATAAAATTTAAATAAAATACTATATTCAAATTAACAAACTATTTGTTTACAGAGTTAAAAAATAATGTTTGCTTAATTTTAGCAGATCTTTGAAATAATTAATTCGCAAAATATTTTGTGAAAACTGTTAAAATTGCTTTGAGCATTACTAACGATGAAGATAATCACCTTAATTTGTAAGATAACTAGAAAAAAATTATAAATAAAAAGAAATTGTTCCTCAAATATAAATAAATAAAACATTTTGTTATACGAGTACAAAGTAAACATTTTTGAAAAATAATTTTATTAAACAAATTTTGTCATAAAATATACCTTTGGATTCTTTTTACAAATAATTTAAATTTATAAGAGTTGTATGTTATACAAAATATTTGTGTCTTATGAAATATAATATTTTGGTAAAATTAAATTAAAAGTTTACTTTTTATCAATTTTTGTATAATAATTAATATAATAGTATTCCATCCAGCAAAACATGAATACTTTTTTGAGGGCTATTATTCTATGAGACGAAAATCAATCAAATAAAACACTTATTTTTAAAATTAAAAAATTTTACTGTTAAGAAAAATTTACTCAATTTTTGGACGAAAATATGATCCTTCTAAAAAGAGACACAAAAATTAAAAAAAATATATTAAATCCAAAAATGGTTCCGAAGTGACACATAAATTTAATTGAATTTGAATATTTTGTGAACAATTTAAAAATGCTCCAAAACAAGTTTATTTTTTTGAGTTTATACAATTTTTTTTTTTTTAATATAATTTTTGAATCCAAAAGATGGTTCTTTTGGATGAACCACTTTCATACAAAAATTTAAAATTTTAATATTATATGTTGAGCCCATTTCTGACCTTTTTTTGAGCTTGTTTGCTGGCAGGGTATTTATTTTTTATTAGGCAACTTTTATTTGCTAAAAATACTTTGGTAAAGTATTTTATTAAGCTAACTTTGTCTTAAAGCTAGCACTTTACTTTTAAAAACAAAATTCTTTAAAGGAAATATACTATTTAAAACACTTGAGAGGAAATGAAATGAAATTTTAAGATTTAGGAGATAAAGTGGTAGTAGTACCTACTGCATTTACACTAACCAATAGTAGTTTCTGAAAACGTTTTGTTTTACTTATTAAATTCTTTAGAAATTTTAAACAAAATTTTGGTTACAGTGCAAATTGTGCTCTAGTTGTGAAAATAATTTACAATATGTTTATTCATGCGGTATATATTGATTCTGAAAAGTAAAAATATTAACGTTTTTCAATGCAGAAAATAAAAAATTATCGTTAATATGTTTTACTTTAAAATCATGTTTTTCTTTGAATATTCTAGCAATACATAAATGCACAAAATATAAATAATGAAAACAATTCGAAAAAAACTTCATTTGTTTTTGCTATTCATTAATTTTTGTAAATATTTTGAAATATTTTCATTTGAAAAGAATTTATTGACAAACTGTAAGGCCAATTACAAAAATTGTACTACAGGCGCGTATGAGTGTTATTAATTAACATTAATTAGCACTCATACGTGCCGTATCACATTTCTGTGTTGTAAAGACAAAATCAAATTAAGAAATTTTATTTTGTACATAATATCCCGATTAAATAAACTGATATGGTGCTTTATATAATTTTATCTAATTTAATATAACCTCATAACTAATAATATAAAATTTCAGATTAATTATATAAAATGGCCCAATTAATTGTATCAAATAACATTTAATTTTAATATTTTCGATTAATTTAGATAAAATTAGAATTGATTTTATCCAATTTTATCCTAATTTTGTCCTCACCCAATTTTATCATATTATACGTTACTATATCTAATTTAATGTCTGTGTCATTGTCACAAAATCGATTAAGTCGCCTTAAGCTAAAATCATTTTTATTGTTTATTATTGATGTTCTCATTAAGGCGCATTTCATTCTAACTCTCATAACTCATTTCATTCTAACTCCAATAGACATAATAGGTATGAAGGGCCGGCAATTGTCTTCCACATTGCGAGTAGTAGATGGCTAAAACATAGACAAAATAAAATAGAAATCATGATAAAAGCATGATCATTGGCAACATCACATACCACTTGTTCGACCCATTACTGGATATGCAAGGTCTATGTCAGCGATTTCCTCCAACTTTTGAATCATGGGCCCCTTGAGACACTTTCACTGGTACACGGACCCCCCAAAAAAATAATTTCATAATTTAAAAAAATTCAAAAGTAACGAAACAAAAATTAAAAAACATTTCAAAAACCAAATACAGTAAAACTTGGTAACGAATAATTGCGAAGGACCAGAACAATTGATTCCTTATAATCGTGATTCGTATTTACTAGAATAAATTTTCTTCACCCTTTTTTTATTGTCCACTAAGTATTAAACTTTTATATATATATATATATATATATATATATATATATATATATTCTTTTCCTTTATTATTATTCGTTTCTTTTGTTGCTTCTCAGTATTATGTGATAGTAAGCGCTTATATCAGCGCATTTGTGATATCCTGCTTCTAAAAACATGAAAATTTTTTACTGGGTAAGTATCCAGGTTGTCAGTCAAGTTGATAGATAAAAATATAAATAACGTGCTTGCACAAAATGTCATTACTTTCTTGCTTACAAAAAAATCAAAAATAAGTAGTATTATACATATGCACTTACTACCAAGTAAAAAATTTTCGTGTTCTTAGATGCAGGATTAATCAAACGCGTTGAAGTAAGTGCTTACTATTATGTTGTTTGTATAAAAATAAAAAAAAAAATTTTGTTGAGCTTACTGTCTTGCCTTACAATGATGCAGTTTGTAAGCACCTTACGCTATTTTCCCTTACGAGGATGCAGGTTGTAATGCAGAAAGATTCATGTAGTGGATTATAAACGATCTGTACCAGTTTTCCCGATTGATTTCCGATTGTGTTTGGTGTTTTCGAGAATGTTAAAAAAATAATGAGTCATTTCACTGTTCCACGTGGTGCGGTAAAAAAATAAAATTATTATATTATGTCTAAAATTAATATCTGTAGAATTTTATGTAAAATAAATTATATATTATTCATATTATTACTTTTATTCGTAAAAATGTAGACATGAAATATGATTTTACAGAAAGCAATGATATCACAGCTTTTTGCAAAAAGTAATGCTTCCAAGTTTGAATTTATTATCGCCTTTAATCAGTTCAGCAAAATCATTTCCACACATAAGCACATAGAACATGCTATTTATGCTGATGACGCCGTAATACTTACAAAAATAAAGGATAATAACAAGATTAAAGACATTTTTTCAAATCTTCTTAAAGATATTGATAATTGGAGCTTGATATCAGGTGCCAAGCTTTCCATACAAAAATGCTGTCTATTACATATTTGCAATAAAAAAATCTGTAATACTTTTGACGTTGAGTACAAAAACATAAAAATAAAACAAGTTAATCATCTACGTATTTTGGGTGTTATCTTTGAAAAATGCTTTACTTTTAGAGAACATAGCTTACAGCTCAGAAAAAATCTAAACTCAAGACTTAACATTATAAAATATCTTACATCAAAAAACTTCAGGATACACATTTCTACAATGGTTAATATAACGTGCTCAATTGTGCTCTTAAAAATCGATTACGCTCTTCCAATTTACGGTTGGTGCGCAGCTTCTAATATCAATTTAATCAAAGGACCATACCACGCTGCAATTCGTCGTAGTATAGGAGCCTTCCGCACAAGCCCAATTAAAAATATACTAGCTGAAGCTGGATTTCCCTCAATTGAGAACCGAACTTCACTTTTAACACACAAGCTTATACCAAAACTCTTCATATGTCGCAATAAATTATTATTTGAAGAAGTGTCAAAAGCGATTAAACACAAAATGGCACTTAGGCGTGAGTCTGTTATAAGTAGATGCATAAACTTCTCGCGTAAACTAAATATACAAATTAGTCCCATATATTTTAAACAAACTTCGGAACCACCCTGGTTCCTCGCGAATTCATCGTGTGTCAAGAGTATGATTGATTTTCAAAAGCTGCTACTCCACCTACAGTCTACAAACAAACATTTTACAACATTGCTGATCAACTTTTAAAGATAACTGGAAGCTTTTATTTACTGATGGCTCCAAGTCATACGACTTTACAACTTTTGCAATAGTTCAACAATATAGTCAACTTGTCAAAACCGGTTACATTAATAGCTACTGTTCCAACTTTACAGTTGTAGCATTTGCGATATTTATCGCTGCAGAATTTGCTGCTCAAAACAATGTAAAATACATCATATGTACAGATAGTCTATCTTCTGTAAACGCTATACAAAACTCAACATATGACACTCCACTAATAAACGCGATCAGAAATATCCTAATCAAACGCTCGAATAAAATCAAACTTATGTGGGTCCCGTCGCACGTTGGTATTCCTGGCAACGAACATGCTGACACAGCTGCTACAGAAGCTAAAGGCAGACCTCTTTTAAAATTCTCAACTTGGGAAAATCGTGATATAGTCAACATCATCTCTTCCCATTTCAAGACCGTATACGATCAAAAATGGGCAGACTACCACCATGCATACGAAAATTTCAATCCCTTTGGAAATAAGCCAATTTATTCTCAAACCTGCTCCAGGAATGAAACCACAACTGTTGTACGGCTCAGGATTGGACACTGCAAATTCTCGCACAAACACCTATTGGAAAAAACATCAGGCCCCCGATGTACTACCTGCAACACACAACTTAATGTCACACACATCCTAGATGAGTGCACAAAATACAACACGTCCAGAATCAACATCTTTGGATCAAATGTTCCTACTGATTTGCTTAAAAGTATCTGTGATATAAATATAAAATCAATTTGTAAATTCATATTAGAAAATAGTTTGCAAAATCTTATATAAATTCTTTTTAAATTTCGGAGTCGAAAGCCTATGTAGCTACTCCATTTTTTCTTAAATTAGTTACCAAACTTGTATTTATGTAATTAATTATAAATAAATAAATAAATAAAAATAAAAAAAAAACTAGTTATTATTAGTAAGTCCTTATTATTTGTAGTAAAGTAATGCTGAGAGTAAGCTTGTGTCATTACTATAAGTCCGAAAAGTAATGATATGTTATTACCGTTTTTATACTGTGTGAAAGATAAAAAGAAAAATGACTTGCTTGCTTGAAATAGCATTACAGCTTATAAAAATTCAAAAATAAATAAATATATATGAACTTACCGGAGTTGAAAAAATAATGAGTCTCAAAATAGGTTTTCAGAACATATTTAAATCATTACTTTATATTTAAAATAATTATTAGAAATAAGTAATTAGGTGTAACGCATTATTTTTTATATTATATTTATTAAGTCTTTATTATTTGTGTTAAAGTAATGCAGAGAGAAAGCTGGTGTCATTACTGGTAGTAAGAAAATTAATGAGATGTCAGTTTCTACAATCGGATACACCAAATACATTTATACATCAATATATTTGCGAATTTAAAAGTATTTATTATAATGTCCTACAAAGAAGTAACCCTAAACCCAACTAAATATGTGTGATTTGAAAATAATCGCCGATTTATTTTAAATTCTAATATAAGTAAAAAAAAAACAATGTGAGTGTATTTTTTTATTTTTGGTGGTGTAACATATATTTTGAATTGTGAATAATGCAATGAGATCTCTAAACTGATGTATGTTTTATTTAATCTCACCAAAAACTGTGCATGCTTAAATATCGGCTAACAAAAAAAAATTAATATTTTACCTCATAGTGTCGAAAAGGTTTGAAGTTCCCCTTTTATATATATTTCTCCGAAAATAATACAATTCAATTACAAAAATTCCCACACTACACAACATAGAAATATAAAATCCATAAAAAACTATTTTCAAATCAGTAACAGAAATAGCTTTGACCATATGTGGCACAGCTAAGTCCGTAAAAGATATACGACCCAAAGAAACCAATTCATAAAATGCCGAATCAAACCAATGATAATATAACCCCGAAACATAAGAATTTAAAGTGGCGGAATGCAAAGGTTCACGAAATACAGAATGTAATGGTAAAAGCTGATAAAAATGCATATATCTTGTAAAACAAATATCGGTAGAGTGACGAAATAAAGGACGTGAGAAACGTTTTTGTTGGACTGCCACAACGTTCCAAAAAACACTAGACACCGGATAGGCATAAGACGTGTTAAGACGTTTGAGTTGCTCGAAAAAATAATCGTTGGTAACAATATGAAATAAATTCTTATATCTAAGATAATAGGATGGATTGATACGGTCATACATTTCTCGGTTCATTAGTAATTTAACGGTTGATTTATCTAAATCATCAATACTTTTTATAACAGGTATCGTTGCAGGACTAGTCATATACGAACCTAAAAAAACGCCATATAATGTAACAACCAATAGACCGGTAAGGAATAGCAAAAAGAAAACATACGCTACAAAATAGTCAACATTTTGCTTATTACATGCAAAACCTTGACCCAAGACAGCTCTAAATGCTTTATCATTGAGTAACAAATCGACCCAGTGGAAACGATAAAGAGGACCTAAAACTCTCTTTAACATTACAAGTAATAGAATGGTAAAACATGCATAAAGCATAATAAGAATCATGATAAAAATAGGATTCATAACAGCCAAAAATATTTCGGCTGAAGATAGTTCAGCTTCTACTGGCAACATAACACAATAACTACCAATTTCATGGGGATACGAATATTCGGACCAATCTGTATCAGGTATTCGACCTACTAGAGATGCCGCTAAATCTATGGTATGATTACGCGTATAATTTAAAATATGTGTATAAAAGATAAATTCGCCTTCTTTAACTTCAAAAGCAAATGCCAAAGAAGCGTTAATGCTTTTAGCGAAATATTTAACAAAATGTGCCATATAACCAGACATTTGTTGTTCACCCTTTTTATCATAATATACCATAGATACGGGTTCAATTTCATCGGGTATGGTGCGTAAAGTATAACCTTTAACATCACTCAATTGATTTGGAAATAAATTAGTTTTACCCCTAATCCATCGTTGTTTTATCATTTGATATTTAGGAAATTTGGAATATGAATAATATTCTAAATTATTATGAGGGAATTCATAAGATATTACTATAACATTTAACATTTGTTCCATATCACAATATTTTAAAATGTCTGCAACATTTTTTAAATTTTCTCGTTTATGGTGGCTAGAAAAATGCATACGAAATATAACACGATTTTGACGTAAGTACCAAAGATTTTTGCTAAGAGCTGATAATAACTGATTTTGTATAATCTTTTGCTGGTATGATGACTCGAATGGTGTTGAGTCCAATGGTGGTATACAAATTATTGTTAAAAATTCACTGTGGAATTTGTTATGAAGTATATAGTCCTGTTGTTGGGATTGCAATAATAATACGGGTATTAGAACATTTTGCTGCTGTTGTTGTCGCTGTTCAAATTCCATATAATGTTTAAGATTTATGCAATATTCTCTTTGGTTTCCAGTGTTATTTGACCAATTTGTTAATATAACAATTGTTGTAAAATGTTGCTCTTGACTTATATAATTCAAAAATTGTACAAATGCTTCATCAACAATAGTGTTGTTGTCACTGTTAGTTGTTGTTGATGGTAATAATTTTAAGTTTATACTTGTTGCAGTTGCCCCAGCCGATGTTGTTACTTTAGCATTTGCTCCAATTATTATGAAAAGTGTAAAATTTAACATGTTGCACATAAGTTGTATTAGCCTCAATTGAAGGTCATTGCCTTGTGGAGACATTTTTAAATTTTAAAATTTTTTTCAACAAAAAAAAATATTGATGGTTGCTGCTTTTTTTAGAATTTTTTTAGACTTTTTTCCGATATTTTTATTTGATGAGTATATATTTAAAACACTTTTATTGAACTAATTAATTTTTAAGCAATACCTTTTTTTTAGTTTGTAACATTAAATTGCACGTTGGGGCAAAATCAGGTATTAACCGTTGAGTTTTGATGTAAATCAACCAACATTATTTTGAGCGCTTAGAAATTTTGACATACAAAAGATTCTTAAATATAATAATTATTAGAGCCGTTCAAATTTCTGAGTCATAAATTAAACATAATTGACTGTAATTTATGAACATGTCTAAAAATGTTTGAAAATAAACTCTTAAATAGCTCGAACAATTCTGAGATTTGCAATAATGCTCGTGTAGACACCTAACACTAACTATTACGATTCATAAAAGAACGCTCAAAAGGAGGATTAATTTGCAAAGAAAAACGCACTCATACACAGAGAGAATTTCTTAGACGAACATTATAATCCACAATTTTGTTCTATGTATGAAAAACAGTTACAAACATCTTCCATGGTTGATTTTTTTATATGTCTTATAACAGTTGTCCTTTTTAGTATCATTTTCCTCGTCACTACTACAACTTGACATGCCGCGACATCTAATTCATTCTGCGCATATCTTTCAATCCTGTTGTCGTTCACACTAATAATGTGCTTATCAGCACATTTTTTTTATCAAAATAAGTTAGTAAAACATTATTATAATATTAGTAAAATATAAGTCAAAAATAGTTAAGTGCTGAAGGAGTATAACTAAAATTTCAGTTGAAAACGTAATTTTAGCAAAAAATTGCAATAATGCTAGTATTAAGGTGTATATTATGAGTCATTAAAAGAATGCTCAAAAGGAGGATTCATTTGCAAAGAAAAACGCACTCACACAGGGAAAGAACTTCTTAGACGAGCGTTAATGACATTTTTTTCACTAAACTGATGAAGTTTTCCTTTCAATGTGAATGAAAAATTTCTTAAACATTATGAAAATGTTTCATAGACCTAATGAAACTTTTTTTAATGAAACTTTTTCATGAGTCGTATGAAATTTTTAAGAAATAAAATTACATTTTTCCTTTGATTTTATGAAAAAACCTGCACTCAATGAATAGTTACAATGGACGAGTTCCAGTGACACTTCATAGATTTAATGCAGAAATTCATTGATGTCATGCAGAGAATTATCTCAGTGTAACCTTTGATTTCAGAGTGTTTCAAGGTTATTTTATGATTTTTTTGGAGTACAATTAAGGGGCTTACTGAAAAAACTTGAGAAGCCACTTTATTGTTTTATGGATTTACGCTGTTACGCTGATAGAAGTCTTGCTTCAACACATATTACAAGTCCGTAGAATATAAATGTCCAGCAAAGTCATATTTTAATTATTTTTAACTCTTAAAAGGAAAAAACAAACTTAAAACATGACGTGACTTATCCAGTTTTTACAATAAGCCCTTCAATTGTACTTGTTGAAAAGGTTATGCTATTCTTGCGGTACAATCTAAGCGACTAAGCTTAACAATCATCGATTTTATTTACAAATGATTTTAATTTATAAAAATACATACCCAGCGCAAAATAGTGCTTACCCTGAAGCACTGCTGGAAGGCATTATTAAATAACCGAGCGCTTCCAAAACAATTCCAGAAGGCATGTTTTTTATTCGCAATGTCCCACTCGGTATGTCTTTTTTAGCAGCCTTCTTGTGCTCTAAGTCGAGGTATTTTAGAGACACAGAAATTTAACTCGAAAACTGTCGCATCCACGAAAAATCCAAAAACTTTATTTGTTTATAACTCTTTCAGCACTCAAAAAAATTGATTCAGGCGAAAGTATTATTGCTTTTTAATGTGTATTAAATGGATTAATCCAGAAAATTGTGTGCCAGAAATTGTGTGCCACTAATTTAAAATTTTTAAAATCGTAAGATTTTTGCAATAAGATTTTTTGAATGGGCCCACATATTATTCCAAACTTTGGGGTCAACTTGGAAAGATATGCTGCCATATAACATTTTTGAAAAATCGCAAATATATAGTATAAGCCGCTATATGCAAATACTTTTTTTTGTCAAAATATTTCCTATTAATTGCCTCTTTTTAAAGAACTACACTAAGCATATTATGAAGGTAAAGACAACAGAATTTTTAGTCAAAAACCAATGAAATTTCATTTCATTAAATTCAACTAACATTTGTCATTTGTTTTACTATTCAAAAAATTACTAAGAATTGTAGTAAAAATTAATCACATATATTAGTAAAGAATAAACAATCATTTTTAAAATGACTGTAAAATCATAAAACAGTCATTTGATGTGGTTTGTTTTTTTAAATGAACTACAAGGTTAGTAAAATTTGTTCTACAAATGACTGACATTTACATTAAATATAAAGAAACGGCAAAATTTCAGTTTATGGGGGACACCCCTGGAAAAAAAAAAATGCCACGCCCCCTTAAATGACCCCAGGAGTGCGAAAATCATAATGAATAAGGGGGCTCACGCCCCTTATGGGCGTGGCAGTCGAAAAACGACCCGGCCCACCTACGTAGACAATATGGGTATCAAATGAAAGCTAATGTCTTCACGATTCCAAAAATAGCCGTAGTTGCCAGATCGGGCGATTTTGTAGCCGATATGGCCATTTTGGCAAAATTTGGGGTGGGGGAAATTTTTTTTTCCTTTTTTTTTGCTTATATTTTGTTAAAATCAAACAAAAATGAGCATTTTGTGCGAAAAGATTACTATTGTTAGCGTTACCCAGGGATTAAGAAACGAGGAAAACTCTTGAAAGCTTCTGATTGGTTAATGAAAATTTGTTATACTGGCTTCGCTTAGTAAAGTTTTTCTGCGTGACCGGCCTACGGCCGGGCCTAGGGGTTTTTAACTCCAGTATGTCTTAATTCTAGACGGCGGGGATCTCGAGTGCTCGGCCTCTAGCCGAGCTAAAAAGAAATAAACAAAAAAAGTCCTTCCCCCATTTTATAAAAATTAACATATCTTCTTCAAATTCTGAACGATCTGGCAACTACGGGTATTTTGGAATCGTGAAGACATTTCCTTCATTTGATACCAATATTGCCTAAGTAGGGTGGCATGGGTCGTTTTTCACACCCCCGCCCCTATTTAACAAAAATGGCCGTATCGGCTGCAAAAAACCGCCCGATCTGCCAACTATGGCTATTTTTGGAATCGTGAAGACATTAGCTTTCATTTGATACCCATATTGTCTACGGGTCGTTTTTCGACTGCCACGCCCATAGGGGGCGTGAGCCCCCTTATTCATTATGATTTTCGTACTCCTGGGAACATTCTGAAGGGGATGGCATATTCAGATTTTTTCTCTAGGGGTGTCCCCCATAAACTGAAATTCAGCCAAAGAAACTGTATTACAACCCCAAACAACTAGAAAATTTTAAAGGAGAAGTTTCCTTAGTGAATGAAATACATCTAAAATTAAGGGCTTATATATTCTTTGTTAGATCCGGGGTTACAAATTTATTTTCGTGATAATAATCGAATAAAATTTAAAAAATTCACCTTTAGCTTTTTGCTTCTACTACAGCATCTTTACTATCTCACTAAATTCATTGAAATTTTCTCTATTTAAAAAATAATATTTTGCTCTACAAATGCACATCATGAAAATAATTTTAAAAATTTCAAATTCTTGTACTTTTAATAAAATGATGACATACTTATTTTTTGTAAAACCAAAAAAAAGTATGATACTTCTTTACTCGTGTTTTTTTGTTCTTTGCTCTCTAACAGAATTTTAACAGCTCTTTAACAGCATTTTAATTGTATTTCTTGAATATTGTAAAGATGCAGAATATATGAATCAGAATATCCATATTCATCTCCCTAAATGAAAAACAGGATTGCTAAATTTTGGAAGATGTTATATTAAAAATAGAAATACTAAGTTTGTTTTACGAAACAAAATAAAGAATTGACCGCGGATTTAATTACGATTATCAGTAGAGAATAAAATTACGTAAAAGCTGAGATACATTTCATTTGTATTCCACTATTTTAAAATTTTTTATAACAGAAATATCCAGAAATGCCAATTTCGCTGATATTGATGATTTATTAAGGATATAAAATAAATTACTTTTAAAAATGGGCTATGAAGAATCGATCTGAAATTTATTCAGTTATTTTTAAAATTTTATTTTTTTTCAAATTCATGTAAAACTGTGGGCTGTAGTCAAATTTGCACAAAAAAGCTCACACCTATCTGAATCGTTCCTAAATGTTTTCCAAAATCGGTGAGGTGCCACACTTCACTAAAGACAGACCAAATTTTGAAAATTTTGATTAGCCGCGAAAAGAAAAGCACCACCTATATTTTTTCGTTTTCGAAAAATATAGATCATCTGGAAACAGAAAATGATTTCAGATTAGAGCAACACTCAAATTTTATTTAAATCGGCTCAGCTGCGCCGCACAGTGGTCAATTTCGCGAGATAGCGGTCAAAACTCTATAACTTTTGACCGGATTGGTATTTTTTACGCAATTTGTTTTGTTCAATAGGAGGGACTTTAAGCTTCAATTTGCGTGTTCAAACGTAACTGATAGGAACGTAAGTAATGTGGAGTTAAAAAATCATTTTAATTTTTTGTTGAGTTTCCATGTAAAAGTTGAATATTTTGACATTTTAAATAGGTATTTTTTTATAATTTCTTATTTTCTTCAATCGTATTTTACAACCAATACTTATTTATTATTCCTAAACTTAATTTTAGTCAGAAAATGCCAACATTTGGCCCCTGACATTTATTTATTCTCAATATTCACAGGGCCCAAAGGTTGGTCTTTTTGGAAGAAAGCTAATTCTTGTGAGGATTAAACTGAAAAATAACACTGAAATTCCCAACAATATCAATACCATTTGGACATATTATATACAGAACACAACATCGATAAAATTTTAAGTTAACTTTTACTATTGATTTAAAGTGCACATATATTTTATTTAAATGTATTAATAAAAATTTATACTAAAATTAGATACAAATTATAATCTTTAAACTAGTATTAATTAAACAATATTAGTAAAAATTTCTTCCAAATAGCTTTGATTTTCATTTTGCAGTAGTTGTTTAGCTTCTTCATCTAACTCTAATGAGGTTGATTTCCATTTTTGTCGAATACTGGATATATATGGGTCTGATGTGCACAACAAAATATTAATAAGATCTTTATTAGTACAATATCTGGAAATTTTTCTTGTATTGTGCTCGCGAAAGAATCTGTAGTCTTTGTTCCTTTTTTCTTGCGCTTCTTCTGAGAGATCTCCAATTGGAAGCATATTATGCTGAATTATTTGTTCCCCATGGAACAAAATTTCGTGAACTGTGGTTGGCATATGTCTCCAAGAATATTTTTGGTTATAAAGGGTTGCTGTCTCATTAGCATACTGACCAAATTGTTTTGCATCTATCTTTTTGATACATGCTATAACTTCTAATATGATTTGGAATCGTCGTATTAAAACATAATCTACTCCAGTTGCAGTTTCTGGATCGGAAAAAAATCTCCTTGCTGTGTTTCCATCATTAGAATTTGCTTCTCCTTGCTTTGGCTGGTCAATTATAAGGCCTATCTCACGGTATTTTTCTTGAATATCTTTTTTTTTCCTTTCTTTTTCCAAATTTTCTTTGTTGTTTCTCACTGTTTCGCCTAACGGGCCAAATTCCAAATCGTATCCCAATTTAAGAATATGCTCCATAAAACGAATTCTAGCATGAAGAGGTGGCATTCCAAATTCATATGCTTCATTAAAACTATCGTCTTGTGTTGGTGGTTGGCTCCATTGACTTGATGTTTTTTGGCATATGGTGCAGCTTGACGAAGACTTTGTTTCGGTTAAAGCTTGTGCAACTTTTCCATCGATCATTGTAAGTGACATTTTAAAGTTAACTTCGATGCATTGGTCATTAAATTCAAATATCACTGGTTGAAGTTCTTTAATTTCATCTCTTATTTTGCCAACTTCTTCAGTTATGACATCTTTAGTTTCTTTTTTGTAAGCAAACTTTATTGGTCTACAAAATTTTGTTGACGAGGGAATTTCATTCTTCCATACATCTATCTCTGCAGCTCTACTAGTTGACGGCTCTGAACCAATATAAGTTTTTGTTAAACGTAATGGAACGAAAGAAATCATGAATAAATTGGCATCTGATGAATTTTCCGCATTACATTGTTTGTATTGTTTCTGGCCAGAGGACCCATCACATCCCCATTTAGAAATTAAAGTCATGCTGCAATTTTTAAACTTCTTTAAATAGTCAGCATCAAATGTCTTTAATAATCGATCTGCAGTGTGTTCAAGAAGATCCTGCAATTTTATTTCTGCTGAACTTGAAGTTACACTAATAGCAGTTGGTGAAGGTAAGCAATCTTTTTTGGCAGAAACTATACCTCGATATGATGGAAAAATTCCACAATTTTTTTCATTGGTTCGCTTCCGCAATTCTGTATATTGGTTTTTAGTCATTTTCAAATCCAAAAATAGTGTAAATGCTTCTTCTGGAGTAAATTTATTTTCTTCAATTGGTGTCGGCATACTTTCTAAAATCCTTTTTGTACGTCTGGGGCTTGCTTCCACTATTTTTTCAATGATAGCAATTTTACTCTTTTTACTCTTGAATTTGATGCATAAATGAATCCTTTATGATGCTACAAGAAACTTCTTCATTGATATGTTTAAGCTTGCGTCTTCATGATCTTTCACTACAATTATCAATTGGCTTTGCTGGTCGACCACCTTTTCCAGTTTCCGTGGTAGTTACTGATGGCTTTTAAAAATAAGTTTATTTCTTAGCCATTCTTGGTTGCGTGAGTAAAACAATTTCTTGTTTCTGGAACATTGATTGTACCGTTTTCTTAAAGTATTTAAAAAGTGTTTTATTTTTAAGTTATGAATTTTAATTTCTTGTTTGTCGCATATTTTGAAGAATGGATTATTCATTATATGTAAGATAATGTCGTTTTCATCTCTCCGTTCAAAATATATATCAGATAGAACACTATAACTGAATTTAGCCATTGTTTAAACAATAATGAAGAAAAAAAATGAATGCATGGATTAATATACTATTGCTCGAAGTTTCAACATGATCTTGTTTACCTCTTTGAAACATAATATAACAGGTACTTGGTTTTACCAGTTATTTCCATTGGTTTTAAATTTATTTGCAATTTTCAGGTATTTAAGTTATGTAATATTAGATGGCAATAAAATCATTTTTTACCTTTTCCAAATCAATTGCCAGATACCACATAATTTGAGAGTTCTATTGTCATTTTTGTCAAAATTTTGATACACCCTTCTATGTGAACTAGGTCCAAATATGGGCCAACTTCTCCTAATTTCAACAGAATTATTTTTGGGTCAATAAGAACTCTTGTACAAAATTTCATCAAAATATATGCATAATAGCCACTTTCACATACAAATAACTTCTCAAAAAATATGACGTGCATTTGTACCGAATATCTTACCTTGGGTCAGAAAAATTGCTGTATCTCAAAAAGTGCAGTCCCGATGCATGGACATGTATATATAGGAATGTAGGGGAGAGTTAGTACTACAAAATATTAAATTTGTGTTTTGACTCAGCTTGACTCACAGGAGTTGTGCTCTATGAAGTAGGAAATTTCCGAGAAATTTGATGATTTTTGGCCGCTATCTCAAAATATTGACCACAGTGCGCCGTGGGGTATTAACATCGCTTTTGGAGCGACCCATAAATTACATTAGAGAACGCAAAAAGGGAAAAGGAAAACTTGTTCAAATCGTAAAGTCAATAAAAACCCTTTTCGAAATTTTGAATTAACAAATTATTGTTTAAAAGTTAAACGGAAACAATTAAAATTCTTCAACTATTGAAAAGTTATTTACATTATACGTCACCCATCAGTGAAAATAAATAATTTAATCAAATTCAAAGTCCCGTGCCCACTGTACACAACCAATATAGTTCAATGCATTCATTAAAAAAACTTCTGCTTAATGATATGACGCTGCAAATATAAAATATTTTTTAAGTGGAATAATTAAACAACTACAACATTATATTGTTGTAATAGAAGAACTAAATGTATTAGCCGAGTGTAGAAACTGTAATGACATAATTTTTTTTTAATAGACCAGTAATGACACGAGCTTAAATACAAATTATAATGACTGACTAATACCTAGTTAATTTTCTTAATATTTCAATACAAAACACACATAAATATTTTATTTCATTATTATTTAAGTATAGAGTAATGATCTGAAAATTTGCTTAATATCTACTTTTAGACTCATCATTATTTCACCCCTAGTAAGGACATATATAAGCACATAGTATGATTTTTTTAAAACGGGAAAGTAATAGCATTTTGTGCAAGCAAGTCAATTAAGTTGTTTTCACGAACTTACACACTTTTTGCATATGTCGCATGTATGTAAAGTGTATGACTTTTTTTAAGTATGTATAATAGTAAATTGTGGGGAATAACAAGAAATATTTTCTTCGAAATTCAATCATAAAAGCTTTAATCATCAATTTTGCTCCATTAACTTACTCACGTTCTAGTACGAGGTGAATTATTGGCTTGTCCATGATCATGCTGTCTCTTATCTGCAGCCATAGAATTTTTAAGAGTTTTTTGGGCACTGTGGTGTAATGGTTTTTGCGTTATACTGTTACACAGATGGTCCCGCGTTCGATTCCCGGTGACGACAGCAACAATTTAGAAAAATAATATGCATGAGTTTTCTATCCCTCATATGTCTCACAGCACCCACCTTCGGTGCTCCCATAGCACTTAACCCCACCGAAGTAAAATAATGAATTAGGGCTATGAACCACAAAGTCTCAATAAGTTCCGCAACTCTCCATCAGGTGGCGAGCAACAACTGTTCTAAGACTTATCATCTTGTGCAATTACAAGGTTGCCATGTTCGAAGACCTTCACCTTTCCCCACCTTTCATTTCTCCACTATCCAATTTTCTAAAGAAAGCAACACATTATTAAATACGAAGAATTTCCTGAGTGTTGCTTCTCTTGAAAAAAAAAAAATAAGAAAAACTAGCAAAAAACACGTGTATTCACTACAAGGGAACGTTCGACACTACAAGCAAAGAGAATAGAATATACATATATAGCTAAGCTCGAAAAAGCCATTTGAAAAAAGAAGGTATATGAGCGTCGCCATGCGAACAATAGAGTAGACATATGTATGTTGTTCAAGGTCATACGGGTAGACTAAATAAGGGACTGAGTTTATATTCCCAGAAATGTATGGTGTATACTAGAGTGGCCCTTAAGGTGTTCTACAAGTTTAAATGTTAAAAATGTTGAGACCCTGCCCTCTAATTTTTTGTATTTGCATTGAAAATAACTCATGTGAAATTTTACGCACCTACGACCAAGCCTTCCCTACCCGATAGGGCCTTAAAGATCAAAACATGCGTTTATATGGGAAAAAGGGATATTTTTTTTAAGTTTTTGCTGTTTTTTTTGCAATATTGCAATAGTTTTTACTCTAGATGATAAATTAATCGAGATTAAGATAAAATTATGTATTCAAACAGGTATAAAAATCCAATATCGGCTAAGAATTACCCAAGTAATAAATAATGCCCAGACCACTAATGTGCCAAATACCACTTCAGCAAGAAATTCGAGCTCAAATTTTAAACGTTTTTGAAATTGATTACTGAAACATAATTTTTTTTATTTAATACACTCATAATTGTGAGGCATAAAAGAAGTTTTTTGTTTTGGATGGCGTTAACCTGTCCTACGGTGATGTCAAAAACGAACAAAATGTTTGAAGTGTTTTTTAAATCTCCAATTTCAAATTTTAAAAAAATTTCTTCAACAAAATCGAAAAAATTTAGATTTTTATTGCTTAAGCTTGTTTAAAACATCTAAGAAATTAAAAATAAAAAAAATTAAAAATATCCCCCAGTACACTTGGGTAGGGCAACGATTTAAATTTTACGGATTTCGAGGAAATTGTGTTTTTTAATAATAAAAGGCTTATTTGTTGCTATAAAATATTTTAAATCAAAATTTAGCTACTTTTGTAACTTTTGTAGTTTTATTTTATAAGCATTACTCAAAGTTAAAAATAAAAATATTTCGAACATTATTAACCCATGTGGACCTGCGACCCCAAGTGACCACAGACTTATTTATTTCAATTTTCAAAAATCGTTAAAGATTTTCTAACTAGTTTTGAATTTTAAGAAACGTAATGTAAAAGATAGTAACAGAATACTTTTAGATTAAGTGCCAAAATGTTGGACATATTGAACAACATTAACCCGTACAGTGCCGCATTCAGATGCAAGGAGATACTGTGCCGCATTCAGATGCAAGGAGATACGTTTGAACAACAAGTATTTGAATTCTTTTTTACAAACCTGGCTAAAACCATTCGATAAATCCATAAAAATATATTCTGTACTAAATTAACCCTAAGATGACTTGAATATAACACATGTGTAATTTTGCGCTTCTACGACCACGCTTTCCCTAAGCTACGGGGCCTTAAAGAGCGAAATATGCGTTTTTCCATGATCGCTATTCATTAATTTTTTTAAATATTTTGAAATATTTTCGTTTTGAAAAGAATTTATTGACAAACTGTAAGGCCAATTACAAAAATTGTACTACGGCGCGTATGACCGTTATTAATTAATATTAATTAGCACTCATACGTGCCGTATCACATTTCTGATCCCGATTAAAAAAACTGATATGGTGCTTTATATAATTTTATCTAATTTAATATAACCCACAATTACATAAAATTTCGATTAATTATATAAAATGGCCCGATTACATTGTATCAAATTACATCTAATTGTATTATATTAGATTAATTTAGATAAAATTAGAATTGATTTTATACAATTTTATCCTAATTTTGTCCTCATCCAATTATATTAAATTATACGTTACTATATCTAATTTAATATCTGTGTCGTTGTCACAAAATCGATTAAGTCGACTAAAGCTAAAATCATTTTTAATGTTTATTATTGATTTTCTCATTAAGGCGCATTTCATTCTAACTCTCATTTCGAAATTTCTTTTTGTTCGAAAATTATAATAATTATTTTAAATTAGTTTTTAGACAAACAAAAAACCTTTTTATCTGGAAATATCGGCATAATGGCGAAATTATTTTTGGCAATTATTTTTGACTGTATTAAGACAGACTTGATAATAAAGGATTATTTTAAAATTCCATTTGATAACAAGTTTTAACTTAACGACAACAGCTTACTCTCTGCATTACGTTAACACGATAGTAACGACATACTAATAACTAGTTAATTTTCCGATTATTTTAATACAAGAAATAATGCGTTAATTACAATTAAAGGGTGTTTTTTATAGAGGTATGAAACTTTGAAAAGAAATAAAACAAAGATGCATTTTTTAAATTGACATGAAATTTACTTTATTCGGAAGACAATCTTCTGGCATTATAATTAAAATATGACTTCTGGCATATGACCGCCATGGCTATCTCGGACGTAGCCTAATCGGGAGGTCCAAATTTTGATGACTTTTTGTGGCCGTACAATGGCAATAACGCGGCGTATGTTGTCTTCCAAGTTTTCAATCGTTTTGGGCTTATCGGCGTAGACTAGCGACTTCACATAGCCCCACAGAAAATAGTCCAGCGGCGTTAAATCGCACGATCTTGGTGGCCAATTCACGGGTCCGAAACGTGAAACAATGCGGTTACCAAACGTTTCCTTCCATAAATCAATTGTGGCACGAGCTGTGTGACATGTTGCTCCGTCTTGTTAAAACCACTGCTCCTGCACATCATGGTTGTTCAATTGATGAACGAAAAAGTCAGTAATCATGGCTCTATTCCTCTGAACGATGGTGGATGAACTGATTGGGATCTTCCTCTACGCTACACTCTACAGCAGCAATGGCTTTTTCTGTACGCACTGTACGACGTCTGGATGCATATTATCATTTAGAGTAAACGTGGTGTGAAAACGTTCCATAGTTAATCGAATTAATTGCTCTGATGGACGTTTATGTTGACCGTTAAATGGACGTAGTGCGCAATACGTATTTCGAACAGAACCATGATTTTCAAAATAAATTTGAACAATTTGAAAGCGTTGTTCAGGCGTCATTCCATTCATGCTGAAATGCCAAACCAAACTAAACATAAATCACTTGACAGCTGACTAAATGGCCGCCAGTTAAAAAAGTGTTGACAACTTAAAATTCTATACATGTATAAAAAAAAAAAATTACTTGTTTTTATCATTATTTTCAATATAAAGTAATGATCTCGAAATTTTTTGTATATCTATTTTTAGACACACTATTTTTTCAAATCTAGTAAGTACATATATACATACTTATTTATGATTTTTTGGAAGCTGGAAAGTAATGACATTTTGTGCAAGCAAGTCAATTTTGTTTTTAATCTATCAAGTATAACATGTCGAGATAGCTGGGACACAAATACAAAGACTATTAAATGAACTAGATAAACGTATTGCCCAGTGTGCCAAACAGATCCGTTTCGGATCCGTAACGTATCCGCATCTTCGTATTTTCTATCCGTAACGGAATCCGTTACTGATCCGTTACGGATCCGCAAGCGGGAGAAATTCCTCTCGAAAAAACGGATTCAAAAACGGATTTTATGTCCGTTTTTTGGATCCGTTACGGACTCGTTACGGACATCATATTAGGATCCGTTACGGACCCGTGTATTTTAATAAAACGGAATCCACTGCGTGGTTTTAATAAAAAAGATTTAATATTGTGATGAATTTTTTGTTTTAATTTTTTTTTTATTATTATTATTAAACTCACAGTCATTTGATAGTAAAGTAAAAAAAATTCAGTCAGTTCATTTAAAATTAACATATAAAAGTAAAATACATTAAAAACATAAAAAACAATTCATAGAATATTAAAAAAAGTTTGTTTACAAAAAAATAAATTAATGGCCTAACCCACGATTTTGAAAGAAAACATAAGCGCACGAAAGCCTGTCACTCACTTTGTATTTATTTTTGTATTTTTCAATTTACAAAATCAATTACAAAGTGAGTGACTGGGTTTCATTCGCTTATGTCCTTCATTCGACATCGTGGGTAAGGCTGATCATTTATTTTTGTTGTTTTTGATCTCGGTCATGTGCGTAGTGGAAGAATTTTTTTCCAACTTCCTCCACTACCGAAATTGGTTCGTTCACAAACTTCCTTTGGAATGCACCTGAATCAAACAAAAATATTTTTTATATTTTAAACTATTTAAACTATTTAAAAACTTATGACCTACCAGAACTGTAAAGGAATCATTAATTTTTAGATTAATTAGCATGAATGATTATGCATTGAATTGGGTAAATTTTTAAATTATTTTCACCAAAATAAAAAATCGCGATTACACTGATTCCGTTTTTTAACTCTATTACGGATCCGGAACGGGTCCGCAACGGATCCGCATCCGTTTTTGTGCGCATTGGGTGTTGATATAATGAGTGAAATGCATAATGTTAGTGAGCGAGTTACTGAAATTGAAACAGTGTGCACCGAAATTAATCTGCCAAAAACTGAAATAAAAACATTAAAATTCCAAATGCAACGACAGGAAAATTTAACTGTCTCTTGTGATCTAAGAATTAATGGTATTCCTTTTAACAACAACGAAAGTTTACACAATATATTTGATAGCATTTGTTATGCTCTCAATATTTCAACACCAGCATACAAATCTATTTATCGTCTCAAAAACAAAAATAATAAAGAGCAAAACTCACCTGATGCGGTTATTCTAGTAAAATTGTGCTCGCCTTATGATAAAAATTTATTTTAAAGTCCTTAGCACTGTTCCGGAAACAATCTCGTTCCCAATTATGCTTACATCATATTGGAATTGAAACTTACAATAATTCCGATAATAACAGAAACAGAAAAATTTTTATAAATGAAAACCTCACGTCAAACAACTATAAAATTCTGCAAGCTGCTATAGATCTACGCAAGAAAAACTAAATTACTTCTACTTTTACACTTCGTGGTCTTGTCTACATAAAAATCTCTGCTACTGATGAACTTAAACGGATTGAAGATATCAATGAGCTTAATATGTTTTTTCTATCAGCTGATCAGAAATTTCCACATTATCAGCACGATTCGAATGGGCATGATCAACATGAAATGCTGGAATACTAATTTAATGATGTTGCCAAATTTTCAAAACTGTGTACACTGCAAAAAATATCACGAAACTTATTATGCTCACGTTTTTATTTTAATACTATTAAATCCAATGAAATTATTTTATTGTTTAAGCATGTGTTTTTTTATAAATTTCAAATTAATAATATTAGAAATAATTAATTATGCTATTTATGTTTTGCTATATGATTGCGTTGAATTTTTTCTTTTCAACTTTTTAAATGTCTTTAATAAACAATGTTAGGACGAGTTTCAATGATAGTATTAGAAATTTAATTCGAATTCTATTTAAACAACGTAGTGGCTTAAATATATGCCATATAAATGCCCAAAGCTTAGCAAACAAAATGGATGAATTTCGGTATCTGTTTGAAGAATCTGATGTTGATATTATTTGTATAACAGAAACTTGGTTTAGTAAAAAGATACCCGATAGTTTAATTACTGCAAATGGTTATAAGTTTTTCAGGAATGACAGATCTTCACACGCAGGTGGTGTTGCTATATACGTTAAGAGTCATATACAAAGTAAAATCGTATGCATATCAAATGCCGATGGCAAACTGGCGATGACATAACTGTCGATGACAAAATTGAAAAAACAAAAAATAAAATTGAATACATATTTATCGACGTCACTGCTGGAGACTCTAAATTATTAGTTGGATGCACCTATAGACCTAATAAAAATATTCCTTATGATTCCTTTGTTAGTTTTTTGGAACTTCTGACCGTAAGGTACTATGACATTGTTATTGCTAGTGACTTTAATGCAAACATCTTGGCCACGCCTTATTTAGTTAATTCCCTCACGTCAATTGGATTACACGTAGTCAACACGGAAAAACCTACTCACTTTTCTACTACACATAGTACTTTGCTCGACATTTTTATTATAAGTGATACTTATATTTATTATAAGTGATACTTATATGTATGTATGAAATAAAAATTAGGGTTTTTAAGGAAAAAAATGCATATAAACAAAAGATTTTAAGATGAAGTATGCACCTTATATGTCTTAAATAAAAAAGTTCTGAAAGTGAATGTCCTTTAAATTTAATGGGGTTTTTAATAAATGTAATTAGAGTGTAAGAGTTTCCTTGCAAAATTTATTAAAGGTTGAGAATGAGAATAAGTAAAAATAGTGTACGAAAAAATGTTATGAATTTACATTGTTGAATTCGGGGATTTTGTTCCTGGATATTTTTTGATCTGATAACGATTAATGTGTCTGGCAACTCCGGTTAATGCAGTCAAATAAAAAAAAATTTTTAACTCAACTATTTTGTTCTACCATTTTGCTAATTGCTGATTTTTTGATATGTTGGGGTTAACGAAAAAAGGTATCTGACAAGCCTGGTATCTGGAAAACAAAAGAATACTTTATAAATTTGCTTAACAATTTTTCGAGGGCTTCTCACATTTGCACTCATAACCAGTGTTGCCAGGATTGCAAAGCATAAAAACGTCAAATTTTCTAGAAAAAATCGTCAAAATCGTCATCATATTTTGAAAAATCGTCAAAATAAAATATATTTGTTAGAAGAGTGATAAAATTTTAATAAAAAATAAAATACAATAATATTATTCACATTTCAAATGTTAATGTGTTATCGTTGTAGTATAACACGATTTTTGACACTTCTCTTTGGTTTAAACTTCGAAAATCATTATATTTTACAACGATATTCATATTTATAAAATGTGGAAACTGTGCGCCCCGGTAGGCTAGTTGGTAGCGGGCTGGCTTATCAGTGCGGAGGTCGTGGGTTCAAATCCCACCAGAGGCACTGGTCTGTTTTCGCTACAACGCGCCGAAGGCCATAGTAGCTAGTGCTCGGTTAGGGTAATAGTATATAATTTGTAATTATATGATTATTAATTAATAAAATAGAAAAAATAAAATATTGAAAGATCAAATAAATACAACTTGAAATTAAACATAATTATGTGAACAACATTTCAGTAGCACAACTTTTAAATCTTAAATTATTTTACAAAATTGGAAATTCTTTAACAATAAGTCTGTTCGATTACTTTTCCTGTAAAGCTCAGTAAAACCTTCAGTAACAAAATTACAAAGAGTAAGGCAAATTTTCCAAAAAGTAAACGAACAGAAAATGTGTAGGAATTATTAAATTAGATAAAACAGCTTGTTTTAAATATTAAAAAAAAAATCAACTGGTCATTATGGAAAAGGAAAAAGTTAATTGAAATTATCGACTAAAAATAATTTAAATGTTTTTTAACTTCTTCCATAGTTAATTATTTAATATTTTTCACTTTAAATCCATAAACAATTATAATTTAATTTAATATTTGCTTTTGTTTACTAACAATACAAGCATATTTTTTCAATCATATGTTTTTTTCTTCTCACAAATTTTTACTGGCAAAAATGTATCCAGTAAAAACTTGTAAGTTCTTTGGCATCAAACTGTCACTTTACCGTCTCTTTTTACCAGTTTTTACTGAGTATTTGTCTAAACGAACACCTTCCAGTTAATACTTGTACAAATTTTCGTGTTATCGAACGAACTTAATGTTATATTTTTTAATTATTAAATTTTGGCACTTTATATTATTAGGCCTGTTTTTTAAGCACCAGATTTATTTTTGGATTTATTTTGTTTCATTTAAAGTTGTATATATTTTTTTATTTTTATTTTTTTTATTTTTATTTAAATCTAACACCAATTAAATTTTATAAAAATGTAAAAAATGTTCTAAAAATATAAACTTAGAAACTAAATTAAGCTAAACCCATAATGAATTATAAAAAAAAATAATCCGGTTTGGATTAAGTTTTATTCAATTCTACGATTTGCATTTTTGCAAAATTGTATTTCACATCATATTAGCAAATAAAGGATAGCTTTCGATAAAAAAACAATGTTTTTTTTTCATTTTTAACGAAATAATATAAATTTAATAATAGATCCGGCGATTTTATGAGAATGATAAATAAGTAGGTCTTGCTGACATATTAAACTAAAAAAAGTCGTCAAATAGTCATTTTGGGTATTAAATATCATCAAAATGACGATAAATCGTCGAACCTGGCAACAATGCATGCGATTGCTACTAATACATACAGAAATACCATTTAAAAAAAAAACTACATACATACAGGGTGGCTGATGAACATTGATACATTAAGAAAATCAAATAACTTTTTTTTTCAACACATATAAATATTTTTTATTTTTTCATTTGAAAAGCAATACATTTTTATTAAAAACAATGTAATTAAAATTACTTCCACGCCCGATGAGGTCAAGTGCAAGCGAAATTCCGTGCAAATTACAGAGAACATCTATTTTCTTTTATTTCGGTAACGGTATTTTAGGGGTAACGATACTTCAGTTATTTCGGTAACGGGCTTTAAGCGTTAACGGTATTTTATTTATTTCGCTAACGGTATTTTAGCGGTAACGTTATTTTATTTTAGGGAAAAAGATTTTTCAATTATTTTGGTAACGGCATTTTAAGGGTAACGTTATTTTAGTTATTCAGGTAATGTTAATGCACACCACAATTTGTAACCCCATTATGACCGAGTTTTAATGACTGGCTAGTTTATGATCATGCTTTGGGAAAATATATCTATTTACAGAAGTTTTTTTGTTCAGATCTTGGTAACGGTATTTTAAGGTATTGATAATAGTATTTTAGGGATAACGATAGTCAGTTGAAAGGTGTTAGAATCTGAAACGGTATTTTAGCGATATTGACAGCCATCCCTGATTGCGTATATTCTTGTGTATAAGCATTGAATGTACGTATGCATGATGAAATAAATAGAATAATTTAAAATTTGCTTCAAAATTTTTAGATGTCTTCCCACATTTTCACTCATAACTTTTGAACGCGTTTACCAATTTTGATCACTTTCACTAGAAAACTGCTCATGATATCAACAAACATTTTGTTGATATCATGAGCAACAGCTCTTCTGTGTTGGCAGAGTATTTTGTATTTCCACAGAAGGACGGACGGCCAGACGGACATGGCTATATCGACTTCTCTATTCATGCTGATCAAGAATATAAGTAGTTTATGTGGTCCCAGAATTTTTTAAAAGAATTACAAACATTTGACAAAGTGAATATACCCTCCGCACTATGGGATGGAGGGTATAATTAATTGCGACTGTATATAAGACGTTAATATAACACTGTACTAATATACATTATAAAATTTGCCCTGTGGCGATGTCTCAACTTAAAAACGCAAAAGTTGTCAACCATGAACGTAAAAACCATACTTTATTTAAATTTATTTTCATCGGGATAAACATTAATTGCACTTATAGTAATTAAATGTGCTAAAGTCCCAAAACTTATTTAACAAATTGTGAAAAACAATCTGATGTAGGCGTGTCCCTATCCGGATTTCATTCCTGCCCAAGGAAATCTTCAGGGGACTTTGTTATTAGAATTTCTAGAGATATTTGTTATGTTAAATCACAAACTCAATGAGAATTTCTTGTCCTCGTCTAGGAGCGAGATTCAAAATTTAAAATATCAAAGAAAAAACAAAAACAACAACAAAATATTGTCACAATTGGCTTTGTCATCTTCCAAATACTACTCTGTTTTTTTGACAGACCTAGCAATGTAGTGACGTTTATTCAAGTAAATCAACAATAGAAAATCATATGTTTTCAATTAGTGTCAGTTACATTTAAATTTGCACAAGCACCTGCTTATTTGTTATTTAAATTTATTTTCATCGGGATAAACATTAATTGCATTTATAGTAATTAAATGTGCTAAAGTCCCAAAACTTATTTAACAATTGTGAAAACAATCTGATGTAGGCGTCAATCTAGTAACATTGTGAAATAGAGACGGAGGAGATTAGAAAAATAAACAAAAATCTAAAAATAGAATATTTGTGTTGTTAGTGTTGTCACTTCTGAAGTATAATATAAAATAATAGAAAAAGCTTAAAGGAAAGAAAACTGCAATTTAGCTGCATTAGATTTGAGGCCATACTTGGGTGTGATCGCTAAACGGTCATGACTTGGTATTGTTACGTTTGTAATGCAAGATGAGCGCAGGTTTGATTCCGCAGGTTGTTGAAAAATTTATCATATAGAGACAATCTGACAATTATAAGACACAAATAATAATACAATTTAAATGGAAAATCACTGATGATCACCTGTACATAAAAAAAAAATCAGAAACTAAAAATTAATAGTGTTTATAATGTTTAGAGAAAAACGTTTATTCTTCTTCTTAACCTCAACATTTCTAAAGTATATAATATTTTTGGCTTTTCCGAATTTGCTTTTCCGAATTTGGTTTCCAAATTTTTCAACACATCTGGTTGTTGCGGAAATTGTGGTCAAAATTCACAAATTCAACTTAAAACTGAATAGCACAAGCGCGTTTTAAAAATACGGGGTCAAGTCATATTTTAATGATAGATATGCTAATATCTATTATTATATGTATATATTAAATGGATCGGATAATATTTTTTGTCTCTATATCAATTTGTTCTCCAAAATAGATAGAAAGTAAAAAAAAGTTTAAGAATTATGAGGTCAAATATATCTTACACATCATTACTATTATTATTTGAAAGCGCTAAATGGATAGAATGAACTTTATTGAAGACACACAGGCAGCTTAAAGAATTATGGAATCCAATATATCTTGAATTGAAGATATTATCATAACAATCATTATGTGAAAATGTGAACTAGATCGAATTTTATTTTTTGGCTTTGCATCATTTCTAGCTCTACAGTACGCTACAATCTAACTTTAAATTGACTAGCACATCTACAGTTTAAAGAATGAAAGGTTGATATCTGTCCAGATATCACCATTACTGTTGTTATGAGTAAGTTCTAAAAGGATCGTATTATCCCTTTTGTTTCTCCATCTCTTTTAGATTCGAAAACCTATGAAAAATAATAAAACGATCCATTTAGAACTTACATAAAATAAAATAAACTGCAACTAATTATTTCTCAAACTGCGGAGGTGCACTTCAAAAAATATAAAATTTTAAGTTCACACCTACCGATTTGATGATTTTGATTTTATTAATTTATTTGTCATTTATATGCCAATATAAAAAACTTGGCAATTACATTGACGCTGCAAGCTCAAAAATTGAAAATCTCTGAGTTTTATATTTAAAAAAAAAACTGAGTGACAGATTTTCTAGAGCAACAGTTTTTTAATAACTCATATTTTTTCAATATGTAAGAGATTTTGCATAGGACCATCTGTGAGAATGCATCCATCTGGGAGAATGTTGGCAGGACCACGGGGATTCTCTGGGGAAACACGAACAGGGACAGGACGAGGGAATTTCTGAATCTTAGTAGGAAGGAACTGAATCTTTTGATGGAAATCCTCACGGGACACTTTACACTGAGGACCCATCTCCACCGTATTGGTAGAGTGGACTCTGGAGTGTGTAGGGCCTGTGGGGAGGACGAGGAGACATTGGAACACTATCTCTGTGAATGCCAGGCATTTGCGGGATCCGGGTCGAAATACTATCCAGTGACCAAATATCCACATTGCGGGATCTTAGGGGCATAGGATGGAAGAAGTTTGGGAATTTCGTCAGTGCGACGGAGTTCCTGGGGTAGGAAATAGCCATGGGCCGATTTTTTAGAGCGCACAACAAGCCGACATTCTGGCTTAAGTGTTAGTCCTCAGGGACTTGAGTCGGATTAGGGAAGCATTTCCCTTCTCCGAATCCTCCTTTCGACCTAACCTAACCTAAGAGATTTTGCAACATCTGGATTATCATCCAACAAGGGTTTAAGGCGATTTTCTGAAAAAGTTATACGCAAAAGAGTTTAAAAACTTTTAAAAGTTACAAACAAAATTATGGTAAACTAGAATAGTTTTTAATTGAGTAGAGCACATTAACGGTATATATATTTAAATTCACGATATTCGCCTGGTTAAATTCGTTGCGTCAAAAATACTGATACCATCTTAATGGTATCGTTCGGTTCCTTAGATTTTCACAATTTTTTAATTTCAAATGGAAAATTAAAATTTCAATCGATGGTTTCTAAATTTAAATGAACATTCAAATTGCAGTTGATATTTAGACACATTAAGAATATCGATTTTTGTAAATTAATCCAAGTCATCCACATTTTATTAAATGCCTTATGCTAAAATACAAAAAAGTTGTTTTAATGTTTAATCAAGGTTGGCCACCGAAACGAAAAACGGTAGCCATATTGGTATCGCTTTTTATTTGTTTCAGTATTGGTACCATTATTTCATTCGTATCAGTATAACCGATACCGAAACATTTATAGAAATATGTACCGGTATTACTGAAAAAAATTTAAAAAAATATAAAAAACGTTTTAAATTATTTAAAAAAAAAACCAAATTTATTAATTTTTACATAAAGTACTTAACCCTCTAACGGGTAAGGCAGTCTTTATATGATTTACCACAAATGCGTCAAATGAGCGTTTTATACTTAAGATTAGATTAGACTAGAGTGGCACTATGCACCGCGACCAGAAGTTGGTATTTTATGCTGCCAGCGAATACACCCTATAGGTTCAGGTTCCCTACGAAGCCAACCATACTACCAGGTAAACAGTTCCAAACGTCCGATGGCGTCACTATTCGACCACCAAAATAACGCACCTTCCTGTCGGAGAGCCTCGGACATTTGCAGAGAACATGCTCTGAGGTCTCGGGTTCCAATTCACAAAACCTGCACGTATCCGTAGAGGATCGTCACATCTTGTACAATTGATACCTAAGGCCACAGTGTCTCGTGAGGTAACCCGTCACGGTCCTTAGTTCGCCCCTTGTCATAGACAAGAGTTTCCGCGACCTTTCCCCAGAGGGAAAGTCAAAAAGTTTTCAAAAGTCAAAAAAAAACAATTTAAGTTGACTAAAACTCTTTATAATAATGTATAAGTAAGGTTGAAGCTTTATCTTTAATAGTAAGTCCTTACTTTAGTCCAAGGACTCACATGATTTTATTAGGATTCCTCTAAAGGACATCGTCTTAACTTATAAACTAATAAACGGATTTTTATGAAATTTTACAGAAAGAAGACATTAAGTATTAATAGCAAAGCGTTGAAGTTTGCATAATAAAAATTGAAGCTTAGATACTTTTTCGCCTAATTTCGCTTTTACCAAAAAGCGAAAATCGCGATATCTTCTTAAATAGTAGCAGAAAAAAATAGTTTTCTGGTAAGAGAAATATTTTTTTTCCAAAACTTCTCTTTCATATGCTTTAGTTTCCAAAATGTACCCTAAAATATTTTGGTTCATATCGCCTAAATTAGGCAACGATAAACGATAAACAATTTTGTTGAAGAACTTATTGTTTGTTTTTCGAGTGGAGTACACGGTATGAATTTCGTTGCAAATAATCGTTTGCCAGTTAGAGGGTTAAAATGTATGCATGTTCTTTTAACAATTTCACTACCCTTGTACAGTACAGTGTACATATTTTTAAAAAATATAAAAAAAAATTTTAAATATTAATGATTTTCCGAAAATGACCATAAACAACTTAATAAAACACACGAAGACTAGAGCCAACAAGAAGACTAGCATCACACAGATCAGATTTAAAAGCAGTTTACAAACCATTGGAGCAAAAAACAGCACTCGCAGTCCACTGTGACAAACCAATCTTTGAAAATGTAAGTGCATTACTTACAAGAGAAGAATTATAATAGAAAAAAAGTGCCCTGCAATGAAACGAGTATGCCTTGGAACGGAAAATCTTCTAATTTTTTCGGTATTTTTTACACTAAAATGTGATTTTAAAATGTATGTTCCGATCGGTCAGATCTTAAATGATTACATACTGTCGATAAATTAATTTTTAGCAGGGAAATACAAATTTGCATTTTCTTATCAACATAACAAAAAAAATATATAAAACTTTAGATTTCTTATATATTTAAATAATTTTCACAAAATATCTAATCGCAAAGGCCAACAATAGATTCTATCAAATAATTATTTGTCAACTCTCGATAACAATATTCTTTGAATTTTTTTTTTAATTCTTTGCAATGAATGTCAAGATGTTAATTATTTGTTCGTTTTTAAATAATTTAATTATCTTAAAATAATAAGAAATAAAAAAAAATAAAAAAATCTCCCCAGTCCGGAATCGAACTCACAACCTTCTGATTGCAAATCCAACCACTTACCATCTTAACCCTAATATAAAAAAAAAGAATATATGAAGTTATGAAAACCCAATTAATTTATATGGTAATGCAAATGCTGTATAAAATAAATTTAATTTAACATTTTTGGCTGTTGTTAACAATAACTTTTATGAAAGCGACAAATGTGGGTATACTAATGCTTTGGAAGTCAAGTTAAAGAGGTTCCTAAAGCACTTCTTCCACTTTATTTTGCTATGTTTTAATGCAAATATTGTAATTTTTGTTTTATGTTTTTATATAAAAATATTAAATAAAATTGTGTATTTTCAAACAGATTTTCCCAGGAAGAACACCAACGGCGTTGGCTTGAAATATAGGGACTTTAAAATAAACGAATAAAGTATTATTTAAAATAAGAACTATATTTGTTTTTACTTTTTAATTTTTAATATAAGACCTCAAGTCAGACAAATAAAGAAAAAAAAATTTTAAAATATGATAATGAAGTAAAATTTTTATTTTAGTTTAAATAAGTTCATTAGAAAATTGGTCTTTATAATATACACAAACTGTTCATCAAGGCAATATAGTCGCGATTTTTGTTAACAAGCTCCTCTTTTTTTAATCTTTTTTTAGTTTAACGCAATTTGTAACTGGAATACTGCTATTGGAATTTTGTTTATTTTTCTTTATTTCAGTAACGACCGAAATTCTGATCTAGAAAAGTTGTACCGGCAAATGTTTGGTAATAAAATTGAAAATGGTGGACAAAATTTGTTGTCGGTTTAGCTAAACGAATTTTTACTGACATCCCAAACACTAGGCCTTAAATGTTAAACTTACCTTAAGAAATACTGCCTTACAGTTTGCAATAAGTGAATTGACATCTTCATATTTTAAACTTATAAAGTCTACTACTCTACAATATGGCAATTTTGAGGTAAAATGGGTTAAAGGGTAATTTTTATAGAAAACAATCTAAAAAATATAGCAAGAAGGTAGAATATGACATTTTATTGCCAGGTAGAAATTTTTTCATATACAGTCGTAAATTTTGTGCAACATGTACCCTTTTAACAAGTGTTGGTAAAACGCTGCAAGCCAATGCTTTGCCAGTAGTATTGTTTCATATACGATCGTAAAAGAAATACTGGCAAAGCACTTTCTTTGAACGTTGGCAAAGCACATTTAGAAGATGTTTTCCCAGTAACATTTTTTTATATACGGTCGTAAATTTTGTCAAAGAAGTACTGGCAAAGTTGTCAAATCACTTTTAACCGATGTTTTGCCAGTGATTGTTTTTCATAAACTGTTGTAAGTTTTGTAAAGCAGGTATATGCAAAGCATTTTTTGCAAACGTTGGCAAAGCGTGCCAAATAAGAGCTTTCCAATAAATGCTTTTTTCTTGGTATTACTGTTACTCAACGCTTTGCCAGTGCTTTGTTTTTTGTATCGTCGGCAATTTCTACCTGGTTAGTTTTTGTCATTTTGAAAAAAAAAAACTTTTTTATAAATATATATATTTTTTTTTTTTTTTTGAAAATGTGAGTTGCGCCATTTTCAAATTATCCGGTTTAAATCGTCGCACAGTGGTCAATTTCGCGGTCAAAACTCTATAACTTTTGACCGGATTGGTATTTTTTTACGCAATTTTTTTTGTTCAATAGGAGGGACTTTAAGCTTCAATTTGCGTGTTCAAACGTAAAAATCGACTAATAGGAACGTAAGTAATGTGGAGTTAAAAATGCATTTTAATTTTTTGTTGAGTTTCCATGTAAAAGTTGAATATTTTGACATTTTAAATAGGTATTTTTTTTATAATTTCTTATTTTCTTCAATCGTATTTTACAACCAATACTTATTTATTATTCCTAAACTTAATTTTGGTCAGAAAATGCCAACATTTGGCCCCTGACATTTATTTGGTCTCAATATTCACAGGGGCCAAATTCTGAAAAAGCCCATTTTGGACCACCCTGTTCTCAGTGAAATAGTTGAAATAGAGTTCTAATTTTTTGGCTCCCGAGGTTTACTACTGTCTACTTTCATATGAGTCTAATAACTTTAAAATCGGAGAACAAAAACCAAAAGGAGTTTTGGCCGCTATCTCAAAATATTGACCACAGTGCGTCGGCTCGCTCGGCAAGTAGTGCTATGTGTTATTTTGAATTTATTTTTATTGTACCATTGAGAAGCTCTGTTGGTTATTAGGGATGGGATAGTGGACGATTTTTCGATTTCGTTACGCTAGAACCCCTTTTTTTGTGAGGTTAGAACAAAAATGGATGAGCCAAAAATAGGGGGGTGGTGGAGTGGGGCAAGTGGGTCCGCATCGTGGTCAAATAGGGGGGTAAATTGGAAAAAATCCACAAAAGCCAAACAACAGCCCCGAAGTCATGCCTAGAGGGGTAAAATGAAAGACCGACCCCCATTAACTTTCCCCCCAATTTTTTTTTAACATACCTACCCATATTACACGCATACAAAAATTACATTTTATAAAATTTGTTCCCTCTGTTCTAACTGTCCCCAGGATGCCAATAGTAAAATGTACCGGCCCTTAATAATTTTTTATTCGCAACATTTTATCAGAATATAACTACCACCTATTTCCACTCCCTAAGGAAGCTCCTATACAAAAAGACACTTTGAAAAATTTGCTCCCACCACCCTTACTTTCGCTATACCCGCAAGACGGATCAAATGTATAACCTACCCCTAAAACTTTTTTAAACACACAACATTTTATTGGAACATACCTACCCCGTATCTTCACTCCCTAAGGGGGATCCGATATAAAATTTTATTTTTATAAACGTATGACATGCCCCTAATATTATTTCAATCCCATTATTTTTTTCAAAATATACACACCCCGTATAAAAATTAAATTTTTTGATAAAATTTGCTCCCAACCGCTCGAATGAATAATCAACGCCAAATATTTTTTTAACCCCAACATTTCTCTATCTTCAACCATTAATGTTGTCCCCATAACATTTTTTTATTAATTAAAATTTTTTCGCTTAATATGTGACTAGTATTCCATGAAACACTTTTATACCGTTCTACGATACGTACACCTAAACCAGTCACGTGATAATTATTTTCCCACTGGTACTGTTGCATATCACATAAATTCTAAAATTATCATATTTTAACCCGACCTACTTTTAACATGTCCCGTAGCTTATTCATTTAAGTCGGTACGGTGAAAGGTTACCGTCATCAAGTTATTCGCCACGTCACAAGGTCCTCCAAAGGTAGCAATTGCCACCTCCTATGACAAGCCCATGTTAAAAGTACCGGTCACTTTCATATAACAGGACTGAAACTAGGACAGGTTCATACACACAAAGATCTAGTCACGTGACAATACTAGTGACTGGTCCATTTCCCGCAGGGTAGTTATACACGAGAAATAAAAAAATCGTGTAAAAGTGAAATCGTGTAAAAAAGAATCGTGTAAATCGAGGGATAGGTGTATATATATTTTTTTGTAAATCCCCTATAGAATAAATAATTTTACTTTGTTGTAATACATTTTTAATCAAATAGAAAAGTTCAGGTAATTGATTTGATTATAACCAATTTAAAAATATAAAGAATAAAAGTTAAAGTGTTGTTTAAAAATTATTTACCCAGCGAAAATAATGTGGAAAAATTAGAAAATTAAACACTTCAACGGTTGAGTTAGAAATTAGTACAATTTGGGTTATGCATCGATAAATTTAACATCGACTTTGCTATGCAAAGTCTATGGAAGAATTTGTTCCTTTTTGTAACAAACAATTCACTAATTTTAAGTTATCCTTAATTTAACAACAAAAACGGCCAACATTTCTGTCCAAAAATATTTTTTTTACAACAAAAATTAAAAAAGAATAACCCGTTAAAAAAAAAGTTTTTGAAATATCGCGTTTTTTTATATTTACATCATTTATCCAATTTATTCCCATATTTTTTGCTTAATTTTTCTTAAATTAACCGAAAAATTATAAAAGTTTTTTAAGAATATAAATCTACACAAAATTATCTGTATCATTTTTATTATTATCTGTAGGTATTCGTATTAAGATAACTTACTCGTGTTGAGTAAACCAGACATTCCATTGAAAATATCCTAAAATATTTGGAAAAGATCTTCATATTTTAACTAAATACCAAAGTAGAAAAGTTCTCTTCAAATAAAACTATATTATTAACATTTCTACACTTAGACCACTATGTATGTAAAGACAGAGGAATTTCACTCAAATAAAGGACGACCTACATTTCAGTAAGTATAACTAACATTGTTATTTGTTTTTACGGTTAAAAATTGTAAAAATTTTACTGTTCACAATTGTGTGAAAAATAAACCACATGCAGTAAAAAATAAACAACATTTATTTTTTTTTATTAATCAGCACAATATTTTTAGCAAAATAAATTAGTAAAACATTAGTAAAATATTAGTAAAACATTAGTTCAAAACAGTTTAGTGCTGACTTAGTATAACAAAAATTGTAGTTTAAAACATAATTTTAGCAAAAAATTTGCTGAAAAATAGTATACCCTGATTTACAAGATGTTTTACTAACTTTCCTACTAACTTATTGTATTGAGTGTACGATTCAATAAAAATGCAAAAAACTGATTTCAGTGAGCATTTGTTCACATAATCTAAATAAATCTATTAACTAAATAAGAATTATATGCATTAAATTCAATATTTATTAATTCAAGCTATAAAAAATACATTTGGTGTGACAATAACTCATTTTCTAGGCTTTAGAAGGTTACGATATTGATCACTTTTTAATCCAATTAATTGATTTTTAATAAAATTTATGTGTACATGAAATATAAATGTATACAATATTCACCAATTTTTAATCCAATCAATTGATTTTTCATCAAATGTTTATACAAATATAATAAAAATCATAATCAAAAGTGTATTAAGATTTAATTAAAAATAATTCAATAAAAGAGCTATCAATTTTCTATTGAATGGGCCACTTTTCGTTATTGGCGGAATTTCAGTTATTAAATAATTGAATCGGCTTTTTTCGTGATTGAAATGAGTTTTTATTTTTTTGTGTTTAATTGGTCCTTAAAATTTGTATGTTCATATTAAAAAAATCCTTATTATATTTGAGCTAAAACAAACAATAAATCTTTACTAAGGAGTGAGATGGAAAAAAACCCGACACAAATTTTCACTCCCAACTGCTTTTGTATACGACTTTGAACTTTTTTTTTTATCAGTTATCTTTAATATTTAACAGATCGGTTACAAATGGAATCTGAAAAAAGTGAGTAATAGAGGCTTTTTATTGCATTTTTGGTATATATATATTAATAGCTAGGTGCTGACTATTTCCAAAAAATAGTGACAGTATTAGGAACTAGTTTTGTAGTCTTCAACAATAGTTTTAAAAATAATCTCATTGGATTGCTCTGAAATTTAAACAATAAAGCAAATTGTTTTTGTGAGAAATTGAAGATTTTTTTTAATATTACTTTTTTTGCCTTAAATTTTTGATAAAAAAAAAGTTCACTTTTTAATACAAAGTTCGGCAATCAAAAAACAGCGCTAAAACAGATGTTTAAAGCGCTTAAAATAAGCTCGAAAACAGTAAAATAAGCCGTTTAAATATAGAAATAAGATGTTTAATTTAAACAATAAACCGTTGAATTTAATATTTTTTTATTAAAATCGCTTTTACAAATAAATGTGTATGTAAAATTTGTTCTTTGAAACTTCGTCAGTCAAACAAAAGAATAGATTCGATTAAACTTCAAATTTTAAATTGGTGTATCAAAATAGTTTTTGATAACCCAACTTTCAATTGAAAAGACAAATTCTTCAAAGTACCAACTCTAAAAAAATAGAAAAAAGCTTTTTTTAAGTAAAATAATAGTATTTATAAAATATGCCAAAATAAGATAATATCAGAAAATGAGCTAGAAAAAGCTCCAACAAATATAGCTTAAAAATTTCATAATTTAATGACCAGAACTTGTATTTAGTCGAAACAGTTCTATCGTTTCAAACACAGAAAAAAATATTTCTCCTACTTTTTTAATTAAAAAAGCTCTCAATTAAAAATTAATTGAATCAATTAAATTTTTGCTTAAATTCGGAATTTGCTTGACATTTTTTTATACTATCGCTCCAAACATATTGTTGTTTTTTTATAATATATATATTTATGTATGTATTTAGTTTTTATTAATGTTTATGTATAAGAAATAAATATTTGAAACCCATTTTATTTAGATTTTGTTAATTCTCATTAGGTTTATTACTTTAATAAGTTCAAAATTTTAATTTCAGTGGTTTAAATGTGAAGATTAATTTATTCTAAAACATTATTATAAAATTGATAATGTAATTTCTGAAGTTAAATTTTGTTTATTAAAAATTGAACAATTTTTTTTAAACAAAAAAATGCAAAAATAAACTAAAAGCTATTAAAACAAAACTAGGCCAATTTTGGAAAAAAAATCCAAAAAAAAATTCTGTCGTACTCCCCACGTTTCAATAGAAAGAAAAAAACTAATTTCTGTGTGAATTTGTTCGCATAAGTATATATTAATCTGCATACTAAATGAGAATTACATTCCGGTTTAAATTCAATTTTATAAAATTCAAGCTGTAAAAAACAGTTGGTATGTCAATAATACTTTATCCAAATGTTTTTGGCTTTTCAAGAAGGTTTACAAACTTAGGGGTGCAACGCAAGAACCAAAGCATTTATAGTTATTGGTCTATCTATGTCTTTTGGAAAGCATATAGAAAAGCGTAATAACTCAGCGAAATGCAGCATAATGGAACATGGAAACATAACACTTTCGGCTAAATGGAGGCTATTTCAAGCTGTATGCATATATACGGACTGTTGAAAAAGTTAGTTAACTACCTACAAAGGTATTTCCAAACAAGAATCTTAAGACTACTAGATTTTACCCTGAATAACGCTTTAACTTTTGGAAACACATGCGGAAGACAGCTTAATCTACATATGGATTATGTTTACAAAACGTTTTTTAGATTCCATCATCATAGGCTACCACACGTACTTTCAAAACAAGTTCTGGCAAAAAATATTGTTTGGGCCAAACAAATCAATCAGATTGGAGCTGAATATAATATAAAGTCCGAGGATACGACAGAAACAGAATGGCTTTATAGAGGAGGTGAATTATTGCGACATATAAAGCTAAAAAGCATACAAAATGCGAAAGTGACCACAGACCACAGATATAAATTATATACAAAATACACTCCTCAGTCAGGGCAAGATAACCATTATTTTCAAGGCTTGCTGTGATCTTTTGGGATTTAAGCGTAATATGTTCGGAACCTAAGCTAACAAAACAAGCACACTCTGTAATAATGGATATAGGCTTTTTATCGCAAATGGAAAAATAATATATATGCCTGGAATCGGCTGTATAATTATATCTGTAAAGCTATGAAATACAGAATATATTTAATTTTAGAGTTTAATTAAATTTTTTAAAAAATGTACACTAACGTATGGCTAAATAAAAGTTTGTAAAGGGTCCGCCATCTAACGTTTTTTTTCAACTAGTGCTTATTTCGTGAATGGTAACACTTAGCTCATGTCTGATTTGACAGATAATTAGTTTTATCCTTCCGCTGAACGAATTTGGTTGTGTATACGCTTGAACAACGCTGGGAAATATTGCGACATTACTTTGAAAATCATGGTAATGTTGCAGAATGGAAGAAGAGAAGCACCGTCAGCTCCGTATGTTCGTTATCTTGTGAAAAAAGTGAAAGAAACTGGCATCCTCATCGATAAACCAAAGCGTGAAAAGCCAAAAACAACATTTGGTTTCAACAGGACGGCGCTACGTGCCACACAGCCGAAGCTACACTCGATGTTTTGCGCCCTGTTTTTGAAGATCGCATTATCAGCCGCAGAGCTGGTGTCGTTTGGCCACCTCGGAGCTGCGATTTGACACTGTTGGACTGTTATTTGTGGGGTGCCGTCAAAGATAAGTGTTACGCCAACAAGCCAGAGACAATTGACACTATTCGTCAAGCCATTGGTGAAATACAGCCGCACACAATCGATAATATGCTTAAAAATTGGACCGATCGTGTAGGCTACTGCATGGGCAGCCATTTGAATGAAATTATTTTCCATTATTAACCGGATGCATTGTACTTTCAAATAAAAAAGAAATTTGAGAAAATATTCAGTAGTTTTTTTTATAGCATTTTCAACAAAAAAAAATTTTTTGTTTGACGGTATATATGTCACCGTTATATAAAAAATGTTTCTTTATATTAAAAATTATTAACTTTGTAGTCAAACATATTTAAATAAAGATTATAATTATTATTATTACATTATTATACACAGAGAATAAATTTGTTGGAATTCCATTGTAACCAACAATATTTAAACATTATTCAATAATTTTAGTTGCAAGTACTTAAAATTCATCATCAGAATAATTAAACTATATTGTAAACAGAAAACATATAAAATTAACCAAAACACAGTCACATCATTCAAAATATGGGTTTTCCTAATTAATATTAAAAAAATATTATACATTTCCTTTAACATCAACAACCAACCACTTTTCGCAGATTTTTCGGAGAATAAAATATTTGCAGTTAAAATCTAACATTAATTTCGCCTGGAAAAAAACAATTACTCTTTCTAAATTATTAGTTTTCGTTGCCAATTTTAAAATAATATAAAGTTTAATAAATAATAGTTTTGGTAACTCTAAATAAATATTAGCAACCCAATTTCTGTTGTACATACAAATCTAATTTTAGACATTCATATTTAAACTTGAAAGAAAAAAATATTGAAGGTAGAAACTTGAAAACACAAATTCAAATTGGGTGTGGGCTAGTGTTAAAGTTTTGCCTGACAAGCAGAAGGTCACCGGTTTGTCTTCAGTTCGCGGTACAAGAATTTTTTTAATCAAATACTTTTTAAATAATATATTAATTTTTTTATAGTTTTGGTAACTCTCTGTTGTATGTATAAATCTATTTTTATACATACATACATGTTTAAATTTGAAACAAAAGAACATTCAATGTTGAAATTGGAAAATACAAATTCAAATCAAGTTTAGGCTAGTGTTAAAGTAATTGCCTCACAAGCATGAGGTCGCCGGTTCGAGCCCAGATTTTTTTATTAATAAAATATTTTTAAAATAGTGTACAATTTTTTTATAGCTTTTTTAACTTTAATAAAATATTGAGATTAGCAACCGAATGTCTGTTGTACCTACAAATCAGTTTTTAAACAAATATTTAAATTTGAAACTAAAAATATTCAAGGTTGAAATTTAAAAAAAAAAAATATTTAAATTGGGTTTAGGCTAGAGATAAAGTACTTGCCTGAAAAAATTAAGATCGCCGGTTCGAGCGCAGTTCGAGGCATACAATTTTTTTATTAATAAATTAAATTTTGTGGAATGAATATAAATCTATTTATAGAATATTATTGTCCGTAAACATAAAATATTCAATTGTTACAATAAAAATTCAAAATTTTTAAATAAATATCGATTGTAACAATAGTATTAAAATTTAATAATAGTGATAGTACGTGGAACCACAAAAATTCGGTTGGCAAAAAATTCGGTTGCAACTACAAAACTGTTTTCTGTGTCTATATTTTTCTCCTTGCTCGTTGTTATTAGAAATTTGCTAATATTTTATAACTATACTGTAATGATGTAAGATTCAAATGCATTTTATATGATGAATGGTGAAATTGTTATCCGTCAATTTTTCAAAAAAAACATACTTTGCAGAACGAAATAATCAAAGCATACCGGCCAAAGAACTTTGCTTAAAGTGTCAAACAAAAAAGGATCCATAATAGAGTCTGTTGAAATCAGTGGGTTTCCATACTACTCAGAGTCGCTGAATCGCTCTTTTTACTTGTTCATGAACTCGCATCGAGCAAATCCAAACATTTTGCAGAAATTTTGAAGCTTAAATTAATTTGTATCATGTTTTTAAATAATAATTTAGTAAAAAAATTTAATTATTTCAAATATTAATGATAAAATGAGCAAGATAGAATTGAAATATATTAATTTTTAATACAAAATAACAAAATATAAGCAAAAAAAAAAGTGAGTTTTTTAAGCAAAAATTTTATCAACTCGATTTAATAATTTTTTCGTGTAAAACAAATGTTTTCATTTGCTTGTCAGAGTTCGGTATTTTGTTTCTGAGAGGAGTGAGAAGTGTAGTCTCTCTATATGTATATACTCTTTGATCATAATTCTTAACAAAAACTGGTTTGTATAAATTTTAAAAAATCGTTAGTACAAAGTTTAATATAAACGCAAAAAATGCAATTTGCATACTTTTTGTGCCTTAAGGGTGAAATAAATACTTTAGCATGCAGTGAATGCAGAGTGGCATTCAAAGAAATATGCAAGGACAGCAAAACATTTCCCTTGTGTAAAAAACAAATCCTGAAGGATATGGAAAGGACGATATATTACGAAGAATTGAAAATCTGACTGGGAGAAATGCCATCTAGATACGAAATTTCTCCTGCAGAATCAAATGTCTTCATATTGTATATAAATATGTCAGGCCTGCAAGACTGGTTACAATGATTCAGGTTCATTTTGCCATCAAATCGTTAACATAACATCTTAACATACACTCAAATAAAAAGCAAAAAATTTTGCTGAGTCAGCTAAATTTTAGTCAGGAGGGTGCTTGCAAAAAAATTGCTAATGTCAGCAAAATCTTTTGCTGAAAATTAGCGAGCTGATTTTTAGCAACAAAATTAGTAGATTCAGCAAAATTTTTGCTAAAACTTAGTGGATTAGAAATTAAAACAACCTTGCTAAACATTAATAAAATTTTTGCTGAATATTAGTAGACTGAAAAAAACTCAAAAAATTTGTAGAAAATTTTTACTTTAGTTAATTTATTTTGCTGAAAATCGTAAAACATATTTTGTGATTCTTTTTAAAATAATTTACAATATGTTACAAAATATAAAAATGTTCATACTCCCACATTGACGACATGAATTAATGTAATATCTGCAAATATATAGAAATAATATTTCTATAATTATAGAAACGAAACGAAAAAATAAAAAAAAGGTAACATATACAACCCTTATTTTGCAATAAGAAAAAGGAAACATAAAAATCAACCTAAGATGTATGTCTTATGCTTTAGTATGTCTACCTGGTGTATATTTGTTTGCAATTCAACCACACTAGATTATTAATCTCTATAAACATTTAGTTTACAAATATACATCTAATCTTTATTAAATTTATATATTTTATTTTGTCTTTTATTTAATTAATAGACAATTACCTTTACAAGCCGGTGACGACGCAAAGTTTAAGTTGTTTTAATCCACAATTTTGTTTTATGTATGACGGATACAAAAATCTTCCATGGTTGATTTTTTTATATGTCTTACTAGAGTTGTACATTTTAGCACAATATTCTTCGTCACTACTACATCTTGACATGCCACGATATCTTATTTATTCTGCGTATAACTTTTAATCTGGTTGTCGTTCACACTATTGATGTGCTAATAAGCACAATTTTTTTAGCAAAATAAATTAGTAAAACAGTAGTAAAATATTAGTAAAACATTAGTTCAAAACAGTTAAGTGCTGAATAAGAATAACTAAAATTTTAGTTTAAAACATAAGTTTAGCAAAAAATTTGCTAAAAAATAGTAAACCCGATTTCCAAGATGTTTTACTAACTTTTCTACTAACTTATTTTTTTGAGTGTACATTATACAAAAGGTTTGCATTTTTAATTTTTTTATTTAAAACTGGTTAAAACTATTATTTTTTCCATAAATAAATATTAATTGATAAGAATCGCTAAAAAGCCTTTAACACATTTTTTAATTTGTCTTTTATTTTATATGTTGAAGTTTTGAGCAAAAATTAGTGACAAGTTTATAATTTGAATTTAAAAGGATATTTTAACTGGATAATTTCAAAAAAGCCAATAATATTTTAAAAATTTTGATTTTAAAACATAAACAGCAACATTCCAATATTAAACACTGCTGGATAATGAGGTAGTCATGCATTTTGAAAAGCCATATCCAGTTCAAAAAGTAGACATTCATTTAAAAGCTATATCCACTTTGACCACGCGGAATTCTCAACAAGTATAATGTAGTGGATTGAGAAGGAATAAGCTCTTATCGCGAACTTTTTCGTGAAGGTATTATTTAGTAAATTATTTGAATTTCTATCAATTTTTGATTTGTATGCTTTGATAATTTCGTTTTACGGAGAACTAAATCCACAAATAACAATAGTATCACTCATCATATAAAATCTATTTATGTGGCATTTCGATCGTAAGTCAAGGCAGTATTCATATAAAATAGAGTTGTGTAGTTCGTGAACGACCTAGTTCAATTGAACTAGTATTTTCTTTGAACTAGCGAGCTGGATCACAATCATCAGCTCTTTTAGATCTTTCGCTCTTTTCGTTCTTTTTGTCTTTTGAGTAATATTTCTTTTCTTTATGTTGCCTTTGAGTTTTTTTTTTATGTTGTCAGCTCAATTTTTTTTAAAATAATTTAAAATTTTTATAATTACGTACCATTTTATGATTTAACAATCATTTTAAATATATTTTAAAGTGTTGAATTATTCTCCGATAGTAAATTTAATAGAAAGTTACACATTTTGTTTTGCATCAGCTGATTCAATTCACTTCAAATAGTACGTGTCGCATAGCTCAATTTAGGATAAAGAGCTGTTGAACTAGAAGAGCGAACTAGTTCATTGAAAGGAGCTGAACTGTAAAGAGCGATCTTTAGAAAGACCTAAAATGCCCAAGCCTAATATAAAATATTTGCAATTTTATTAATACTACGAAATAGTAAACTTATTGATTTTCAGTTTGTATTCTTTGGTTCTTTCGTGCACTCTAGAATAATTAAAGTAATTGAATTATTGTAAACCATAATGTAACAAATAAAAATTAAGGTTTTGATTAAAAATGAATTAGTTGAAAGAAAGAGTTTACAATATACATATCAAACCACAGACAGGAAAACATTTTATTTTTTGTTTTTAACATAAATAAATGTATTTGAAATTTAAAGTGTTTTTTTCAACTGTGCAAAAAAAACAAAACTAGTATTTTATTTTCAACTTAAAAAAAAAATTAATAAAGAAAACAAACAAAAAAATTATTGTTAAATAACAAAGTTTCAAATAAAAAGTTGAAAAAAGTAAAAAAAAAACACGTACTAATCTTTTTTCAACTTTAGTATTCAGCACAACAAATTTCAAATATTTCTACAAATAAAATCAAAAGCAATTTGTCGGTGTTAATAAACTTGCTCGATTTGTGGTATCAACAAAATCGCTAAGTTGTGGAGCAAGACAAAGAAAATCCAATAAATTTTAAAAAATTTGCTATTAAAAAACAATAATAATAAATAGTTTTATATATTTGTTTATTAACCGGTAATCAACCGCGGATAAGTTTTATAGTAAAATTTATTATACCGTAACGAGTTTTTTTTGCATTACGTCATTATTTCGCACTTTTAAAAATGCAGTTTTCAAATATATACAATCTTAGGGACTGGTTCCATTTCCAGTGGTATGTATATATTGTACCACAATTTACCCTTTTTACTTTATGTGGTACACTTAGAATAATATTTAGGTAAAGAGCAGTGCAAATGTAGTTAAAAAAGAAATGAAATTTTACTTAAAGAAAGGACAACTTACATTTCAGTAAATTCAACTAACATTGTCATTTGTTTTTTAATGTTCAAAAAATAACTAACAATTGTAAAGGGTCCGCCAAATAACATTTTTTTTTTTGAAAATGCTATAAAAAAAAACTACTGAATATTTTCTCAAATTTCTTTTTTTATTTGAAAGTACAATCCTTGCGGTTAATAATGGAAAATAATTTCATTTAAATGGCTGCCTCGGCTGGCCATGCAGTAGCCTACACGATCGGTCCAATTTTTTTTGATAATGCGATCTTCAAAAACAGGGCGCAAAACATCGAGTGTAGCTTCGGCTGTGTGGCACGTAGCGCCATCCTGTTGAAACCAAATGTTGCCAATATCCTCCTCTTCAATTTTTGTGAACAAAAATTCGTTCAACATGGCCCGATAACGATCGCCATTGACCCCATTGATCGCCGTACTCAATTTTCGCACACATTCTGCAACATTACTATGATTTTCAAAGTAATGTCGCAATATTTCCCAGCGTTGTTCAAGCGTACTCACAATCATATTCGTTTAGCGGAAGGATGAAACTAATTATCTGTCAAATCAGACATAAGATAAGTGTTACCATTCACGAAATAAGCACTAGTTGAAAAAAAAAACGTTACCCTTTAGTAAAAATGAACCACATGTTAGTAAAAAATAAACAAACATTTATTTGTGAAATAGAGACGGAGGAGATTAGAAAAGTAAACAAAATTCTAAAAATAGAATATTTGTGTTGTTAATGTTGTCACTTCTGAGTATAATATACAATAACAGAAAAAGCTAATAGAAAAGAAAACTTCAATTTAGCTGCATTAGATTCGAGGCCATACTTGGGTGTAATCGCTAAACGGTCATGACTTGGTATTGTTACGTAAGATGAGCGCAGGTTTGATTATTACAGCCGCAGGTTGTTGAACAATATATCATATAGAGACAATCTGACAATTATAAGACACAAATAATAATACAATTTAAAATGGAAGGCAGAAACAAGTCTAGTCTGATTTAAAAATTAATAGTGTTTATAATTTTTTGAGAAAAACGTTTATTCTTCTTCTTAACCTCAACATTTCTTAATTTAATTTTTTATTTTTTTAAATAACAAAAAACTACGGTAGAAAATTAATGTAAAATCATAAAACAGTCATGATTAAACGAACTACAAGGTTAGTAAAAAAATTCAATTTGTTCTACAAATGACTGACATTAACATTAAAAATATAGAAACTGTATTACAACCCAAACAACTACATATTTTTAAAGCTGAAGTTCCCTGAGTGTAGTATTGTTGATACCACAAATCACACGGGTTTGTCGCAAAGTGTGTCGAGGAAGGATTTACCTCTCTGTATACTAATGTTTTTGTGTAAGTTTTTTCCTTAACACTCGCATAATTCTTTCCGTCTTTATTTTGTAGAAATATTATAAATTTTTTGAGCTTAAAAAAAGTTGAGAAAAAGATAAGAACTTTATTTTGTACTTTTGTCAACTTTTTATTTTCAACTTTTTATTTTTCTTTTGTTTTAACTTTTCTAAAATATAAATAATTTTGTGACACAAAAAAAAATTTATTAAAACAAAAATGTTGGTTTTTTTTAGGAAACAAACAAAAAACGTTCTTAAAAACGAACGTTTAAAATCGTTTGTCTGTATCAAACACAAAAAAATATAATATAAAAATACAATAAAAGTTTAAAAAATCACAGCTTTCTAAGCGAAAAAGCTAGAAACTCGAACAAAAATTTTAAATCGCATTATATTAAAGCATGTATTTAAAAGACAATTGCATAAAATTGTTGCTCTTACCACTAATGGGCAACATGTTAAGTTTTCAGATATTTTTCATAATTGGAGCAAATGTTACAACAACAATATTGGCAGGGTCAACAAGTGTTAATATGAAACTATTACCATCTACAACAACATCGAACAATAACGAAAATGAAATTGAAGATAAGGCGTTTGTTGAATTTTTGAAAAATATAATTCAAGAGCAATATTTTACAACAATTGTTATATTGACAAATTGGTTAACTGACAATAAAAACCAAAGAGAATATTGCCTAAATCTTAAATATTTTATGGAACAGCAAAACCAACAACATGACAATGGTCAAATACCAGTAATATTATTGCAATCGCAACAACAGGACTATTTACTATATAATAAATTCCATAGTGAATTTTTAACATTAATTTGTATACCACCATTGGACTCATCAAACTCCTCCGCAACATTATACCAGCAACAAGTCGCAACAAAGGTTATGCATAATAATTTATTACTAGCTCTTAGCAAAAATTTGTGGTACTTACGTCAAAATCGGGTTATATTTCGAATGGATTTTCCGGAACAGCATAGAGATGAAAATTTAAAAAATGTTGCGAATATATTAAATATTGTGATATGGAAGAAATCTTAAATGTTATAGTCATATCTTATGAATTTCCTCATAATGATTTGGTATATTATTCATATTCAAAATTTCCCAAATTTCAAATTAGCAAACAAAACTGGATTATGGGTAAAAAAACTCAATTATATCCAAATTAATTAAGTAATGTTAAAGGTTATAAATTACGCACCATACGCGATCAAATTGCGCCTTTATCTATGGTCTATTATGATAAAGAAGGTAAACAGCAAATGTGTGGTTATATGGCACATTTTGTTAAATATTTCGCTAAAAGCATTAATGCTTCTTTGGCGTTTCCTTTTGAAGTTAAAGTAGGCGAATTTATCTATTTTACACATATGTTAAATTTTACTCGCAATCGTATAATAGATGTGCCAACAGCACTAGTAACTCCAATAAATGGTACAGATTGGTCCGAATATTCGTATCCCCATCATATTACCAGTTGGTATGTTATGTTGCCAGAAGAGGACGATATATCACCAGCTGAAATTGTTTTGGCTGTTATGATTCCTACCTTCATCACTATTCTCATTTCACTTTGTTTATGCTTCACCCTACTTTTAATTGTAATGTTTAAAAGAACTTCGGGTAATTTGTATCGTTTGAATTGGGTTGATTTACTTCTCAATGATAAAGCATTTAGATCTGTCTTGGGTCAGGGGTTTCCTTTTAATAGTCGTACATTACATTATTTCGTAGTGTATGTTTTCTTTTTGCTATTTCTAACCGGTCTAGTGGTCGTTTGATTATATGGTGTATTTTTAGGTTCCTATATGACTAGTCCCCTAAGAAACATCGCATAGAAAGTTTTGATGATTTGGATAAATCAAGCATTAAAATACTATTGGACCCAGAGGAGTATGGTTATACCTATCCGGCCGATTATCTTCAATATCATAATCTATTTGACATTGTTGCAAGAAATCATTCCTGGGAGGAGCGTAAACGTCTTAATACTTCGTATGCCTATGCCGCAAATTCTTTTTATTGGAGTATTGTGGAAGCTCAACAAAAATATTTTTCATGCCCTTTATTTCGTTACTCTACTACCGATGTTTGTTTTAAACCTTTTTTGTATGCTAAACAATTTTTACCTTTAAATTCTGTATTTCATGAGCGTTTACATTTCACCATATTAAATATTCAAGCGGCAGGTTTATTTTATCACTGGTTTGATAAGGGATTTTATGAATTGGTTGCTTTGGGCCGTATGTCGTTTGCGGACTTGGCTGAACAATATGAGGTGAAACCAGTTGCTGTATCAGATTTGAAAATAGTTTTTATTGGATTTTATATTTCTCCGTTTTCTAGTGTGGGAATTTTCGTAATTGAATTGCTGGTATCATTTTTGAAAAAATATATCAGACGTTATCGGCAGACAGAATTAGAAAATTGTTGGCCATAATCAATGATTAGAAAAATTCCAGACTTGAACTAAACAAAAAGGATTAGACAGTTTTAATTCTAGTAGATGTTTTACAAAGTCTTTGTTGTTCCCATCATAGATCCGGTTTCAAACTTTTTTATTATGTCACAATTTTTGATGAAATTTGATGGGCAGTGAACGCATATTTCCAAAAACTCTGTTTTTTTTTTGTAAACTCTGTAGCTTTGAAATATCGCAAAATTAGGGGTTGGGATATCATTAAAAATTCCATAATATTTGCTGTGTAAAAGATATTGAAAAAATTATGTTTGCATAGGAATTTTGTGGTTCAGAAGTTTTATAAAAATATTTTAAAAATTTTGTGTATAAAAAAAATCTAAAAATATTTTTTTTTAAAAAAAAATCATTTTCAATTTATTTTATATTTTGTATACAAACAGAACTAGGTTAGGTTAGGTCGAAAACAGGATTCGGAGAAGGGAAATGCTTCCCTAATCCGACTCAAGTCCCTGAGGACTTACACTTAAGCGAGAATGTCGGCTTGTTGTGCGCTCTAAAAAATCGGTCCCATGTCTATTTCCTACCCCAGGAACTCCGTCGCACTGACGAAATTCCTTAACCTCTTCCATCCTATGCCAATAAGATCCCTCAATGTGGATATTGGGTCACTGGATTCGACCCGCATCCCGGCAAATGCCGGGCATTCACAGAGATAGTGTTCCAGGGTCTACTCGTCATCCACACAGGCCTTACACACTCCAGAGTCCGCTCTACCAATACGGTGGAGATGGGTCCTCAGTGTCGAGTGTCCCTTGAGGATTTCCATCAAAAGACTCAGTTCCTTCCTACTAAGATTCAGAGTTTTCCTCGTCCTGTCCCTGTACGGGTTTCCCCAGAGAATCCCCGTGGTCTTGCCAACACCCGCATTCTCCCAGATGGTCCTATGCACGGTGTCAGCCCAATCCAGAACTACATACATGTTCTAAATACCCTGAAAATTCCAGAAAAAAAAATTTAACTAGTTTTGTCAAAAAAATTTAACTAATTTTGCTAAAAAATTCTAGATATATCAACAAATAGTGTATATTCCAGTCTGAAATTTTCGGAATGTTTAGAACATGTGCTGTTTGTATAAAAAATTTATAATGGAATTTTTTTCAGAAAATAATTCTGAGTTTTTTTTTAATAAAAAAAAAATACACACAGAGAAAAATTTAGCTATTTGCCAACTGAAATTCGATTACTACGAATCAAATTCTGTTATTACGAATTTCAGACTCTTTGCACAACTTTACATTAATTTTCATAATAAAGTTCGGTTAATTCAACTGAATTTTATTTGCAACACCCAAACTATTCACAACTATAATGTTTATATCGTTGCATTAACTGAGTTTATAAGTTGTTACCATTTTCAATTCGGTTGGCACTTTATTTCTCCGTTTGTATTTATCCAAATTATTTCAATATCTTTCACACAACAAAAGTTAAGGCCTTTCGAACGATGTCTGAACCACAAATTTTAAAGCTCCAGTGTCGCCAAAGTTTGCAAAATAAAAAATCATTTTAAAAATACGCGTTCACTGTCAAACATACGCACTAAATTTGTATCCAAATCGGAGACCATCGAAAAAAAAGTAGTTGAAATATAATGTAAACGCTCTATATCCTCCTAAAACCGAAAATAACATTAAAACTTTTTTATTGAGTACTTTTTTATTATTTTTTTTTTTTTTTTTAGTTTAATTTGACTATTTTGACTATATCTCGATTAAGTCCCAGTTCACACACGGCAATTTTAATTGCGCAAGTCTTGAGTTTATAGAAGAGGGATGAAAAGAGAATGGAAGGGGGTACAGACTTGCCCGTACTCCAATTCCGTTTTGTTTTGTCATCCACAATTTTCAACACGAAGTTGGCTGCAGGTTGATACACGAAAATTGCTGAAACAAACTTTTCCTGTGTGAACACAAAAGCAAGTTCAAAGGAGAATTGAAAAAAACTTGCGTAAGTAAAATTGCCGTGTGTGAACCGGGATTAAGCATCAAGAAAATTTGGTCAGTTTTTGTCTTTTAACGCTTTGGTTTATCGATGAGGATGCCAGTTTCTTTCACTTTTTTCACAAGATAACGAACATACGGACCATATTCGTTCAGCGGAAGGATAAAACTAACTATCTGTCAAATCACACATGAGCTGTTACCATTCACGAAATAAGCACTAGTTGAAAAAAAAAACGTTAGATAGCGGACCCTTTATAAAATATCTGGGCATTTGTTTAGATACGAAATTAACATTTAGTTATCATATATCTCATATTATTGATAAAGTTGATAAATATAAAAAAATATTATACCCACTTATCAATAGAAACTGTCTTTTAAATAATTCAAACAAAATTCTTATATTTAAAGTAATTTTTCAGGCAATAATTCTCTATGGTTGTCCAATTTGGAGAAATTGTGCAAAAACTCACTTAAAGCGCCTACAAATTCAGCAAAACAAAATCTTAAAAATTGCACTTAAATTACCCTGTGATTTCTCCACTACTAGGTTACATGTCATTAGTAACACTAATATTGTATCGGAGTCTATTGTTAACATCACCACTCATTTTAGATTAAATTGTAGTTTATCTGAAAATCCACTTATCTCTAACTTATATTAATCCAAATAATTAATAATTCCATATCCTCCGAATGCATATTTCAATTACTTTTTTAAGTTTATTTTTTGTTTTTTGTTACTATCATAATTTAAAATTTTAAAAATTAATCTAAGTATTTTGTTACTTTTGTATATTAGTCTAGTTTGTCAAGACTTGTATTAATTAACTTTACATATTTTTTTTTTTTGTAATTAGCTGTAATTCATGTTGAAGGTTTTTGTTAATAGTTTTCCTTCAGATTAAATCCTATTGCATTGTATTGTATGTGGGCGTTGTGGTGTAATGGTTAGCGCGTTGGACTGTTACACGGATGGTCACGGGTTCGATTCCCGCACTTAGGAAATTATGTTGGGAAAAACGACTGCAATTGTAGTCAAAATCAAATGAAATTTCATTTAAAAAAGGACGACTTACATTTCATTAAATTCAACTAACATTGTCATTTGTTTTTTAATGTTCAAAAAATGACTAACAATTGTAGTAAAAATGAACCACATGGTAGTAAAAAATAAACCAAAAATTTTTTTTTTTATTTTTTTAAATAACAAAAAACAACTGTAAAAAATGAATGTAAAATCATAAAACAGTCATTTGATGTGAGTTGTTTTTTTAAATGAACTACAAGGTTAGTTAAAAATTTTATTTCTTCTACAAATGACTTACATTTACATTAAAAATAATGAAACTGTATTACAACCCAAACAACTACATATTTTTAAAGCAGAAATTCCCTGAGTGCGGTGACGACAACATCAATTTAGAAATAAAATAATATGTATGAGTTTTCTATCACTTATATGTATCGCTACACACCCACCTTCGGTGTTCCCATAGCACTTAACCCCACCGAAGTAAAATAATGAATCAGGGCTATGAAACAAAAAGCTTCAATAAATTCGCCAACTCTACATCAGGTGGCGAGCAACAACTGTTCTAAGACTTATCTCCTCGCGCAATTACAGTGTTGCCATGTTTGAAGCCCTTCATCTTTCACCACCTTTCATCTCTCCACTATCCCCTTTCCAAAGAAAGCAACACATTGATTAAGAAGCAGAATTTCCTGAGTGTTGCTTCTCTTTTTAAACAAAAAAAAAAAAAACGGTCCAATAGATTTCTAGTAAATAAGAAATTTGTAACTTTTTCTATTAATTAAAAAATTAATTAATTAAATATAATAATATTTAATACGCGAATACAAAAAATATAAAAAAAACTTATCTTGCAATGAAAAATATAAAAAAAATCATCTCTAAAGCAAATCTTGAAAAAATAATAAAGTTATGACCGTTTATGCAAAAGTATCTAAATTTAAGATTTTCTTTATTAAATTATGAAATTTTTTTCGATCTTTGCAATATATGATTTTATTCAATAATTTATCTGGCATCGAGTTCAATATTTGAATAAAGTAAAAGATGTTCTCTATTTTTATTCGGTGTATTTCTTATTCTGATGCTACATTTCGCAAATATTAAAATATTTTTTCGTAATTGTCTTTAAGCACTTAATTCTGCTTATTTTAAAATAAATTTTTAAAAACATCCAATAAGTAAAGCTTTAAATAAATGTTATATTGTTCAAACATCAAATGTGTTTTAATTTAATGTAGTACTACCAAAGAGTATATACTATATAAAGAGACTACACTTCACAAGCCTCTCAGCAACGATACACCGAACTCGGCTAAGCAAAAGAAAACATTTTTTACACTAAAAAATATTTGCAGCATGTTGATAAAAAAAAAAAATGTTGCTTAAAACACTAACTTTTAGTTTGTTATTTTCTATTAAAATGTAATATATTTAAATTTTATATTGCTGATGTTATCGTTTGTATTTAAAATAAATAAAAATTTAATGAAAATATTATTCAAAAACATAATAAAAATTACATTATAGACTTTTAGATTTAAATTTCTGCAACATGTTTGTATTAGCTCGGTGCGAGTTTACGAACAAATAAAAAGAGGACTGATTGAGAAAGGCTGAGTTGTATAGAAACCCACTGGTACTACTTACAAACATTAGGCCTTTATGCAATACAAAAACAATTTACTCACAAATTTGACAAGAAACACACTGTATGTTAAAATCAGGTACCCGTGCACAGTGACTCATATGCCCAATTTCGAACGACAAAAATAAAAAATTAGATCTTTCCAATTAATCTAATTTTTTAGTATTTTTTAATTAACAATCAAAATAATACACACAAAATAGTTTGTAGTTTAAATTAAAGGAAAATGTAATTCAACATAAATGATAATTTACTTAAAATAAAGGGTGTCCCAAGAAGAACGCAATTTTTAAATCTGGCAACATTCGAAATGTCATTGTTTGACATTTGAACAATTGTTATTGTTTGCTAGTAGAAGGTACGAGGTTAGTAAAAATGGAGCGCTACACGAATGAACAACGCATTCTCATTGTGAAATTGTTTTACCAACATGACAACATGAAAATGCTGATTTTGCCGATAAAATCATCTTCAGTGACGAGGCCCATTTTCATCTTGATGGCTTCGTCAATAGGCAGAATTGTCGCATTTGGGGTGAGGAAAATCCTCGAGTGATTCACGAGAAGCAAATGCATCCTCAACGTGTCACTGTGTGGTGTGGTTTTTGGGCTGGAGGAATCATTGGAAATTTTTTTATGAAAATGAGGCAGGTCAAGCGCAAACAGTCAATGGTGTTCGGTATCGTGAAATGATAACCAGTTTTTTCTTGCCTAGAATTGAAGAAATGAATGTGGAGGGCATGTGGTTCCAACAAGACGGCGCCACATGTCATACAGCCAGAGAAACAATTCAATTGCTGCATCAGTCATTTCCCGGTCGTGTTATTTCGCGTTTTTTTTATGAAATAAAAAAATGTTTAATAGTAAATTACTGTTTTTTAAGGTATAAAAATTTATTTTTTTATTATATTTATTATTTTTTATTTATTTTAAAGGAACAAAATAAATATATTATCAAATAAAAAATGATTGCAAAGTTTTTGAACCAAAATTATTGTTTTTTAATTATAAAAAAAAGGAATTTATGATATAAAAATAGGAATAACATTGTGTTAAATAAAAATTCAAAAAAAAAAAATAATAAAAAAAATTAAGATAAAAGTTAGATTTGAACTTGCATCAAATAGGCACATGAACATCGGTACGTTATCTGTCAGCATAACATATGATATTGCAACTAACATGTTAAATGTCGAGATGAAAATCTTTATCGTCGGCTTATTATTTATTGGTTTGGTACATATGCCAAAATGTTGGTACACTGATAGAATTTTCCTTCATATAAAAAATTATAAAAATATTTTTTAATAAGTTTGCCTAGAGCTAACAGTTTTTGACGAATTTGAATAGTTGGTCCCTAAATTCCATGGAACAGATTCTCTAAGAAAAACGATATAGTTTTGTTCAAAATGAGAACTGAATTGTTATCGTTTTGACGATGTTACACAAAAACGTTATGCTAAACGATAGTAAATTTTTGTTTTTAACAACATTGTTAACAATATTTAACATTTTTATCTAATATGGTCGTTATTTAACTACAAAAAGTGAACTATAATCGTCGATCGTTCCAAGTCAAATCCCAAGCCAGATCGATAAAAAATTACATATTTTGTACCGACATAAAGGGTCCGCCATCTAACGTTTTTTTTTTTTTTTTCAACTAAATGGTAACACTTAGCTCATGTCTGATTTGACAGATAATTAGTTTTATCCTTCCGCTGAACGAATATTGGTGTGTATACGCTTGAACAACGCTGAGAAATATTGCAACATTACTTTGAAAATCATGGTAATGTTGCAGAATGTGTGCCGATACACCCAAAACGAGTCACTGTTTGGATTTTGGTCCAGAGGCATAATTGGGTAATTTTTTTCGAAAATGAGCAAGGAGTGGCCGCTACAGTCAATGGCGATCGTTATCGGGTCATATTGAACGAATGTTTGTTCACAAAAATTGAAGAGGAGGAAATACAGCTGCACACAATCGATAATGTGCTTAAAAATTTGACCGATCGTGTAGGCTACTGCATGGCCAGCCGAGGCAGCCATTTGAATGAAATTATTTTGCATTATTAACCGGAAGGATTGTACTTTCAAATAAAAAAAGAAATTTGAGAAAATGTTCAGTAGTTTTTTTTTATAGCATTTTCAAAAAAAAACAAAGTTATTTGGCGGACCCTTTATAAGAAAATATGTCATCTTTTAACATACATTATCTTACATGTCATAATATTCCAAGTAACGAAAATTTGCTGAGTCGGGCTGAGTTTAATAAAGATTTGCCATCGCATTAGCAGAACAGCCTGTGATGTTTGCTTTCGAACTTTTCGAACTTTTTTTATAAAATATTTTATAGTTCCTATAAAGACCAGACCTTATAAATAATATCAACGAATGATAATTTCTCAATAACCACCAAATTAATGATATGCTAAAATAATCATAAAAAGTGCAAATTATATCAACGAAAATATTTCATACAAACTATGAATTTTATTCATTAAAGACATGAAACTTTCATAACGATTAGGCTAGGATAAATGAAAAAAAATTTCATATACTTTATCAAATTTTCATTGGGTCAATTAAACCATTCATTAAAATTGATTTAATGAAACACCTTTCATTGACTCAATGAAACGTTTCTTTGGGGATTTTTTTATGAAAAAATTCATTGGATTAATGAAGGAATTCCTTAATACTACGCACAAATTTTTATCAGTGTACTTTTGTTTTTTTTAATTTATTTTCATCGGGATAAACATTAATTGCATTTATAGTAATTAAATGTGCTAAAGTCCCAAAACTTATTTAACACATTGTGAAAAACAATCTGATGTAGGCGTGTCCCTATCCGGATTTCATTCCTGCCCAAGGAAATCTTCAGGGGACTTTGTTATTATAATTTCTAGAGATATTTGTTATGTTAAATCACAAACTCAAAGAGAATTTCTTGTCCTCGTCTAGGAGCGAGATTCAAAATTTAAAATACGAAAGAAAAAACAAAAACAACAACAAAATATTATCACAATTGGCTTTGTCATTTCCCAAATACTACTCTGTTTTTTTGACAGACCTAGCAATGTAGTGACGTTTATTCAAGTAAATCAACAATAGAAAATCATATGTTTTCTATTAGTGTCAGTTACATTTAAATTTGCACAAGCACCTGCATATTTGTTATTTAAATTTATTTTCATCGGGATAAACATTAATTGCATTTATACACTCAAAAAAAAAAGTTTGTAAAGTCAGCAAAAAATTTTGCTGAGTCAGCAAAATTTTAGTCAGGAGGATGCTTGCAAAAAAGTTGCTAATGTCAGCAAAATCTTTTGCTGAAAATCAGCGAGCTGATTTTTAGCAACAAAATTTGTAGATTCAGCACTTAGTAGATTAGAAATACAAAAGCCTTGCTAAAAATTAATAAATTTTTTGCTGAATTTTAGTAGACTAAAAAAACGCAAAAAATTTGTAGAAAATTGTAATTTAGTTAATTTATTTGCTGAAAATCATAAAACATATTTTTGTGATTCTTTTAAAAATAATTTACTATAATAACGAAATATAAAAATTTTCATTTTTCCACATTGACGACATGAATTAATTTAATATCTGAAAATATATAGAAATAAATATATATAACATAACAAAAATTGTCTTTCAATTACTTACATCAATGGTTGTCTAAATGATGCTATCGCAACTGCGCAACGAAAAAATAAACAAAAACAAACGAAACGAAAAAAAACAACCCTTTTTGCAATAAGAAAAAGGAACCATAAAAATCTACCTAAGATGTGTGTCTTGACAGAAAAAGTCTACATTTCTGTATATGTTTGTCTGCAATTTGACCACACATATAAACATTTAGTTTAAATAAATAAATATTTTATTTTGTCTTTTATTTAATTAATAGACAATTATTTTCACAAGCCGGTGACAACGCAAAATTTAAGTTATTTTAATCCTCAATTTTGTTTTATGTATGAAAAAGAGATACAAAAACTTACATGGTTGATTTTTTATACGTCTTATTAGAGTTGTACTTTTTAGTATCATTTTCCTCTTCTCTACTACATCTTGACATGCCGCGACATCTACTTCATTCTGCGTATATCTTTCAATCTGGTTGTCGTCCACACTATTAATGTGCTTATTGGCACAATTATTTTTTTAGCAAAATTAATTAGTAAAACATTAGTATATTAGTAAAGCATTAGTATAAAACAGTTAAGTGCTGAATAAGTATAACAAAAATTTTAGCTGATAACACGATTTTAGCAAAAAATGTTGCTAAAAAATAGTATACCTGATTTACAAGACGTTTTACTAACTTTTCTACTAACTTATTTTTTTGGGTGTAGTAATTAAATGTACTAAAGTCCCAAAACTTATTTAACAAATTGTGAAAAACAATCTGATGTTTTGTTTTTTTTTTTTTTTTGTATGTTTTTAGTCTTAATTTCTCATTTTGTATTTTTTCATTTATTTAATTAAATTTTGTTGTATCTTTTTGTTTTGTGTGTTATATTTTTTTTTCTATATTTTTACTTCATATTTTTTACTTATATTTATTTAATAATCCCTTTGGGTGCTTTCATCCCCTAAATAGCTTTTTTAAATAATGTCATCTGACAAAATGAAGCGAAAACTAAAAGGGGTAACAAAAAAAAACCGAAATTGCTACCTAAAATTGTACCTAACAAATGGTGCGAAAACTTTTATTTAGATACAATTTTAGGTAGAAATTTTGGTTTTTTTTTTTGTTTCCCCTTTTATTTTTGACGTCATTTTGTCAGATGACGACATTTAAAAAAGGCTATTTAACCGTTTCAGCACTGGGCATGTAAGACATACATCTTAAGCTTAACTTTAGCGGCTTCTTTGTAAACGTTTACTGTTGCACATGTTGCACACATTATAACCAATGCAACAAGCAACTTACAACTGAATATCACATCACTACAAGTATCTTGTCTCACTCATGGAGACGAGTACTGGTTTGGTACTATATTATTGTCTTTAAGCCGGAAATTATTTCAATTTTACATTACACTACAATCGTTACGTGAAGTGTAATTTTGACATTCAAGTTGTAACGTGTTTAAGAATTTTGTGTTCAGGGTTTGCAAAGAAGAGGTTTAATATTCACTTACTTATTCAAAGAAAGTAGGGTAGAGAAGACGCGAAATCGATGGTAATATACGTTGATTTTAGAACTTCATTTGATTTCAGATCATGAAACAAAATGTTCTTAATATCTGATATAAATATCTAGACGTACGTACGGCTCGCAATTAAAGTCAGAAGAGAAGATTTTGTAATAAATTACAAATGGTGAACTTGCCGATTTAAAAGAAACTTGAATATGTTGTAGAAGCCAAAAAATTATCATACACGTATTTTTTATTAGGTGAGTTATCTCAATTGTAGTCCTTTTTTAACTGATTTTCAATTAAATTAATATGTAGCCTTTACGAAAAAAATATTGTGAGTCTTTCTTTTTGCGCTTTTTCTAAAAAAGGAAATTCTTTAATATATATATATATTTTTTTTTTTTTTTGTTATTAATTAATAATCATATAATTACAAATTATACACTATTACCCTAACCGAGCACGTTCTACTATGGCCTTCGGCGCGTTGTAGCGAAAACAGACCAGTGCCTCTGGTGGGAATCGAACCTACGACTCCCGCACTGATAAGCCAGCACACTACCAACTAGCCTACCGGGGCGCACTCCTTTAATATATATACAATTTTAGATAATTTTAACATTATTGGCCAAAAATACTACTTTTTGTACATACATTTACAATTTAGCATACAAAACAATATAAAGTTGTTGTTTAGAATTGTCAACATTTTATAACCAATAAGGATGTAAAATTCAGTTATTTCTTCTTAAATTAAGGATTTTTAACTGTTTCGCCCTATAAAAGTAGAGACTTTGATAATATTTATCAGCTAGTTCTTTTCAGCGCTTTTTTATGGACCTGACTGCGCGTTTTGTTTCAAGAAAATTGGCATCACTGCTAATATATTAGGATTTTTGCCTGCCTCAGCATATGCGGCAAAACCAGTGAACCGATTAAACTTTAAACCTCCTATTCATCCTAGCCATCAATTTCTTGGCTTTATTTAGAAAAGTTTCGGTAAAGTTTCATTTGTGAAAAAATTATTGAATTTTCAAAAAATTGTTGTTTTACAATAGGGCGTTTCAATAATTCGGCTAAAGCCAAAATAAAAAACTAACAAGTGTACCTGCACACTAGGGCGGCAGCCGTTTCTATGGACATTTTTATTACAATTTTAAGGAGCACTAAAACGTCAATGCTAAAAGTTTGGGGCAAATCGGACATCGTTAACCCGTGACACACCGAGGTCGAAGGTCCCAATTACCAAATGTTACTTCGGTAAGGGAAATATATCCTAGAGATGCATTAATTTTCTGTTTTTTAAAGTAAATTTGTGATTTTTGTATTCTTGTACAGGGTGGCCCAGAAAGACCGAAGTGGTGTGAATTCCTTATAACTTTTTATTTAAGACATATTTTTTTAATTTTTTGTTTTTTAAATACAGTAAATTTATAGGGAATATTTTTAGATTAGTTATTAAAAATGATATCCCGCAAGTGGTGGCCATTTTCTGCTTCGCACAAATGTGCTCTTTCCAACACATTTTCCATGACCTTTCGCAAAACTTCAGGTGTTATGTTGTTCATTTCGTCTCGAATATTGGTTTTTAATTCCTCAATAGTCCTAGGCTTATTAACATAAACTTTCCCTTTTAAATAACCCCATAGGAAACAGTCTGGATCGGTTAAATCCGGGGAACGCGGAGGCCAATTAAAATTGCTGCTACGCGAAATTATTCTTTCACCAAAGATGTCACGTAAAAGAGCCATTGTGGCCCTCGCAGTGTGCGCTGTGGCTCCATCCTGTTGGAACCATATTTGCGGATGGCTGCAGCGACCCTCTTGAGAAGCCAAGTTGTGTCGAACGTCTCCTGGTTGATGTTTCTGGATCCTCCCGAATACTCTCCTGTACCACTTGAAGATTGTCAAACGTGTGGACAGTTCGTAGTCTGCCGGCACCAGGAAGGTTCCTTACTGCTCCTTGTTGTCGAAAATTTGCAACCAGACGGTTTATTGTTGACTGAGAGGGTGCAACCCGCACATTAAATTGACGACGGTATGCACGCTGAATCAACAAAATGGACCGTTGATTTGAAAAGTAAATTTCAACGATTTGGGCACGTTGTTCAGTTGTGTATTGCTCCATTATAAATTATCCAAGTCTTCTTTACAAAATACTGAAAAGAAAAGAAAAAAAATTATAATAAAAAAGTTATAAGGAATTCACACCACTTCGGTCTTTCTGAGCCACCCTGTAGATATAGAAAATACAATCTTGATTTTTTTCGGAATTAACCCTTCAACATCTGTTGGGTTAAAACAACCCAGAACTTTTTTATCTGAATAATTATCAGATATGGTAATTAAAGTAAATTTTTTTTGTTAAATTATTTTTCTGGATCTTAAAAATACAATTTTGATATTTTTACTTAACCACTTTACAGCATTTGGGTCAAATTGACGTCAAATTAGAATCCGTAGTTTTAGGTTTGCTAAAATAAATTTAGATGCGTTCTATATTTAATGATAAAAAAATTGTATGTATAAAAATCTTCTCTTAAAGATTTTAATGTAGCATCTGCGGAAAACTTTTTCGGCAGATGCTAAAACCTACCTAAAACATTTTTGTTCCTTATCATGTGTAATTTTGCAATGGTATTCCTGAATTAATTTGATACCTCTTTCGACACTGTCGTTTACAACACTTAAGTTCCGTACAGCACTTAAGTTCCTCTTTTGTATTTTTCTAAATTATACCAAGTGGGTCGAACTTAAAAAAATCCGAACATATGTCAAATCTATAAAGACTTTTTTCGAATTTATTGAGACTAGTTCTTCTAAGATGTCGGAAAAATCTCGAAGAATAATACTTGTTAACTTTTCTTTTCTGAGTTGTAGCTTTTTGGAATACCTTCGTTTTCTTCTTCCGATTTAAATTCGTCACTAAACATTTTTGTTCACCATTTCTGTTTTTATTTTACCATCTATTCTGTCGTCAAATACAGCAAAACCGATACATTCCTCCTTGAAATGGTATAGATGATTCAGTATTGAACCAGAAAACCTAATAGCATTTGACTGTAAATCCTGATACTTCCACTAAGCCATTAACTTCAGCATCTGTAATATCTGAAATTTTAATTCTAAAATCTACCATCTTTAAACAATATATTGCCTTAGCCATCCATCTTGCATGGTGTAATGCACCAGGTTTAGAAAATGTAGTGCCTCGCGGAGGATTTGCACCAAGAATTAATTATTGTAAATTCCAAATATGCCTTCTGGCCGTTGGTCATAAAAAAAAGTAAACGGAGAAAACGTTTTGCTGTTACGGTACTTTCAAACTGTTTTCTTTATTAGCAAAATTAATTTTTTATACGTGTTACTAATATAAATTTAACAATTATTAAAAATGGGTTAATTTTACTAACATTTTTTATTGAGTGTAACAAAAAGTAAAGCTTCTAAACCGCACATAACCATTTTGCCCAGATTCATTAATATTTGGTAAAAAATGCGAAATATTAGGAACAAAACTAAAGGGTGATTTTTAAGAGCTTTCGGATGTGATTTAAAAAAAAACACATAAAATTTACAGAAATGTATGAAATTATTATTTGAGGCGATAGAACGATCTATATAATTTAATGTTTAGAGATGATTTCATGTAAAGGTTGACCGCTGCTACGCCGCAAATGGGTTATACCAAGTCCAGCTCTTCCATTTTGGGCAAAAAAAATTTGTAATCATCGCACGGTAGCGCTCGCCATTCACAGTAACGTTCGTTGTCTTTGAAAAAGTACGGTCCAATGATGCCACCGGATCATAATCCGCACCAAACAGTGCATTTTTCGGGATGCATTGGCAGTTCTTGCAATGCTTCTGGCTGCTCTTCACACATCCATTGAAACAGAAATGAGCTCCGTCGCTGAACACAATTTTCCGATAAAAAAGTGGATCTTCATCCAACTTTGCCAGCGCCCATTCACCAAATCGTGTGGCTTCAATTCTTGCTCCAGCTGTATTTTAAAAGGTTTTGTTTTACACCAAAATCCTTCCGCAAAGTTTCCCACATGGTGGAGTAGCAGAGGCCCAATTGCTGCGAACGGCGCCGAGTTGATAATTCTCGGTCATCAACAACATTGGCGGATACAGCTGCGCACTCCACGTATACGCGTTAATGGTTTAATGGCCAATCACGCAAATTTGGTGCGAAATTTAGTCACAAGATTCCGAATCAGAAGGTCGCCCAAACTGACCATAAATTTGAGGAAATGCACTATGCACTTTCTTAACCGAGCATGAATTTTGATAATAAAATTCAATAACAAACTGAACATGTTTAACAGTAACATATTACACGAAAACAGCTGAGATGTTTTTATAAGATAAAATAAAAAAAATAAAAATCAACTGATACTTGTTGAAAACTAAAAAATGCTGTGGTGGACCAAAAGTATTCTAAAAAAAATTATGAATATTATTTTCCCATAATAAGCTCTACAAAACGAAAAATTTGAGGCTATTTTCGACAAAAAGTAAGACAACTTTTTTTTGGCAAAACGTTCCATTTTGTAATCTTAAATCGCGTGTTGGGACCTAAAAGTACCCTCCAACATTTTTTTTTTTTCTTTATTTTTCCCGTATTCAGCTATTTAATACTCATCCTTTAAGTGGTATTACTTAAAATTTTTTTCTAACGGGACACCCTAATGTACACCCAGAAAACTGACTCGATCGTAGCAACAGTAAATGTAGCCAATCGAATGGTTCGGTTCTAGGTATCAAGTTTTTAGGTAGTTATCACCGAATTAGCAGAATTTCTGTTGGTCCAATGAAATGATTGTTATTACAACCGAAAAATTCGAAATGGCAACAAATACGGTAGCCACTACCGAGTCTGTTTTCTGGATATAGAATTTACTAATATTTGATCTTTGAATTAGGTGTGACAGGATTTGACAATACCCGATTTGGCTCAAATTTTCACCATATTATTTTTATATTCAAAGACAAAAAATTCCTATGGGCGATCCTTAAAATTTAAAAAAACTGCCGCCCTACTGCACACACAAGCTCACACATCGTATTTAGTTGAAAGATTTGTTTTAAAATATTTAATTGCAACAATCAATTACCACTATAGTTGTATATTAAATTTCTTAGTCTATGATTTTTGTTATTCCGCCGGTTTGGGGTTCTTTTGATACATGTTGTCTAAGGATAAATGTTACCTGGTACTATGTATGTGTTAAATACTTATTTATTACATACATTGAAAAATAATTGTGTGTAAATTTAATATAATTCATCTTGTGTGGGCTCCATTGAAGTATTTATTAATATTTTTTGCGTTGTACTAAGACGGTTTCCTACAATCAGGGCGTTCTTTGAGATTTAAAATTGCTGTAATAATTTTCGTGGTAGACAATCTAAATGATGGGTCATATATTTAATAAAATATCAGTCATACATGTTGTTTGTTAGATCATACAAATTTAATATTATGGGAAGATTAAAGACTAATAACAACTTTTGGTTTAAAAATATGTATATGAAAGAAATGGGAACAGTATCAGATTTAAATGATAAGATGAAGTGGGAAAAATAATAGAAAGAAAGAAAACTGTACAATTGTGTGGGAATTCTTTCTCTATTGATTTTTTTATTAACTCATTAATGGCAAGTTATAGATCAACCAAACATTCTTTTTCCTTAAAGCGACCTCTAGTGGAATTATGGGCAACCAAAGTTGAAACTTTGTCAGCATACAAATAATAATAACGGTTGCAGATATTTAAAAAATTTAAATTTTGCATAATTGTGTGCACAAATTTTTCTTCAAAATTATATCAAAAATTATTTTTTATAAGATTAGCAATTTTTTGGAAAAATATCTTGGTTTTTTAAATTTTTTTAAAATTGCATATCGCAACCCTGAAGTTATAATTTTTATAAGTTTAATATTGTTTTAATTAAATAATAAATAATAAATTTTTTTAAATAATTATTTGGCATCTGAATAAAAATGTTACAAAATTTTTTATTCACAATTGTAGTCTAGAAAAAAAATAGGCATTTAAAAGTACACTCTAATTAATTTCTGTTGTAATTTATTCATTTTTAGAAAGAGTTTTATTAATGTGTTGTATAATAATAAATAAATATTTGTATATACGTGGTTGTACATACGTATACAGAGCTTCAAAGATTGAATTCCATTTTGAAAAAATCAAATCGGATTTTTATAAAGCAAATGATTTTTTTCTTAATCAATCGCAGAGAATTCATTCTTTGGAATTCACTAGTGAGGAATTCAATCAATTTAGCTCATTCGATATTATCAATTATTGAATTCAATCATTGGGAATTCAATCATTTTGAAGTCAATCGTTGGGAATTCAATAACTGAGAATTCAATCTATTTTTCATTCAATCTATTTAAAATTTGCCGAAATCGGCGAAACTGAAAAACATCGCCAGAATTGAAAAAAAATCGCTAAAATTGAAAAATATCGGTAAAATGAAAAAAGTTCCCGAAAATTTAAATTGAAAAAATCGCCAAAAATTTAAAAAATCACTAAAATTGAAAAAAAAATCGACAAAATTTAAAAAACTCTCCAAAATTAAAGCAAAATCACTAACTAAAATCGTCAAAATTAAAAAAAATCACCAAAAATAAAAAATATCGCCAAAAATTAGAAAAATTGCGAAAAGTGAAAACATTGCCAAAATGAAAATAATTACCATAACTGATAAAAAAAATAGCTCAAATTGGAAAAAGTTGTCCGTGTAATTTATTTGTTTCTGTTAGTTTTTGAAATAAAGGCGATGTTTCAAATAAATACTCTTTTTTTTTATCTGCGATGCTTACTTTTCGGGAAAAACGGGATTTACGAATCCAGTCAATCAAATCGAAATTAGGATCGTTGTTAAGGTTGAGTTTTGAACAATGGTGCAACCATTTTCCTCCAGCTCCATTAGTTTTCGAAATATGTACCAATAAGTTTGCCAACTCTCCATCAGATGGCGAGCAACAACTGTTCTAAGACTTATCATCTCGCGCAATTACAGTGTTGCCATGTCTGAAGCCCTTCATCTTTCCCCACCTTTCATCTCTATACTATCCCTTTCCAAAGAAAGCAACACACTAAATATAGGAAGTATTTCCTGAGTGTTGCCTCTCTTTAAAAAAAAAAAAAAATTTAATAAAAACCGTCCATAACTCAAAAAATAAAAGAGCTACTGGAAAAATATTTGCACCGGTGTTCAAATCTCAACCCCAATACCGGTCCTAAATTTCAACCTGATTTTCTAGGTTCTTAGATCGCGTTTTTTCTCGAAAACAAAGCATCCCAAAGCAAAAAGAGAATTAATTTGGAACATCGTCTGTGTTTCGAAAACTAATAAACATTTACAACTATTTTCAATTTCTCGTCAATATTTTTCGTTTATTTTAATGTTAGCTTTCTTTCCAATTTGAACTTTTTTTTAATTTTTGGCGATTTGTTTTTGCAATTTTTTAATTTTAATTTAATTTTATGAATTTTTCTAATTTTTGGCGAATTTTTTAAATTTTAGCGATTTTTTAATTTTTGGCAATTTTCTTTAAATTTTAGCGATTTTTTCAAATTTGGATTTTTTTTTTAATTTTAGCGATTTGTTATTATTAATTTTAACGTGTTTTTTTATTTTTGGTGATTTTTTTTTATTTTAAAGATTTTTTTAAATTTTACCGATTTTTTTCAATTTTGTCAATTTTTTTTAATATATTATTTTTTTAAATCGATTGAGTAAAAAACCGATTGAATAAATCGAATGAAGAATTTAATTCTTTAAAGCTCTGAACATATATTATATTTTGAACATATTTTTCCGCAATTAGCCTGCAAACACTTGGAAATAAACGTTTTTGGTATATTAGGAAGTTTTTTAATTCACTATCACAAATACTACATTTATACATTTTTTTTTCATTAAAATTCTCAATAAATTAAATTTTTTAGATTTTTTTAGCTTTTTAATTTGTTTTAGTTTTTTTTTCAATTTAGAAATGTCGAAATATTTATTACTATTATAAGTTAGCATATTTACAAACTTTGTGCGTAAAAAATTTATTAAACAAAATAATACTACTTTTAGGCATAATGTGTTTAATTGTAAACAAATAATTGGTAAAAATACTGTAAGTGTGTATTATTGTATATAAAAGTGTGCGCAAAATAGTTTTACGCATTTTGATGTATAAATTTACCGAATTCGCGTAATAATACATAAAACTTTATTCGTTTTATAGAAGTAAATTTACAATTATTTTTTAGAGTGTATTGGATCGGAAAAGGAACACTGTGTCAATAATGAGTATTTAGAATATTTTTCAACTATTTTTAAAATCCTTCTGGAATATTATCTTAACCAGTTACAACAGTTAAGTGAAACTTTTTCTTTTTATATAATATGAATATGCAAATATTTCATTATGAATTTGAATATGAATATGATGATTTGTTTTTTTTTTTCATAATTTACATACACTATGGCATAGACAAAATCGTGAGCCATTAGGATGCCTTTAAATATTTGTTAACAAAATTTAATTGAACACGATTCTATCACATATGAACATAAAAAACCCTACAAATAATATTGAAACTTGTGTAATTTTAAATATCAAAAACATACTTAAGAGACGTACAAATGTACACTATGCTTAAAAATTATTATTTGCATCAATTTAAATAAAAATAGTTGGAAATAAATTTTTCAAAAAACATATTCTCGTACATGCAGAGAAAAACTATGTTTGCAATATGATTATGGCCACGAAATTATGTTTCCTGCAGCCACTGGATGCACAGTGGGATATATAAATCACAAACTGAAATAATTCGGCCATTTCTCGCTTAGTGGTCCGATGACATCCCAAAAAAAATTGAGTGCTCGCCATTTTTTTGTTTCTAAACCGATTTTCAAAAAATTAACGTATTTATAATCTGCTATACGAGACTAATTGAAATTTTGCATTCATTAAACATGCTAATATTTTTATTATTTTTATATTTAAACAACACAATCTGTAAAATTTGTATTATTTTTATTTTCATCACACATTTACTACATATTGTTTCAGCTAATATTTATATTTTCATTTTTTCTTTGCTTTATTAATTTTTAATGAACGTTTACTTTACTCTGCTAATACTGACTGCGTTGTTGTTAGGGATGGTTGCGTTGAAGGAAGATATTTCAATGGGAGATGATAGAGGTCCAGTTGGAAGTTCCAAGGACACGACTATGAATATGGTGAAAATATTTGCTAAACATAAAAATGGTGTTACAATATCTCACATTAACGCTCAAAGTTTAAATAACAAGATCGATGAGTTCAGACTGGTTTTTGAGAATTCAAATGTTGATATTGTTTGCGTTTCCGAGACATGGCTTTCCGAAAAAATACCTGACAGGCTTATTTGCTTAAACGGTTACAAAACCTTTAGAAATGACCGGGCTAAACATGCTGGTGGGGTTGCCATCTTTGTAAAGGATAATATAACGTGCAAATTCAAAACGAAGTCGTGCCAGGATAAAAAAGTTGAGTTTATTTTTGTTGAAATTATATCTCATGGAAGAAAAATGCTAATTGGATGTGTCTACAGACCACACAAGAATATACCTTGCAATGATTTTATATCGAAATTAGAAACATTAACCGTTGCCTATAATGATATTGTGATCTCTGGTGATTTCAACTCAAATATTTTAAAGGAATCAATTTTATCTGATGAAATGTTGTCACTTGGACTTTTGCCAGTTAATCAAACAGTTCCAACACACTTTACAACTTCGAGTAATTCACTGCTTGATCTTTTCTTTGTTGCAAACATGTCAAATGTATTATTGTATGACCAGGTTTCAGCATCATGTTTCTCAAGACATGATTTGATATTTCTAACGTATAATTTTCGGATTCATCGAATGGACCAAATTTGCTACTATAGAGACTTCAAGCGTTTGAATTATAATCTGCTACAGGAGAGTTTTTTTTATATTAATTGGGAAAGTATGTACTATATGTGTTCTGCAGATGAACAATTGTCTTTTCTTGAGTATAATATCCAGCGGCTCTATGATGACACCGTCCCTTTAAAATCTAAAAAAATCTCGGAAAGATCAAGACCATGGTTTTCAGCTGATATTAAACAATTAATTCATAAAAGAGATTTAGCTTATTCCAGATGGAAGAGATTTAAGACTCCTGAATTAAAAGTCGAATATCGCACTGCTAGAAGCGAGGTTAACAATAAAATTAGAATTTCTAAAAGGGAATATTATTCCAAATGCTTCGGTTCTGCTCTTGAATCGAAGAAAACCTGGAAAACCATTCGTGAAATCGGAATCGGAAGTACTGATAGAACGAACAACTGCAATGCCGATGCTAATCAGTTAAATACAATATTTACAACCTCACCGAAAGTTCCAATCAACGGCAACTTTTACAACTTTTCGTCAGATATGGACAACTTTACTCCTGATGATAATAATACGTTTGAGTTTTCTTGCATTACACAGTCTGATATCGTGTCAACTTTTGCACTAATAAAATCAGAAGCAGTAGGATACGATAATATGCATCCGAAATTTTTAAAGATACTTCTGCCATTACTTCTGCCTTATATAACTCACCTTTTCAATACAATCATTACAACCAGCACTTTTCCGCAGAAATGGAAGCATGCCAAAATTATACCACTTCCGAAAACAAAAACTGAGTTCCGCCCAATTGCTATTTTGTGTTACCTTTCTAAAGTATTGGAAAAGATTCTACAGCTGCAAATGAGTATATAAAAGATAAATGCCTGCTGCATGATAAACAATCTGGCTTTCGTTCGAATCATAGCTGTATAACAGCTTTGATTGATGTTTCGGAGAGCATACGACGTGAACTCGACGATGGTAAAGTTAATTTCTTGGTGCTTCTTGATCATTCGAAAGCTTTTGATACGGTTGACCATCTTACGTTATGTTTGAAACTTAGAAATTTTTTTAATTTTGCTTCGTCATCAACACGGCTCTTATTTTCGTATCTAACTAATCGCACACAATCCGTATACGCAGATAACACTTGGTCTAACTCGCTGACTCTTACTAGAGGCGTGCCGCAAGGGTCTATTCTTGGCCCTCTATTTTTTTCTATATATGCAAATGATTTGCCCGATCAGCTTTCATACTGCAAATTACATATGTACGCGGATGATGTCCAATTGTTTTTGAGCAGTCCAGTGCAATTAATCGCAGAAGCTATTACGAAAATTAATTATGATCTAGATAAAGTATATATATGGGCGACAGCAAATGGACTTTGTCTCAATCCGCTGAAATCAAAATGTCTGATAATTCACCGCCAAAGAACTGTGCCAGTTATCGAAACGAAATTCTTATTAACGGAGGAAGAATTGAAATCGTAGAGTCGGCTAAAAACCTTGGCATTATCTTCAACAGATATTTAACATGGACCAACCATATAAACTCACTTGTTGGTCAAACCTATGCCAAGTTAAGAGCTCTATGGTCAACACAGTTTTTTACGCCTTTAAAAGTCAGAATATTAATTGCAAAGTCGTACCTCATCCCCGGTTTAATTTACGGCTGTGAACTCTTCGAAAATTGTGATACTACTAGCAAACGCAAGCTAATAGTTTTGTATAATAATATCATCAGATATGTCTACGGATTGAGAAGGTTTGATCGGGTCTCATCTTTTGCCATTAAACTTTATGGCATATCTTTTGAGAACCTTTTAAAAATAAGGGTACTTTTATTTTACCATAAAATTATTTATACCAAAAATCCACTATACCTTTATGAATTTATACAATTTGCCATATCCCCTAGAGGTAAAAAGACAATTATACCAAGGCATCGATACCATGTATCTGAATGGCATTTTTATATAAATGCCTCACGTCTTTGGAGACATCTTCCAGAAAACCAACAGCTCAACAGCAACGCAAACAGTTTTAAACAATTTCTTCTAATTTTTTTTTTGCATAATTTGATTTATATTTATATAACTTTATTTTTACACTTTTTTGTTAAAGCATTTGTGATGATAGAACAATATATTAGAAAGTAGTTTTAATTTTATTTTTGTTCTTTTTTATTGTTATTTACGTGTATGAGTATGAGTATCTTAAATTTAATTTTTTCTTTTTTTATATTTAACTTGCAATATTATTTTTTACCCAAACTGCTTTCCTGTACTTTAACTATAAGATTTAATCTTGTTGTACAGGATATGTGAATGTAAATAAATAAATAAATAAATAAATAAAATAAATAAAAACCATGCTTAAACATGCTTGTGTGCTTGTAATAAAATGTTGATATTGCATTGCAAAAATAAAAATAAAGCAATTTTTTATACTTATAGATTTTTGCAATAGGTCCATGATGAAATGAAATAAGTTCAAGAGTGTTGGATGACAAATTTAAAGTAAGTTAATATTCTTTCGACTTGTACTATACAAACTATACATTATGAATACATTTAAAAAAATAAATAGCAAAAATTAAAAACTAGATTTACATAAATTTATTAAAACGCTATAACTTCATGGATTTAAAATACATTTGTTTCAAGTTACATATCTTTTGAAAGATATTTAAAATATATTTCATTTGATATATAAAACATTAATATTGGGTGGATTTATTAAAAGTTATTCATCTTTTTGTCACTAGCTTTTTTGAACTTGTCGTCCTTTTTATGCAAACTAAGGACATTTTGACTTTATGAGGCTTATTATCTTTTGCAACTTTTGCATTGTGTATAGTTTCTTTTTTAACTAAAAGTTTTAAATATAGGGAATTCTGGCCCATTTCCTCATCTTATTTGATCGCGTCGCAAGTTCTTCCCATCGTCGTAGGGTATTGAAACTTGGCCAATGTATGCAAAATGACGCCCTTTATTATAGTTTTTGAGAGCACCCAGTAAATTCCACTAAATGGTCAAAATGAGCCACCGTAGTATGTACCCTATATTGAAAGATAATCAATTCAAAAATCCCCAATAAAATATATCAAAAATTTGCTCCCTGGCAACTCTTCCCCAACTACGTGAATAGCCAAACTACCGTATGTACAAAAAATACATCATAGTTGCGCCAACTCACAAAATGTGGGAAATAGTGGAAATTAGATTACATATGATTTTCTAACAATTGTGAATTGTTGTGGTGTTTGTCTTAGCTATCTTCTGCAATTACAATTAAATGTAAAATCGACCCCGTGTAATTGAAACTGGTTTTAAGCCACAGCAAAAATCGACCTACTTTAGATCAATTGGTTAGAGCCTCTGTCTAAAGTGAAGTGCGAAGTGCATGTGGCAAAGAAAGCAGGTTCAAGCCACGGTCAGGATTGCATTTAATAAAATAAACATTTCATATAGATGCAATCAAACAATAAAAACCATAACAAATAATTACAGTATTGTCAAAAAAGGATTACTGATGAAGGTTGTGTAACCAGAAACTGCGCAGTCTAATTCAATAAGAAATTATAATGTAGTTATGATTTTTAGAAAAGTATGCTTAATCTTCTCTACCACGCCTATCTCAAACGATAATCAATTAAATTTAAAATTTTCAAATGATTTAGATTTTTGTGAAAGGCGTGGTAGAGAAGAATGAGTGCATTTTCTAGAATCATAACTTCATTGCAAGTTTTAAATTTTTTCTGAATCAGACTGCGCAGTTTCTAGTATTGAACCTTCGTCAGTGACCCAGTTTTTGAATTTTTTTTTTAATAATGTAATATTTGTTATGTTTTTATTTGTTCGATTGCGTCTATATGAAATTTTCTGTGCAATCACTGACCGTGGTATAGATAAACTGATTTCTAATGCCACATGCACTCGCACTCGCACTAGACGTTAGACAGAGCGCTTTAGCACTCTGAGCTATCGTCAGGTCGAGTTTTGTTGTGATTAAAACTAGTTTTATTCAATACACGGTGTTTTTGTTCTTACCTATATAATCTCAGAAGTACAACTCCAACAACACAACAGTTCTATTTTTAGAAACTTACATCACTCTAATGTCCACTCTAAAACTCGATTTGGTAAGCAGTTGCTGCCTTTATATGCTTCCAAAATAGCGCTTCACCGCCATGCATGCTATAAAGCAATTATTTAAGGCATTCTGTAGTGCTTCCCAAAATGCCTTCTTTGAAGCAATAAAGTATGCATACAATGAAGCAATAAAGTATGCATACCATGATGCACTAATGTTGTCAACATACAAAAAAGAGCTTCTTAGTGCCTAAGAAGGCATGAATTTATTGCTTCTAAGAGCACATGAAAGAAGCGCTTTAAAAGAGACATACCAAGTGGGACATCGCGACCAAAAATCATTCCTTCTGGAATGCCTGCCGGAAGCGCTTCTTAATTAAATAATGCCTTCCGGAGGCGCTTCTTTGAAGCACTATTTTTTGTTGCGATTATTTAAAAGTATGTGGGCAATAATGAAATTATTTTTTATTTAATCTGCTGTTTGTGGTTAAAAAATATAAAAAAATATATAAAAAACACAGAACATAAATTATTGCTAAATAAAAAATAATCCCTATAAGCGTAGTTTTATAAAATAATGCTTTCAATTTTTCAAATTTCCTATAGAACGGAAAATATTGATCAATATTAATTTAGTATATTGTTTTTCAAATCATTGAAATGTGTGCGTACAAAGATAAATAAAATGGAAATCAATTATATTGATCGTCTGTGCTCGGCTTTATATAAAAGTTTTATTTTTGTTCAAAAACATAACTTTTTTAAAACCGATTAAATGCCGGTATCGTACCGGTATTAAAATAAACGGTTGCGGTATGCCGGTATTTAATTATTCCGGTGATTCGGTATTGGTATTGTATCGGTTGTCAATTTGAAAAGGTTTTGATACGGATAACGGTATTTAAAAGGTATCGGTGGCCAACTTTGCATAAAAGTGGTATAAATTAAGTGAAATGTGATAAAAAAGTGATATATTTTTAAATTTTTAATACTAACATAAACAAGATTTTTAAAGAAAGAGAAATTTAAAGCAATAAGAAAGAAACATGTAAACAAAATACAAGAATGTAGTACGAAATAATCATAGTATGTTTGCAATGATCATAATATAGTAACAAATGATGACGGTTATAATGCCAATATTATAATTTCAATAAGCATTTTATGATCATTATAAATGTATTGTAAAATTGTATTAACAATATTTTTATGGGTGCTTTATGCTGTAAACACATATTTTCATTTTTCCTGACATAATAATATGTGTGCTGAAAAAGAGAAAGTTTATATACTAAAACAAAAGTATATGTAAACATCTCGTAGCGACAAAATAATGATTTATGTAACTCCTTAATAACACAAATCTTATTCTTCAGTGCAAAAAACTTTCAAAACTTTTTAATCAAGCTTCAAGAATGCTGCGAGATTAAAATAGGGAGCATATTATGATAATTCATAAACATTAAAACGACGATAATATGATAATATTGGGATCAATTTGGAAAAAATAATAGTTATGGTAATCTATTTACCATATTATTATTAAGAAAATTATAAGATTATGGTTGTGACAAGCATAGTAACATGGTTGTCCCAATCATAAATCCAAAAATGTATGATGCTCTTCGAATAGGGTTACCCCAACCATGTTTTTTCTTTATCTGATTGAACTGGACAGTTGATATCGCCAGCTCATTATTTGTTTAACTCATACGCCAAAAATTAGTTATCGAAAAAAACGATAAAGACGATTTATATTATTTATTCGAATTCGATACTGTTTGTCTTAGATATGATACGAAATAACTTAAAACGGGTTTCAAAATCAGAAAAATAATACCTACATTATATATAATCCTATGATGACTTACCTATAATAAGCTGACTATAAGTTATTTAAAATTATATCAATCTCTAAAATAAAAACCTTGTTTCTACAAAACGTTCGCTGTTACATGAATGCGTGATAACATGTATTTTGTTCTTGTTTTTTCCTTCGTGTGAATCAAAACGTCTTCTAAAAACAGTGTCTAGTAAGTCTCTATAACAATATTGACTTAAATTAATACAAATACTTTTAAAGCAGAGTGTTAATACATATGTGAACATAAGAAAAAATCATGTTAACATTTGTAAAGAATGTACTTAAGACACTTTGTTTAATAGTGTAGTTATATATTTTTTGTTTGACCAACAATTGCAATAAAAAAACATGAACTAACATGCACAAACATGATTTCATAATCTACAAATAATAAAATGTCATAAATGTTTAGAGACAAACAAAAAAAATGAACTCTAAACGAGATGTGACATAAGCATGCATTTAAATATTGTTCGCAGTGCGCGGTATTTTGGCCACCTAATAGCGGTTGGTTGGTTGTTAGTGGTAACTGAATTTGTTAAATAATGTTTCCCTCAAGCGAATTTGTAACACTTGTGCTTTACAAAATGAACAAACAAACTTGCAAAAAACGAAACAATGACATAGACAATGCTTTAACATAAATTATCACAATGATGTTTTGTGAGCATTTAAGAACAATACTTATAGCGCAATACTCGGTTCACATTAGCTATTTATAAGCAATAAATTTATTCGAAGTTTACACAGAAAAAAAAAATGATCATATTACTATACCAGCAATCATAAACATGATTCTGACTGATCATATTATGATCACTGAGAACTACTTAATCATCATCTAAGATCAAAATATAATTATGGGGACTATATTATGATTGTTACGTTTGTCAACCATAACATGATGCTCTTTTCTCTGCATGTTGTTATCTTATACCACTACTATTTCCAAAACCATATACGTTTGTAAGGTACGACATTTCAATTTTGATCAGTGTGACCAGGCTATAAAAGAAATGTTGCAATTATTGCTTTTGTTTACAAAGTGTATATAGCTTATGTTTTACATTTCGTTATTGCTGCTGTTTGTTTTGCTTGACACTGTCAACCTTGCGCTAGATTTCCATATAAATGATTTAACATACAACAATACTTATGTTGTGGCAACCAATACAGTTTTTGTAGCATCCACATACACCACCAGTACAAGTTTTTCACAATGTGTTTTTTTTTTAGCCAAATAATGGTTGCATGGCAATAAAATAATAATTGGATTTCAATTTAAAACAAAAAAAAAATCAAATTTTTGGTAGATTTTTTGAAGTTAATGGATTTTTTTTGGTGCAAAATTATTTAACCACTAACAGGTTTAAAAAAATGTAAAGCCCCATTTGTTCACTCACAGGAAATTTTCCATAAAATTTCAATAGTTATTTAAAAAGTTAATTGTTAAAGTCGTTTCAATGAAATACGCAGTTAAATTAACAAAGAAATATCTTTTTTAACTTTTTGTCTGTTTTTCAATAAACAAAATATACAAAAAAGACGAACTTTCGGTAATAGTTAAAATATTCAGTTAAAATTTTGCATTTAAAACAAAAAGTTGTTATATTATATTGAATATTAATATAAACGGAAATAATATATTGCTTTTAGCAATTTGGTCAATTAATTTAAAAAAAAAAAAAAAAAAAAAAAAAAAAAACAATTGTTTTAAACAAACATAAGTAGTCCTTTTTTAATTGATTTTAAATTAATTTAATGTATATATTCAGTAGTCTTAATGCTATAAACACATAGACCACAGCAGACTGCAGAGCTACACGACTGCAAATGCCGTTGACTGCAATCGTCGCCGTGTGGTCAGCTACTTATTATTTTGGAAACGACAGCAGCATAGTAAACAGCTGATCACGATTCAATTTAAAAATATATTTTTATACAAATCAGGGATGTTAAAGTTGGTACAATTGTACTTTTTTTGGTACATTTTGACCTTCTAAAGTACCGTGGTACTACCGCGACTCATTTGGTACAATTTAAAAATTTTTAATTTTTCCCCTTTTTGAATTTTTAGTATAGCAAACAAATTGTTATTGTGTCCTTTTTCATTGCATTTATTCGTTTTATGTAATGAGCTCTTAAAATATATGCGACTATATCCGCCAGATTTTACGATTTATCATCATTTTAAGGATTTTGAAGAATAAAGTTGGCAGTTTTTTTTTTTTAATATCGATTAAAAATTTACGATTTTTACAAAATTTATCTGGCAGCTCTTACATATATTGACACTTGTTGAAGCCAACTTCACTTTATTTTGAATTTATTAAAATTCTGAAGAAGTGAAAATTGATATATAGATATGGCATCACTTATAACATATGGGAAAACAGTGGACATTAGAGTGAGGTGAGTTTCTAAAAATAGAACTGTTGTGTTGTTGGATTTGTACTTCTGAGATTATGTATGCAAGAACAAAAACACCGTGTATTGAATAAAACTAGTTTTAATCACAACAAAACTCGACCTAACTATAGCTCAGAGGGCTAAAGCGCTCTGTCTAACGTGTAGTTCGAGTGCATGTGGCATTAGAAATCAGTTTATCTATACCACGGTCAGTGATTGCACAGAAAAATTTCATATAGACGCAATCGAACAAATAAAAACATAACAAATATTACATTATTCAAAAATTCAAAAAAACAGGGTCACTGACGAACGTTCAATACCAGAAACTGCGCAGTCTGATTCAGAAAAAATTGAATATTTGCAATGTAGTTATGATTTTTAGAAAATACACTCATTCTTCTATACCACGCCTTTCACAATTAAATTAAATAAAATTGCATATTAATTATAGTATTAACTGCAATTGTCTGAAAAAGACGTTAAAATTCAAACTCAAACGAAAATTAATTATTGTTAAAGAAATGAAAGAAAATTCCAAACAATCTTATATATGTTTAATTTAGAACGAGCTCTCAACCTCCGTATATTTACAAAAATAAAGCAAATCAAACATATTAGCTAGGTTAATACTAGTATTTCGATCTGGTTAAAGATCTCATCAGAACCCAATGTTTTAGAAAAGTTATAGCCTCCATAATAGGCAGAACTTTAACAAAAAACCGATTAATCATTAATTTTGCTCCATTCTTGTCTTCTTAGTAAAAATATTACTTGAGCCAGAGTAAAAACTAAAATTTTTTTAACTGAAGTCGTTAAAAATTAAAACGTTTGTAGTTTTTGGTCGGTAGTAGCTAATTTTCAAAATGAACTGAATGTCAATATGTTTCCAGACATTTCTAGTCGTTGCTGGAATTTTATCCATTCCACACTGGTCTGCAAATGTGGAAAGTTTTTTTCTTTTCAAAATATAATAAAAAATAAGGAAAGAAACAGACTACATTAGCCAACATTATCAAGTCTCATACAGACTAAGGATTGGTTAAGAGCGACAAATTTATGCTGCTATGATGTAGAAATTCAAATAGTTTATTAACTAAACAAATAATTCCATGATTTGGTCTCATATATTCATAAGACTTTTTTATGCCTTATTTTATTCATACATATAATGTATGTTATTGGAAGGTTTTGTTTTTTTTTTCTGTACAAGAGAATTTTTATGTATTTTTTTTTTGTTGTTTTAATAAATTTAAAAAAATGGTACCGTCAACGTCCAAAAAGTACAATTTTTTTGGATGTTGGTACAAATTGAAAACTCCATTTAACATCCCTGATACAAATACATTTTTGTTTCAGTAGTGCCAATTACATCTTTTTTTTTCTTTATTAAAATAGAACAACATGCTTGGTTGTAGACACGTATATAAAGTTCACTTAAAAATACAATTACTTATTTATAATACATTATTATAACGTGAAAATAAATTTATATAACCCCTCTTGAATATTAATGCAATTATACCATTTGATGTTGCGACGTTTTTTGTGTTTAACAAAATAAAATATTTTTAAGCACTAATTTGTTACATATTTTGTTTTATTGTCAACACTATTTTTGTTTTGCAGCCAACAAAATAGAAATTAACCTAAGTTGACTACAGCGGCAAAAGTAGTCGGGTAGCCGTGTAGTTGTGTTGGTGCCAAAATAATCGTTTTTCATATAAACGTGTGTATTTTATTTTGACAGGCTGTAGTCGTGTAGCTGCAGTCGTCTATGTGTTTATAGCATAACGAACAAAATATTGTATGTGTACTACTTTCAGAGGTACCTTGGCAACTTTGTGTGCAAAGAATATAAAACAAAATCTCTTGCGCTCTCCGCTCACAAGGAGAGTCTTACGATAAGTTTTTTCCGATCTAACTAAAACTCGGCTATGTGATAAAGGAGAGAAATTAAGGGACAGGTATGTGTTTCATCACGAATGTGAACACTAGGGTTGTCATTTATTCCGGTTTTTTTTTTGTTCGAATAAACGATCAAACAATTTTTGATCGAACCATCAGTACGAGGAGACCCAATGAACTTGAAATTTGGTGTTTGTGTTTCTAATCCCACGTAGACACCCGCTTAGACTGGATTCTTTGAAATTTCTACGGGGAGAGGTATGAGGGAAAAAGTCACCCCTGGCATCCAAACAGCAAAAGCGAGGAACTTAGAATGTCGTATAGGAGTTCCTAATCACACATAGACATTCGCTTAGACTGAATACAACAATATTTCAGAATCCTAAAAGTATTATATATAAACTATTGTCGTTTTCTTAATACTTAAGAAATTTTCATACATAGTATGAAACAATTCATACCTTGAAAATATTTTAAAATTTACAGTTTATAATTCCCAATTCATTTTTAGTCAAATTGTTTGCTTATATAGATGCAAGATTATGTTGCAACTAGATATGGGCACGTGAGCAGAATTTTGCGTGATTCACGTGTGAGTGAAAATTATTTTACTCACGGGTGCGTTAGTGAGTGAAAGAGGCACAGCGATGGGTTCTATTGTTTAAAGAACTTTTTACAAAAAATACCATAAAAATTTGCATGTATAATATTTTAAAATACTTTGAAATAAGGGTGTTTTTTATACAGGTATAGAACTTTAAGTTGGCAACATTTTTTTAACATGAATATATTGTGCAAATTTATTTTGAAAATCAGTATTCTGTTCGAAATACGTATCGCGCACTACGTCCATTTTACGGTCACTTTTGGTTAAGCTGACTTTTGGTTAAATGGATACGTCAATAAACAAAACTGCAGTATTTCGTGTGATGATAATCCTCAAGTATATGTTGAGACAACCGTTGCATCCAGAAAAACTCTCTGTGTGGTGTGCTTTAGGGGCACCTGGCCAGAACTTTACTGTCAATGGTGACCGCTATAGAGCCACGATTACTGGCTTTTTAGTTCATCACTTGAACAACCATGATGTGCAGGAGGTGTGGTTTCAACAAGATGGCGCAACATGTCACTCAGCTCGTGCCACAATTGATTTATTGAAGGAAAGTTCACGTTTCGGACCCGTGAATTGGGATATGTGAAGTCGCTAGTCTACGCCGATAAGCACGAAACGACTGACCACTTGGAGGACAACATTCTCTGAGTTATTGCCAATACACAGCCACAAATGTTGGAAAAAGTCATCGAAAATTGGACCTCCAGATTAGACTACGTCCGAGGCAGCAGTGGCGGTCATATGCCAAAAGTCATACTTAAATTATAATGCCAAAAGATTATCTTTAGAATAAAGTAAATTTCATGTCAATTTAAAAAATTCATCTGTTTTTTATTTCATTTATTTACAACGTTTATATTCAAACGGAGCTATCTAAATTTTTTGAGAAAATAAGGCTTTTTTCTAGCGTGTTGTTTTTTTTTTCAATTTTTAAACACAAATATTTTTGTAACAAGAATGTGTCTGCCAAATTTCACAGCAAACAAAAAGCATGATGTAAAAAATTGTTCGGTTTGACATGGAATGACTCCTATGCAAGATATAAAATTGAAATAAAAACAATTTTTATGTTGATTTTGTAACATGTAGTTACTTAAACTAGTATATGAATATGTATAACCTATGCCAATTAAGTTAATGGATAAATTGAAACATAAATTAGTGCGAAGTGGGCATGTTTTTTTTTCAAAATGCATGTCAATAAAATCTTATATTATAAATATTCGAAAGTGGAAAAGTTCAAAATGAAAGTGGTTGAACAAAACTGTTTAAGTAAAAATATATACAACAAAAGAAAGGACGTCAAAAAAAATTTACCGTAGCAGAGCTTGTTAAGTTCAAACAATCTTAGGTTAAACAAATTGGGATATCGTAAGTCGGGCCAGAAAATTTCACTTTCCAAGAAAACAATTCACAAAACTTACTTCAAATGAAAGTGAAACACTCTTAGAATACTATGTAGGTAATGATCACTGCAAATGTAGTTAAAAACAAATTAAATTTCACTTAAAGAAAGGACGACTTACATTTCAGTAAATTCAACTAACATTTGTTTTTTTTTTTTATTTTTCAAAAAATGAACCACAATTGTAGTCATAATTAACCACATATGCAGTAAAAAATAAACAAACATTTATTACTATACTAATAAAATAAATGTAAGATCATAATACAGTAATTTGATGTGGTTTGTTTTTTAAATGAACTACATATGTAGTCAAAAATTAAATTTCGTCTACAAATGACTGGGTTTTCACTTAAAAACAAAGATTGCTTTACAACTCAAACAACTACAAATATGTGTGACAACTTCAAAGGATTGTTTGGAGTTGTTTAACCTCAATTCGAATGAGTTTTTACGGCGTTTTGTAACTGTGGATGAAACATGGATCCATTACAACACTCCGGAGACCAAGCAGCAGTATAAACAATGGGTTTCTCCTGGTGAACCGGCTGCGAAGAAGACCAAGGTAAGTTTGTCGGCCAATAAGGTGATGGCAACAGTTTTTTGGAATGCGCGCGTTATAATCGACATCGATTACCTTCAAAAGGGAAAACAATAAACGGCGAATATAATGCCAACTTATTTTACCGATTTAACGAGGATTAAAAAAAAAAACGACCCTATATGGCCAAGAAAAAATTTCTTTTTTATGAAGATAATGCACGGGTGCACACGTGTGCAGTCTCAATGGCAAAATTCGGTTAATTGGACTACGAATTGGTACCTCATACGCCATATTCTCCGGATTTAGACCACAGTGACTATTTAGTATTTCCAAACCTAAAGAAATGGCTCGGTGAAAAGAGATTTCGGTCCAACGATGAAATTATTGATCAAACAAATACTTATTTTATTGACCTCGAAAAATTGTATTTTTGGAAGGGATACCAACATTGGAGAAACGTTGGACTAAGTGTACTGAGCTAAAAGGAGATTATGTTGAAAAATAAATATTTTTTTAACTACAAGCGTTTTAAAATTGTCCTACTACTAAATTGGCATAGGTTATACAAAGTTGTAATTCCATTCAATACAAATTCATTGATCAATATGACGATGATGATGATGACATTGTTTTTATGCGTGCATCAGAACTAAGTGGACTACCTACCATATAAGATGTTTTCAACTTACAACAATCTTATGTTAATGTGTGACCATTGATATTAATGATGGTACAAAAATACATTTATCTGATGTTGTGGTTGTTTAATGTTTCTTTAAGACCATTGGTAATTGGATTTTATATTTGTATATTTTAGTATTTTTTCCATTAATTTTATTTCGTCATTAGTTACAAATTCAATAGTTAGTTAATGAATACAACTAACTTGTTCTTAATTAATGTCATAAACAGTCATTTTAAATATTGTTTTAAAAACTTTATAAAATATATGGGGGCATTTACATACTGTGTGATCACTGAGTTTTTTGGGCGGGCGACCCCTCTTCGATTTCGTTGTGTTTTTTTTTAGATATTTTGGTACGTATTTAAAGCGACTTGCCCCACCAATTTTCAGGCTTTTTGTTCCAAACTGGTTAGGAGTAATCAATTGTTAAAATTTTTGACCAAAAAAGTTCAATTAACGATAGACCAGTGAAAAATATCGGTACTTTAAAAAGTAGGGTATCATTTTGTTCGTCTTTAAATGTAGTTTTAGAAAAAAATTCTTTTAAACATTTTTTCGGAGTAATTATCATTAGCAATTAACGTTTAAATATTTCCTTTCATTTATTAAGTCAATGGAAACTGACTTACAGACAGATATCGAAATAAGTATCATAAACTATAAATATTAAAAATTACAAATTCAAAAATTCGAACGCCAATTACTGAACGCTGCCTCTCTGGATCGGACTGCATTTTTGCAACGTCTGGTAAACCAACAATTGTGTTTTGATTTTCATGAAATATGCTTCTTTAATATAAAAAGTTTCATTCCTAGATTAATAATAACATTGACTACCATTTCTGCAGGGGCAATCGACGTTGCCGTCGAGAAAACAAATTTTCCAGTTAAAATGCCGAAATAAATCGTTGAGCTCGGCCTAACGAGCTTTTTCGTAGAGGAAAATAGAGCGTTTTTGCGCTAAGTTAGAAACACTACGAAGAGTAGAATATGAAAAGATAAAGAAATAGTACTGTGATCCGAATTTCCGAGAGGTGCAAGAATTTTGACTTCGTACGTTTTTAGGGTGAGAAGTGAGGAAGAGGTCGAGAGTGTTCCGCAACTGCCCTTCAACACACGCATTGTGTGTTGGCTCATTCACAAGTTGCACAAGATCATTATGCGCGGCGAAAAGCTCAGCGAATTGGCTCT